>JARHVA010003280.1:0-35000 GCA_037957365.1 Torreya grandis | reverse complement strand
GGTCCCTTTCAATAAAGCTTCTCTCAGAGTTCTATGAAGGGTGACAAGTGGCAACTATAGAAGGCTTTACTTTGTTTTCCTAAGAGTGGCATACCATGCCATGTGTCCCATGTAGAAAGCAGTGGAGGTCGACAAGTGTCATCATCTGTGAGAGCCTGATTGAGCCCCAAATGTCTCTATGGTGTTGCAAACGCCTGAGAAGGCAAATGTTGCCAAGTGTCAATGGTAGAAGATGCCATGTGTCCCTAAAGTTTTAGTGGAATATGCCATGTGTCTCAATTTAAAAGTAGCAAAAGGTGCCAGATGTCAAAAATGGGGTGCACTCAAATATAGAGGCACACATAGAGCCAAGGAAAGGATTCCTTCAGACAATTTGTCTGAAGGAATTCCTTCAGACATTTTGTTTGAAGAAAATAAAGGGACCAATAGCCCACCAAAGAATCAAATCCTAAAGGCTACTTGGAAGACCCTGAAGGGCAGTGGAAGCTGTCAAGTGTCATAACCCAAGACACAGTTTTGAATGAAGCCTCAAAGCGCAGAGCTCAGCACATGTCCTGACCCAGAGTGAAGTGGAAGCTACCACGTGTCTGCATCTGCACCCCCCAGCCTCTAACAATTTCAAAGCTTATTTTTATAAGCCTATTTTGATGCTATAGATGCTACCATGTGTCTTCACCTGTGTCACAATGGAAAGCGGCCATAGCAAGTGAGAAAGACATGAGAGAGTTGCTAGGAAGAATGACGGGCCTGTAAATGTCAAATTTGTCAGAATGAATTGTCTATTGATTTTTGTAGACTTAAAGCATGGACTTGAATGCATTCAAAGAGCCTAAGGCTAGGGCCAAGAGAAGGAAGAGATAAAGAGGGAAACTCAGTAGGAGTTAATTCCAGTAGGTGAAGTAGTTCACTTGGTAGATATTTAGGGGCCTACAAACATTGAAAGCACCGTCTATTTGTCCCCTTTGAGATAAAGGTAGAATAGACAATTGTGTGGCTAAGCAAGTGATGGAATGAGAGATTCAAGCTTGGGAGGAGGCACTAGAGATGAATTGACATGCCATAGTTAAGATAGCTTCCCTATTTTCAATGTAGTCCTTTGACAAACCTAGAAATGCATTCAAGGCATTGAATGCATAGCATGAGCCATTCTATGGAACTAAGTGCCAAGCCTCCTTCCAGCCTCTATATACTTTAATCTCTTGTATCATTTGAAAGGATATCTTCCACTTACCAAAAGTGAAACTCTACCCAAATTGAAAGGCATTATTAAGACTTTGAACTCAGATTGTAATTCATATTTCTTTGATTGAATGAGAAAGCAAGTTACTTGATGACTTTGTGTCATTATAGCTTATGCTACTTTAGGAGATTGTTCTTATGTCTATCTTCTAAAATAATTATTATTTATTTGATTTAAAAAGTAGAACTAGTCGAGGTGATAAGGAAGGTGTCCTAAAGCCAACTACTTTTAGACTTTGCGCTATCATAGTTGTCTCTAGTGTGTGTTTTTCTTTTCTATTTCTGTGTAAAGGACCTTGAGATGACTTTATGCCCCCATTTTTCTTTGTACCTCACTCTAGGGTAGTCAAGGTAGAGACTTTGTGCTACATCTTAGATTATTGGTTACTTTGGAGCCTATTACCAAGTCACTTGTCACTAGAAAGAGTCATGCTGCTTGCAAGAACAAGCACTTCTGAAAGAAGAGAAGTGCCTTTTATTGCTTCACCAAGATTTCTACTATCCAGGATGGGATCTGGCTCTTGGCTGAATGTTACTTCTAAAAGAAGAGAAGTTCCTTCACCAATCACCCAAGATTTCTCCTCTGTTTGTTAGCATCATCTCTGAAAAAAGAGAGATGGATGGTTTATCCCACCCCTGTGTCTTACTTTCTTCTTATATATATAGTATATAGCCTCCTACATATTTAATAGGGAACCTCCCCTTGATGAGAGGAGAGATTTGTCCCCTTTGGATGTAGCAAACCTACAACATTAGATGACAAATCTTCCTATGCTATGGTGATAGGAACTATTTTGGTTACCAGTTAGTTGGTTGACAAAATATTCACACAATAGTTTTTGGTGACTCTATTGGGGAAGAACGAGTAGTTCCAATTCTTTCCCATTATTAATATTTTCCTCCTAGCTTTGCACAAATAGTTTTTGGTGACTCCACTGGGGACACTGTAATTTTATGCAATTTGGAACCTCAAGTTTTAGATTGAAACATCATCTGTGTCTTACCCATTACCATTATAACCTTATCCATGCATTTCTCTATGGAAGAACAAACTTCTCCAGTGCTTTCCCATTGTTAATATTTTCCCCCCAGCTTTACACAAATAGTTTTTGGTGACTCCGCTGGGGAAGAATGAGTAGTTCCAATTATTACCCATTATCATTATAACCCTTATCCATTACATACTCTGGTGACTCCATTCCATGTCTTACCCACTATCATTTATAGCCTTACCATCATCCTCCATCTCCATTATATTATCTAGTCTGCAAAACCAGAGTTATTGGGAAAGAGTGCACATTTTGAAGCTACAAGCCTCAAGCTGAAGCAGGGTCAATCCTTTTCCATTTTTGTTTTATAATCTGACCACTCCATCTAGATTTGTTATCTCTATTTTTCATAATTAAATCACGGTAGTTTGAGGCCCCTGGGGTAACTCTTTTGGCCCACTCAACTTGACTCCACCTCTGCATGAACTTCCACAAAGTTCAAGAAAGAATTTCCCCAAATTTTTTGGTGATGGGATAGTTCACCCTAATGAACACATTATAGCCTTTAGCATAGATTGTGGTGTGATAGGGGTGGAATTTGAAGATGTGTTAGTTAGGATTTTTGTGGAGACCTTACAAGGTGCTACTGTAGACTGGTTCTACCATCTACAAGCTAGATCAGTGATTGACTGGGACACACTTAAAGACAAGTTTGAAGCCAGGTTCAAGCCTATAGAGGATGCACATGCTTTGCTAGCCCAACTCACTTAGATGAAGAAAGAGCCTCATGAGCCTATGAGGGATTTTATTGCCAAGTTTGACAAGCTGAGAAACAAGATTCCTGCTATTGCTCAGCCAACACCTAAAAACCTCAAGTGCTTCTTCATCAACTCACAGCAACCTAACGTGAGTTTTCTACTGAGATGACCTGGCCACATAGACCTTGCTATTGCTTAGGACTTGGCTACTGAGGTAGAAGATGACCTTATCTTGGCAAGAAAGATAAGGAGAGATCCTAATAGAGGTAAATCCTCTTCATCTTTTGAATACTCACACACAGCCACCACTGATCAAATCATGCAAAAGCTGGCAAATGAATGGCTAGCCTTGAAAAGGCAAATGGCCCAAGGTATGTCTTCTGCTCCTCTATATAGAGATGCACCAAGGAGGACATTCCCTAATCAGCCATATCAAGGCAATGTTACCAGAAGTCAAGGGCAACCATATCATCTTCCTCCCCTACAGAGGAACCTTGCCCTTGAAGCACCTCCAACCAACTTAGTAGTTAGATATCTAGAAACAAAGCATGATTTATCTTTCCAATTTGAGTTTGAGAAAGAAAATGGCACTGATCTCTTTAGGGAGGATCAAGAGGAATCAACTAGCAACTCCCACATTGGTTTCCTAAATTACCAGTATGAACCTAGAAGTAAAGGTGAAGCAGTCAAAGGATCATACGTTGTATTCACCTAGTCTAAGAATCAATCAGCCCATTAGGCTAACAAAGAAAAGATAGAGGAACAACCCTAACCAGTAATTCAATTGCTGAGTAGAGAACCCCTCTTCTTTTCCAGTTAAAGGACCCAGTGATTGCCAAAAAAGTAAGTACATCGAACATCTCTACACCTTCTACTTCAAATTTGCAAATCAATCCTCCCCCTCCCAAAAACCAAAAGGATGAACTCCCATCCTCTCTTCCAAGTCCATTTCAGTCATTTGACATGATTGATCATGTCAAGAAATCCAAAATTTGAATGACTAAGTTTGAATCCCTACAAGCCAATCCTGAGTAGTTAAACATTGGTGGAGAACTAAGTATGGACCTATTTGAGGTAGAATTTGTGGTCACCCAAACATCAACCCCTACTTCTCAAATTCTATTTGAACCTTTAGGTAGGGGTAATTACTTCTTGACCATAGAGGATTCCCATGCCTCAGCTGATGAAATTCCTATAGCCGGCAATCTAGGATTTGATCCAAACAAGGCATCAGAAGAATTAGTAGGGCACAGTACAAATCAAGAAGGATCTTCCATCTCTAATGAAGATAAATATAATGAAAGATCAGCTTCTAATGATGCTTGGATCTTGGAATCTGATGGTAGCAATCCTTCCACAACTGGATGTGGATCTCTATTGCTCAAATTGAAGACTGCTCAGGATGAAGAGGTCAAAGTCCTTCACACCAAAGGAGATGTTGAGCTGATGGTTTTTCTAGAGTTTGATGCTGACAATCAAAATATGTGTTGGACTAAACTAGTAGAATAACAAGCTATGATGGTGGACCATACTGCTATATTCCAAAGTCAGCAAAAGAGAGCAAGGAGCTATGGTTTTTAGTTTGAAGACCACATCCTGCCATGGGGCAAGAAGAAGAAAACGCCAAGAGGAAAATGCAAAAAATTGGTTTCCTAGTGGAGAGTTCCATTCACCCGTCACCATTTCTAGGGGGAAAATGGTTTCTTACTGGTTTATCAGGATGGCACCCCCTTTTCTTCACCTCATGATGAGCAGTGTCTAAAGTACTTCAATTCTTGAAGTATCAAATAAGTTCACCTGTACACATGTATATTTGTATAGTCTTTAGTTCTATTTTGTGCTTTTCATTTTCATTTTTTAGAGCCTTTCTTTTTGAGTAGCATGACTCTATAGCCCAATGGCACACTTTAAGGCACTGGAGATTCTAGTTTCTACTCCCCTCAGCTGTGTTTCAAGTTTCCAATCGAAGGAAGTTCCCCAACTGGAGCCAGTTGTTGGTCTCCAAAAATGTCACTCATTTTTGGAACAACATATGAGCTATTCTTGGGCCTGTAGGGCCAAAATAATCTCTTCCCTTCTTAAAATTTGTTTTGAACCTTCAAATTCCTCATTTTTCAAGTTTTTCAATAAAGGGATTGATCAGTTCCATGGGTTCAACGTTCAATTGGTTCAACGAGTTCACGAGTTCAAAGGTTTGAAGGCTACCTTAGTTAAATAAATACATGTGCAAAAGAAAGAGTTAGGTGGATGCTACCAAGAGTCACCAGCTGAGCCATTATGCCTTGTTCCTAAAAAGCCTCAAAAGTCACCTTGGGTCCCTGATGAAGCTCATAAGAAGCTGCCATGTGTCAACAACTATGGTTCTTTCCTTCTGAATCATGATATTGAGTAAAGACCATGGTGGGCCCCAGGGTGAGTGACTAAATTGAAGTAGAAGCTACCATGTGTCTACATCCACATGACTATTTTGTGACCTAGTGAAGTGTGACACATGTCAGTATTCAATTCTCAGAGTTCCTTATAAGCTACAGGGTCCCTTTCAATAAAGCTTCTCTCAGAGTTCCATGGAGGGCAACAAGAGGCAACCACAAAAGGCTTTAATTTGTTTTCCTAAGAGTGGTGGACCATGCCACGTGTCCCATGTAGAGAGCAGTGGAGGTTGACAAGTGTCATCATCTATAAGAGCCTGACTAAGCCCCAACCATTTATATGGTATTGCAAAGGCTTGAGAAGGTGGATGTTGCCAAGTGTCAATGGTAGAAGATGTCGTGTGTCCCAAAATTTTTAGTAGAAGATGCCACATTTCTCAAGTTAAAAGTGGTAGAAGGCACCACATGTAAAAAATGGGGTGCACTCAAATACAGAGGCATGCATAGAGCTAAGGAAAGGTTTCCTTTGGATAATTTGTCTAAAGGAAATAAAGGGACCAATAGCCCACCAAAGAATCAAAGCTCGAAGGCCACTTGGAAGACCCTGAAGGGCATGTTCCCTTCAAAAAAGGTTTGAGCCTCAAAGGGTAGTGGAAGCTGCCAAGTGTCACAAGCTGAGACATAGTTTCAAATGAAGGCTTAAAGCACAAAGCTCACCACATGTCTCGACCCAAAGTCAAGCAGAAGCTACCACGTGTTTGCATCCATGCCCCCAGCCTCTAACAGTTTCAAAGGTTATTTTGATAAGCCTATTTTGATGTTGTGGATGTTGCCACATGTCCTCACCTGTGTCACAGTGGAAAGTGGCCATAGCAAGCAAGAAAGACATGAGAGAGTTGCTAGGAAGAATGATGGGCCCATAAATGTCAAATTTGTCAAAATGAAGTGTCTGTTGATTTTTGCAAACTTAAAGTGCAGACCCAAATGCACTCAAAGAGCCTAAGACTAGGGCCAAGAGAAGGAAGAGACAAAGAGGGAAACTCAGTAGGAGTTAATTCCAGTAGGTGAAGTAGTTCATTAAGTAGATATTTAGGGGCCTACAAACATTGAAAGTGTCGTATGTTTGTACCCTTTGAGATAAAGGTAGAATAGATAGTTGTGCGGCTAAGTAGGTGATGGAATGAGAGATTCAAGCTTGGGAGGAGGCACTAGAGATGAATCAACATGCCATAGTTAAGACAGCTACCCTATTTTCAATGCAGTCCTTTGACAAACCCAAAAATACATTTAAGGCATTGAATGCACAGTATGGGTTGTTCTATAGAATTAAATGCCAAGCCTCCTTCAAGCCTCTATATAATTTAATCTCTTATATCATTTGAAGGGAGATCTTCCCCTTACCAGAAGTGAAACTCTACCCAAATTGAAAGGCATTACCGAGACTTTGAGCTCAAATTGTAGTTCATATTTCTTTGATTGAATGAGAAACCAAGTTACTTGTAGACTTTGTGATGTTATAGCTTATGATACTTTAGGAGATTGTTCTTATGTCTATCTTCTGAAAGCATTCTTATTTATTTGATTTAACAAGCATAACTAGAAGAGTTGATAAGGAAGGTGTCCTGAAGCTAACTACTTTCAGACTTTGCACTGTCATAGTTGTCTCTAGTGTGTGTTTTACTTTTCTATTTATGTGTAAAGGACCTTGGGATGACTTTGTGCCCCCATTTTTCTTTGTACCTCACTCTAGGGTAGTCAAGGTGGAGACTTTGTGCTACATCTTAGATTGCTAGTTACTTTGGAGCCTGTTACCAAGTCACTTGTTACCAGAAAGAGTCCTGCTACTTGCAAGAAGAAGCACTTCTGAAAGAAGAGAAGTGCCTTCTATTGCTTCACTAGGATTTCTACTATCCAGGAAGGGATCTGGCTCTTAGCTGAATGTTACTTCTAAAAGAAGAGAAGTGCCTTCACCAATCACCTAGGATTTCTCCTCTGTTTGTTAGCGTCATCTCTGAAAAAAGAGAGATGGATGGTTTATCCCACCCTTGTGTCTTACTTTCTACTTATATATATAGTATATAGCCTCCTGCATATTTAATAGGGAAATTCCCCTTGATGAGAGGAGAGATTTGTCCCCTTTAGATGTAGTAAACTTGCAACATTAGATGACAAATCTTCATATGCTGTGGTGATAGGAACTATTTTGGTCACCAGTTAGCTGGATGACAAAATATTCATGCAACACTTTGTATCCATTCATAAATTTTGGTCATGCCTATGAGGGCCTCAAAACTCCATCTCTCTTATGACTAGTTGTAGGTAGTGACTGTAAGGTTTTAAAATCTCCTTTATATATTTAACCCTACAAGTTTAGTGAACTCAAAAAGAGATTTAAACATTCCTAAAACCAATTCAATCTTCATTCTATCAGTTTATCAATCTTATAGTGTTGATATGTTATTTTTGGTCTATTACATGTTAAAGAAGCCCTTAGGTTCATCTTGGCTTTCTAGGTCTTCATCATGAAATGCCACTATAAGGTTCCATTTTTTGTTCATATAAGTTAAGATAACCTTTCCCATTTGACAATTTTCAATGCATACTTAGAAAACCTCCTATTCCTTATATCATTGAGTGTACACCATCATTTAGGTTAGGTTGGCCTATGGAGGATGATGACTATGTGTAGTAGATTAGATCTAGGTTTGACTAGTGTCTATTGTATTAAAGGTAGATGTTGGATTGATCCTAGTGTCAACTCAAAACTTTTTTGTTTTGAGCTCCACTCAACTAGCTCACAAGACCTCAAACTCTAAAACTCTATTTACTCTCTATCCTTACCCATTGAAGCTTGGTTGTAGGTGGTGCTCTCTTGACATTTTTGAGCATCTAAATATCAACTTGAACTATCTTATAACACCATTGGTATTGAAGATAGTAGAACTTATTAGTAATTCATCAAATTCATCTAATCCCTCTTTCAAGCTATATATAACTTGACTTTTTGAATTATCTTTGTTCATTACAAAACTTGCTTGTAGGAGTGTTTTAGGCTTCTTATCTCAGTTAGACCCTTCTCTTAAATATATAGTCACTTAGGTGATCTTTAATGAGTGTTGAGACTATCTTCATTTCATAGAGGTTTAATTTCCTATTTGGATTGTTCTTTTGTTGATCTGATGTTGATCTTGGTCTAAAATAAGGAACTACAAGCTTAGGGCCTATAGGTCTCTACTTGATTTTTTAGGGATATAAAATATCACCCTTTAAATTCTTAAACCCTTCAACCCTATCAACTTCACCACACTTCCTTGTCACTCCTTCAATGGTCTATAGACCTCTTAACAATGACTCATATCATCTTCAACTCACCTTATAGTCTCTACAAGCCTATAGGTACAATCAGCCCATACATAGGATCTATGTTCTAAGAATTGGAGCATCTAGTCAATTTGAATCATCTGATGATGGAAATGGGGTTTTCAAGGCCATATGAATATATAAAGAGATGTATCAAGTCTCCCCCATGGATCTAAGCATCTTCAACCTACTTGTATAGTCTCTATAGGCATATATATGAAAGAAACATTTATGACTCTCATTGGAGGGTGTACTTGGACTACTTTCTTAATTTTATCATGCTTCCAATAGTGCAATGTTATCTCATAACCTTATACTATGATATACCACTCATATTTGATCCAAATTGGCAATCAAACATGTAGTAGATTCTTCAAATATAGGCCATGTCCCCAAAGAGCAAACACTTAAAGAACATGGATAAGAATCACATATTAGATAAATAACACATGAAATCCATGAATTTTAGGTATGTTCCATGAGTTATTAATCACCTGGGAGCATCTGAGAGTGACCATCATGAAAATAAAATAAAACACTTGTAGTAGGAGTGATTGAACACCTTGTACTTGAGACATTTTTTCTCCTCATTGAAGGCACTTTATGGAGATAAATTAACTAATGAAACCACCATGTAAAGTGTATGCAATGGGAAATGTAGTATATCTAAAATTAAATCCTAACTTAGAGAAAATAGATCTTACTTACACTTTTGATTTGGAATACATTAAATAATTGGGGTCATGACTAATATAGATCTGCTAGACCTAATCAAGGGATCTCTTACCACAATAATATTATTGTAGATAGTCAATCAAAACTATGTAATAACCCTAACTATGTCTTATGTTTTCATATTCACTATACTAATAACAATTAATGTAAAATCTAATCTTATGCTCACCAAATATTATGGCACAAAGTGTGGGAAATAAACACTAAAAGTAAACATGCATAGAAGACATATACTCATGTCAATGTATATGGAATCATAATGCATGGAAGAGAAGTGCAAATGTATATCCATATACTCTTACAAAGGAGGAACAAATTTAGGAATACTTACCTTTAAATATGAACCCATCAAGCCTCGATCTCTCCCTTGGCCAAGGTGATTCATAAGAGGTTGTTATTATATGTAAGGATGACATGGATAAATCAACTTTAGGATAAATAACCTATCAATAAATCCAAAATACTTCTCCATAAGATAATATTTATATCTCTAAAGAAAGTATGAAACCCTAAGTTTGCTCCTCAAGTAGAATGGTGGATAAGCAGATGTGAAATATATCTTACTTCTTCTTATCTTCATCATAAATGATGGAAATGAGTGTGTTTATATAGGTGGATCTAACCCTAAACCTTTTTTAAAAAAATTGGTTGACAAGGTCGACTTAATCAACCTAGTTTTATAATTGGTAAAAAATAATTAGGTTATGGACTAGTCTAGCCAAGGGTCGACCTAGACCTTAATAAGTTATATCAGTAAGAATACAAGGTTGATGTGGCTGATATAGTCATGCAACTACTAAAAATGGGTTTAGGTTAGGGGAAGGGATAATAAAGGTGGTAAAATATTATAGGAGTGTGTAAATGGGAGGAAAAGCTTAGGGGAATTATTTTTAGGAGATAAGTGTGTAGATAACAAGTGGAAAAATGGGTAACAATCCTAAAAAGCACAAATGGTCTACCCACCCCTTTCCTAGTATACCCCTTAGGGTGTGCACTTAGAGAGATTGAGACTCGATGCGTTCCTATGAGATAAAGAGCATTAGTAATTAATAAAAGTTTATAAATATTATGTTTATACATATGCCCCACATGAAGCTCATCATGTGTCATGTAAGTACAATAGGGGATGGTGCTTCAAGAAAATAACATGATGACATATAATGCTAATGATAAATAAAGTGCATTAAGGAGAAAACAAGATAAATGAAAGGATAGAATTAAAAAACACATGATTTTACTTGCCTTAGTATTGTATATAAATAAGGATATGTGGGAAATGTGAAAGTGTCCAATGTGAAGAATATTAGGTGAACCTGTAAAGATTAGCAAAAAAGTGAAAAATCATTTTTTTTGAATAATATGAATATAATAATTATAAATATTTTATACAACATCAGGATTCTAGAACATTTTATGGTTTAGAAAAAGAGTTAGTAGAAATAAAGATATGATCAAAATAATGAATCTGATGGTAAATTTTTGAAGGGTAAATAGATTTGAATAGTAAATATAAATAGGGTGAAAAAAATCATTTGATATTATTTACTATTCTAACAAAAATAGATATCTAAGAGACCTAATGAGAGCAGAGGGCCAGAATGGTGAGGACATGACTACATATTTCAATAAAATTTAAAGTTTTTATTTGAAATTGAGTGTTTTATAAAAATTTGAAAGTTAGGCAAAATATAGATATCAGAATGAACCCTAGGAAATTTTTAGGGAAACTAAGGGTAAAATGGGTTATTGGGTAAGAAGGAGTCAAATCAATAAATGCCCAAGGCATTTATGGCAATTAGTCAAAAATTCATCACAATGAAAGAACAAGGTCAACCAGGTCAACTTAGTTTGTAGATGACAACAAATTAGTGGGTCGACTTAGTATTAAGTGGTTGACTTAGTTTATTTAGGAAGATGGATGAAATTATACTATGTGGCCAACTTAGTTGTTTTTAAAGTGGTTGATATAATACTACTGAGTAAAAATAATGTTGATTTAGTATTATAAGTCAAAGGGTGGCTAAATTAGTACTAAGTGGTTGACTTAGTTGTTTTTCAAGTGATTGATATAGTACTATAATGTAAAAAGGGGATGATATTGTACTATTAATCCATAAGGTGATCAAATTAGTACTTAAAAGGTCAATGTATTTTAGAATATGTCAATTTGGTATAAAATGAATAAATTAAAGTAAACTAGTATATTTTTGTGAAATTTGTAAAAATGTACTTTGATTATGAGTGACATGGAGATCTAATACATCCTTTGTTGTTTGATATTTTGAAGAGACATTGGATATTTTGGAAATTTGTTTATGCTTCATAGTTACCTAATTTATTGGAGTGCTTGATGGATGTGGATAGAGCTAAATTGGTGGCATTACACTTGGGAGGCATCATGGAGATGAGTTGCATCTCACTGAGTGTTGATCTTGTTGTCATATTCCTTGGACCATGAGAATAGTTGAATAACACTTTTATATGGGTGGTGGATGAGGATACCATAGAGGTAGGTATCAAATTAGAGGATTTACATGCATTTCTTGGATTACCTATAGGGGACACCAATGATCACAGGGATACTGAATGATTAGGAGGAGAGATGAGAACTAGCCTAGTGGGTGATATGCTCAGATATAGTCTACATGGGGATGACGATGAGATTTTTTGATGTGTATTTTACATATAATCTAGATATTTAGAAGGCTATGGTAGGACTTGTGATAGCATAGGTACTGTGTCATAATTTAGATGACAAAGTACCTTTGTATGTGATAACCTTGTATGAGTACATTTTGGACTAGGGGAACTCTATGACTCAGGGTTTATAATCTAGGTTCAAATCATGAATTATATGTATGGTATGTTATCCAAATGGTATAATACCATGGGAAGAGTGATATTACTAAGCACCTAGATATATGAGAGGTTTTTGATGTATTATCTAGCTGGGTTTTTCCTATGTGGTCGATGATCAATTACCTTGAGTACTAAGATGGAGATAGGATCAAATGGTGTGGGTCATTACCCACATTCCATCACTAGAAAGGAGAGTTTTTTTGGCATCCTTATGCACATATTATGAATATATAGCTAAGTTAGGTGATTATGGTGCTAAGGTTGGTATGAGTGTGGATCATAGGCCATTACACATGGTGGGTAGATCCACAGCCAGTGGTACACTTGATAAGATAGTTTGGACTCACACAACTGATGGATCCTACAGTGGTTCCCATATTTTAGGCATGGAATGCAAGAGATATGAGGGGGAGAGGATTAGAATTTCTAGTCAAGAGACTAAAGATTAAACCATGGCATGTGAGACCATGGATTGGTCGAACATGATAACTAGTAAATAGAGGAAGAGAGGGCATGGATTTGGATGTAGGGGTAAAATAAGTACCATAGATATCACCATAGTAATAGGATTAGTGACCAACTTGGTTTTACTACTGATGTAAATGCCAATGATAGGATTGAAAATAGAGGGTGATTATCTAGGATGACCTGACAATTAGCCTAGGGTAGAGTTGGTTGATAGAGGCACCACTAAGGAGAGGCCTGAGATGTGCATGGGTGACAACTCTAAGATTTAATTTTATTAGGAGGCATCCCATAGATGAGGTGATTATGGGTCAAGATGATGGAGATACTATGCTCAGTGGACAAGCAGATGGGGAGAAGGTGGTAGGTGACACTAGGACAAGTAAGAAATGCTTATGATTTTTAATTTTTATGATAGAATAATAGTTGTATATGAGTGTAGATAGATATATTTTGAGATGTATATGTGATATGATATCTATGTAGTTTAAATTTTGAATATCTTGTGGTTAAGGATATCATATGGGGATCCTTAGTTATGGGAGCACACCATGATATTCTAGATGGGGTGATAGCATCATATAACCCCACCACACTAGATGATCATGTGATACCATCTACCTCAGCTTAGGTGGGCTAGTTTAGACTGGTGGGGGAGGTTGAGAGGTAGATATATGAATAAAAAGATGGATTACAACCACCAATAGGGGTGGGGTAAGATAGGAACATGCTAGGTAGGCCTTGGATCAGGAGATAACTATACATATGGGTACCACTATCTAGTTAGGATAAGTATAGGCCTATATAACCAACTTATAGGGATAGGTAGTAGGATTGAGATCTTAAATGACTTCATTATATCACACTATGTAGAAGGGATAGTTTGAGGCATCTATGGGTACCATAGTGAGGCCACAAGATAGACATGATGGAGCCCAGCCATAGAGCTAGAGTGATGTAGTTTTTACTATTTGTATTAAAACACATGATATATAAGATATATTATATTTTCATAGTTAGATGTTGATCTTTTGGGTTATATTTTGGTTGTGGTTATGGATATATGGATATATTTATTTCTAACATATGTATTTATATGCTATAGGAAATATATGTGTGGTGTTTTATTTTCTAGCATTATGGAGTACATATGCATGGTTAAAAATAAATAGGTGAAAAGTCTTGGAAAAGTATAATTAATCAAAAATAGATGCACTACACACTATTTTACATTGGGAAATATGTAACAAAAAAATATGACAAAGTATAATAAACCAAAAAGCATGGTAAACAAGAGGGCAAAAATGTTTTAAAACCATAAAAAAGATTGGTATTAAATTAAAACAAGTGAAATCACACTAAATCACATTGAGAAGTATGAAAATAATGTAATAAAATGGAAAGCACGTGAAAGACTAATGGTATAAAAATAAATCAATTAAGTTATCTAGTCATACTAAACCATGTTGGGAAGGATAAAAGAGAAACAAAATTGGTAAAATGGTCTTAAATTAATCACACTAATTCACGTTGGGAAGTATGAAAAACTTAAGAAAGGTGGTTGGATTATTACATTCAATCAAAAAATAAGAAGAATAAAGTGAAATATTAATGAAGTAAGTATAAAACATAATAAATCAAGATGGGAATCATGTCAATGGCATGTAACTCATAATCAATCACAACCTATCTCATATTTGACACAAGTAATTTCATTGTGACTTGGGTATTGGAAAATTTTGTGAGGAAGGCTAGGTCCTATCCATGTTATTACACTAGAACTCATAAAGGGAACACCAAGGAGGTGGAAATAATTTGAAAATATGGTAAATTGGGATGTTTGGAATGGTAAAGTGAAAATTTGGTAATTTGTGAGGAAGGCCTGGTCCCTTACAAGGTCTTACACACAACTCACAAATGGAATCCCTAGGGGAGTTATCAATGAACAAAAAATATATTTCTTAAGGGTAAATATTAGTATTTTAGGGAGTGAAAAAGGGTGTGTAAGAATCATAACATATTCATCTTATGAGAAGACCTTAGGAGACATGAGGTACACTAAGGACATGAGAAGACACTAAGTGACTAGTGACCATGAATATACAAAGGATACCAGTTCACTATAGGCGCAAAGTTATGTAGAAAAATAAGTGTGTGGTACTAATAACTCATGATGGAAGTTTTAAGCAAGAAAATTAAAATGGTCCTATCTTCCCATGATGTGTTCCCTAAGGACCCCTTACAGAGTTATCAGTCTACTACGAAGATTGGGTACTTACTTGAGAAAGTGGGTAGCACTAAAAGATTTTTTTTATTCTTCTCTTCTAATCTACTGACCTATCATACCCCAATGGAAATTAGATCTATTGTGAGGCCAAGTGTGGAGTCTGATATTTGATTAGAGAAATGAGATGTGCTTAGAATCACATCATTTAATGTGATTTAATTTTTAAATTTTTTAAATATTTCCTTTTATATCATTGCCTTTTATTAAATGATTTGGCTTTTGAATGTTTTATGGATTTTAAGATTCCTCCTCCATATAGACGTGGAATGACCAATCATGAGAGATAAATTGATACACATGAATGAGTCATAGGCTTAGGCTAAAGGAAGTTAAGTATCCAAGGATATGATTGACTAGAATACTTATGCTTAGCTATGAACTAACGTGTTATCTCAAGTCTCAACCATGTGTATGCTTAGTTTGTGAAAGGGAATAAAGGGTAATAAGGGGAGATCCAAAGTGGACCAATAAAAAGAGATTGTAATGAGATGAATTATTTTCTAACTAATCACATGGTAAATTAAGAATGACTAAAGGGAACAAGGTTTGTATAACCAAGTCACAATAACAAGTATCTGTGTTTATAGAGATAAGATAGTAAACAATGAAAAATAATCCATAATAGAACATCATAATAATAATAATAATAATAATAATAATAATAATAATAATAATAATAATAATGAGTAACCTATGGTGTGAAACAAAAGTCACCATGTAATATAGGTAAGAAATTGACACAATGTTAAATGATATAAAATAGATAAATATAAAGTTGGAGCACACATCCAATCAAAATGAAGAAATAAATGTAAAAAAACCATGATTTTTCTCATAAGAACTAATATATTGTCCACATAAATTATCCATAACATTTTATAAGTCTTTATGAATCTAAACTTGAACTGCATCCAAAATCTCATCGATTTTTAGAGAAAGTTGAGAAAATTCTTCACATCAAATCTCCTCGATGGAAAATGTAGGAATGCTTGAAGGATTGTGTTGATGAGGGATATCATGTAGGTGATGCTTAGGATAAGGCATGGTAATGGACTTTATAGGATATAAATGAGTTACTAGTAGAGAATGGGTCATAGGTGAAGGAGTCACCAATGGAGAGGGATCTATAGGTGAAGGAAGGTCCACAAGTGAGGGAATCACAGGTGAAGAAATAGAAGGTGGAGAAGGGACCATATTTGGTGTAGCTACAAGGGAAGAAGGGGGATCTTTATTACAAGAGTGACCTATGGGAAGAAGGTTAATAGGCACAAGAATGGTTACAAGGTGATCTTTGAGATGCTACTAAAAGATGTGGTAATGATCAATGAGATGAGTACCACATTGGTGCTAGGGATAATATATTTCTTTGTATTTGGGAAGATATTTAGGTAATACTTTTGAGAGATGTATGGCCTTACCTATAGGCTAAGAAATGGTGGGATTCAAGGTGTATATATATTATTTTAGCTTATTGGCAATGCATGAATGAATGATTATCTATGCCATAAAAGTAACATATAAATCTATGATCTCATTAGGCTCATCGTCATTAGAATCTAAGATATTAGGGGGTATATTCTTGATGAGTTTAGGGTGACCATTTTAACCTCCACTATAATTGACAAGAAAGTTAAACCATTGAGATTCACAAAATGGTATGCTTGGTAAGGGTTAAAGGGTAGAAATCTTGAATACACCATGGTCTTGGAATTGTTCAAAATTCTAAGGGTTAGCATCACCTTGAATCCTATAAATGGTTCTATTGTGAGGATATTTGACACATTAGCAAGTGGAAGAGGTAACATCTCTCATGTGATTAACCCATGGCCTACCAAGAAAAATGTTATAGGATAGATTAAAGTTTAAGATAATCACCTTCACATGAATGATAACAGGTGGGATAGTGATGGGGATACACAAACAACCTAAGGGAGGCATTTACATTTGATCATAGCCTTGACACATGATACACATGGACTTAAGATTACATTTAGAATATCCAAGGGTTTTGATAAAATTGAGAGAGGCAAAACAAGTTATTGAACCCTCATCAATCAAAGAATGCTTGACTTGGATATCACCAATTTAGAAACTGATAAAGAGATGATGATAATTTGCATGAAGAATAATCTCATCAAGGATCATAGAAGAAATGGGGAATTTGAGGGAAAGAGAAGTGTCCATTATTTCATCAAAATGTATGGACATCTCTTCATAATATTTTAAAATGCTATACTATGATCTAAATAAGGTGGATTCACATCCTACTAGGGGAGGATGAGGGATGTTCATTTTGAACAAAAGCTACATAAGATGATTATGATGGCACAGAGATGTCTGCATAAGTTAGAGAAATGGGATTTGAGATGGGAGATTAGTGAGTTATGTAATAAGATACCACTCATCATAACCCATAAGGGGACTATTAGAAAGAGGTGAAAAGTGTTGAAGGAGGTCTTCAGAAAGAGGAGATAAAGTACATATGAATTTATGTTGATAAGATGCAAAAGATTTAATTAGAGGACAAGTATGTTTATTATCTTAAGAAGATGGGGTGGTTGATGTAGGTTTGGTTTGAGAGGGATTGAAATAAGTGTTTATATAAGTTTGATTATCATTAGTGATGTATAAATAGGTTGAAGAAAGGGTAAAAATGGTATAAGAAGCGTTATCCAAGGGAGGTGTTAGAATTGGCTCATCAAAAGATATAAGGTATTCTTGCCCCAACTTGATTAAGTGAGTTGGAGAAGAGTCTTGGATAACATGAAATGTGTGAAGAAATTAAGGAGTGTGGATTGGATGATGGTCAATGATGGAAACCACCCTTGACATATTAGTCATATTGACCATGTTCTCTTTAAGCATGGGGTCAAGAAGACTATCAATATTATTGGTAGAAGGGGTAGGTTTGTCTTGTTTATCTTGGTGATTTGGAAGAGGATCTTTATAGATGGCCAAATGAGCATATCCTAGTTTAAAGTTTGAGATTTATTTTGTGTTTCATGATCTTTGAAATAAATTTCATAGGCTTACTAGTATTTACAACTGATAGAACCATGATTAAAATTAGGACCGAGAAGGAAATACATAGCCAAATTATGAAGTTACCTAAAAGTCTCATTAGAATGACCCCAACTAGCATGAAACCAACAAAATTTATTAGGATCATACCAAGATTTCATGAGATAAGTGGGATCAATTTCTCATGGAAGATGACTTGGTAGACATTTTTGAAATTCCACTAAGGATAAAGGTTTATGAGCATTGATGTTATTGGTTGAAGATAAATGAGGGTTGCTGATGTGGTTGGGAGGGGAAGCTTATTCTAGAGTCTAGTTGGAAATAATAACTTGAATAGTATGAATGGTATCATAAGATTTGATGACACCATCATTTGTATAATGATGATTCTTATTCTTGATTATCATGCGAGTACCCATAAAAAGTTGGGATGGCTCAAATTGATGCATGAGGAAATCTTGATGCTTGGCTTGGTCAATGGACTCTTCCAAAGTACATGGAAAGAGAATCCAAGTCTTATATTACAACTTAGGAAAAAGAGCATTATTAAATTGATGAAATAGGTTGTCATCTACCATATTATGTTCACATTTCTTAGACAAGGTCTTCCATCATTTGATGAAATCTTATGTAGTTTCAGTATCAAGTTGATTACAATTGATAAAATGGGCCAAGGTATTTTTAGGGAGATCACCAGTTTGGAAATCTTGAACTAGAGCATTGACTAAATCTTCCAAACTAGTGATGGAATGATATTTGAGTTGTTTGTACCAATCTAAAGCATCACTCTTAAGAGTATTTGCTAATATATTGGTAGTGGTCAATGTATTTAACTTGACCCAATCTTTATATAGATTTCTAAATGATTTTAAGTGGAGAATAAGATCAATTGACCCATTATAAGTAATGGTAAGGGGATACTGCCTATATTGATATTAGTAATTTGAGATGTAAGAGGCTCATTTTGAAGGTGCTTGATTGTTTTATTAACAAAGGGAGGTTGAGGGATAAGATTACCATGGGAATCCTGAAGGGGAGGTGGGGGAGAATTTTAGTTATGCATTCCCAATGGAACCTATTGAGGGTGGGTTTGAAGATGGATAAGATGATTTTACATTTGCATCATTTGATTTACATTGTTAGATTAGAAATCATTCATTTGATTAAGAGTTTTTAATATAAATTGATGTGTTTGAGTGGTAATATTGGCATTATGTGAAGCATTGGAATTGTTAGTAGTATCTTGGGTACCACTATGGGTGTTAGTAGTATCTTGAGAAGAATTATTGGTAAGTGACTCACTAGTAGCATAATTTTCTTGTGTGGTAAAATATGTACTTGTAGAGGTATGATATAAGAAGTAGCACTAGAGTCATGGTTACTATGGGTAGAAAATGATGCACTAGTGGAAGAATTGAGAAGGGTGGGTCTTGGAAGAGGCCCAATAGATGTAAACCCTACCATGTTAGTAGAGATACTAGGCATAAAGGTGGAGGAAATCAAAGAGGAATATGTCATAGTATGCGAAAGGGTCAAAATAGAGGAAAGAGGTTGAGAAATAAATAATCTAGTGTCCCCAAATCCATGTGAGAATATGGGAGAAGGTAAATGGGGTTTCTTGACTTGACCACTTATCATGAGGTGGTAAATAGTAGAAGTATCTTTTCCTTGATGTTGAGGAAACTCAATAATGAAGAAGAGCATTTTAGGATGTAATCTAGTTTAGGTTTATCTTCAAATGAGAAGAGGAATGTGAAGTGAAGAGGAATGAGGAGGGGTGCCATAGTTTGTAGTGTGAGTGGCTACATGCACATTACTCTCATCTAGGTTAGGAACCACAAGCTACTTATGGGATAACCTATTGGGGTTGGTAAGACTCATTATATCTATTGAATTTAACTTAGTGTTGTCTTCAAACAAGAAGTTCATGATGAAGGAGAGAGATTAAGGAAGGAAATTTTGATTCAAAATCAAGGAGATGAAAAAGATAGATAAGAGTATAGATTCAACCAAGGTAATTGAGTATTATAAACAAGGTAGGATATTGAGCCAAGAAATATACAAAGTCTACCAAGTCAATCTAGTACTAATGGACAAAAGGTATAAGAGTAAAAAATTGACCAGGTCAATTAAGTATTATAGAAAAGAAAGAATATAGTTTAATAAGGATATAAAATAGACCAAGTTTACTTAATACTATAACTTGATTGACATAAAAGAGTAATGTCAACTGGGTAGACTTATTGCTTTAGTCAGGGAAAAAGATAGTCTATAAGACACTGTGTCAAATAGAATGATAGTGTGTGAAAAAAATAGGGAAAGATTTTGAAATGTAATTTGATGAAAGAAATGAAATCAAACACATAAATAATTAGATAAATGAGAATGATCCAATTGGAACATAACACAAAACCTTGTACCAATGCTAGCCAATGCAAGTTTTTGCAATACAACATACAATTATCATAGAGTAAGCAGTCAATAAAAAAGTAAATGGTCATCTTGAGTGTTGTTAGATTATTATAAAATGTTGTTTTAAGTGTGATAGGGAAGTTGGCTAAAAATATGGGACTATAAAGAAATCTATGGATGGTTTTAGTATGTTTAGGCTAAAAGGGATTTGTGTTGGCAATGGTACTAGCTTGGTATTGGGGCCTATCCCCTCACTCCATAATATCAAAACCACCTAATTAGACTATGTGAGATACTCTAAGAATGCAAACAAATAAAAATGAAAATGTGAATTAATTAATAGCATATAGTTTTTAATTCCCAAATTAAGAATGGTACAGAGTCAGTTTAGATGACACTATATGCAAACATTAAAAAATAGAGTTGACTAGGTCATTATTGTTTTGTATAATCAAGAGTCCTTAATAAATAAGTTGACTAGGTTGATGTAATCTTTTAGACAAAATAGAGGATATAAAACTAAGTCAACCAGGTTGATATAGTTTGTTATAGGATTGCAGTTTTGAAGACTACAAACTTACATAAAATATAACTATAACAAAGTACTTAATTAAAAGAGAGATAAAGAAAGTAGCCTTGCTGGGTTGGAAGATGATAAGGATTGAAAGTTTTATTTTGAAGTTCCTTGAATTCTGCTTGTAAGTTATGCAAATAAGTTGATTGGGTCAACCAAGTTTTGTGAAGCCCTATTTGCTAAAGCCTACTAAGATGCCTAAGTCAACTTGGTTGACTTAGTTTTTTATCTAGATGCTAACTGTAAAACTAAATCAACCTATTCAACATAGTTTGTTATCTAAGATTAAATAAGAGTATTGTGTTGACATACCTGATCCAGTAACCTGTATTTGATGAATATCTACACAAAAATAATAGAGACATTTTGATGTGATTGTGTGTTAAACCTACACACAAAATTTAAAACTATACCAACCTGGTCAACTTAGTATTACAAATATAGAAAAATAATAAAATTATAAAAATTAAAAGCATGCAAAAAAAAATTTCAAGGTATATATTAACATTAGGTTCACCAAAATGTATGAAATGGGAAATGCAACATATCTATAAATCAATCCTAACTCAGAAAAGATAGATCCTACTTACACTTCTAATTGGGGATACTGTTTCCACTCAAAATTTGCTTTTAGATCTAAGAGAAAGAAGAAACTAAAAAGTAAGTAATGGACAAGGCTTGGGAAGTACCTGGACTAAAGATTGCGCACCGTAAATCCAGACGTTTGTGGGCACTCCTCTTTGGCTATGGAGGAATGACACCTGCAAGAAAAAAAGGAAACTTGGACAAGAAGATGTTAGATGAATAGGCAGTGGGTTGCCAAGCAAAAGCTTGTTCCCGAAAGTGTAAAAACTTCCTTAAGAGAGGTCAACCCACTATTTTGATAAGATAAGTGACTGATAAAAAGACAGAATGCCAGAATATAGAAGTGACAAAGAAATTAGAAAGGAAAGAAAAGACCAAAATGATTACCTGAAGGAGCTGTTGGGCTGAAGACAGTCGTCGAGGTCGGAAATGTTGCCGGTGTCGGTTATCTGATCTGCCGACGTCGGCTATCCTGCTGACGTCGGTTGGGGTAATGACCGGCGTCGATCGGGGTTATGGCCTGTAGTCAGGTCTGGGATGTGTTCTGGACTGTGGACAGGGCCGGGATGCTAAGAGGGTCGAGACAGAGTTCGGGGACGGGTCTGAATGGACTGGGCAGTGGTCTTGCTCTGGTTGGGTGCCTTGTGCAAGGGTTTTATTGACAGGGGGATGAGGAAGTTGTCGGGGATTGGAGTAAAAGAGGGATAGGGAAGAGGAAGATACACAGAGGACAAGACCTGAGAAGGCTTTGTAGCCTCTCAGGGGGAAGAACAGAGGGAGTAGAAGACAATAGATAGGGTATATAACTGAAAACTAAAGAAATGAAATAAAATGAAACACCAGATTGTGCTTACCTTTGGCTTGCTGACTGAAGAGTTGAAGAAGCTGTTGTTAGAGCCATGGAGGACTTGTCAAGAAGAAATCCCTAATCCAGAGCCTTTGCACCTGTTGCTGCTGTTGCACGAGGTCCAGACAGAGGAGAGACAAATGCCAAAACACCAAGAGAGATCTGTTTACGAGCTCAAGGGTCCAGGGGGCTGCAACGGATGCAGAAAGGGGTAATGAAGGATGCCGACGCCGGCAGTTTCACCGACGTCAGCCGAAGGGTCACCGACGTCGGCGGTTGCAGAATGGGGACAGAGGCTAAAAATAGCCTCTGCCCATTCTTGCATGCCGCCGAGCGAGGGGGGATGGGAAGAACGGTCACGAGGATGCCAAAATGGGTGTGGGGGAAAGATAAAGAAGAGATTTGGCCTAATAAATGCTGAGGAAGGTGGAGGGATTCAAGGGAGAATCCAAGGTGGCAAGGGTAGGGTGGAAAGGGGGCCACTTGATTAAAATACTTAGGTTATTTTAATCAAATGGAGGCCAAGGGTTAGGATAGGGGTGTTCGAAGTGGCAAGGGACCAAGGGGAGAGAGGAAGACCAAGGGTTAGACACTTTTTAGGTGTCTACATTTTCCCCTTTTTGTCTTGTTGGTTGTTCTAGACAAACTGCAAGACAAAAACAGGGAGTGGTTGCCCCAGGTGAAGGATGATGTGGATTGCCCCGAAGTAAGGATGAGGTATTCCCCCTCAAAGCAGGAGTCGAGGGAAGGAACCTGATGTTGGGTGCTGATTTGACAAAAGGTGGATGAGAAAGAGAGAGGTGAGTGAGAGTGCTGCAAAAGTCATGATTGCGAGCATACCACTGCACAAGATGGTCAGGTCAAATTATCACATGTCGAGGGTCAAGGAGTGCCAAAATTGAAGTAACTGGGCCCCAGCATTTAGTCGTCTGCTGATCGAGTCACTCAATTTAAGCTGAAGCTCCAAATGGTCATCGTGTTCCAGGTATCCAGGGCTCAAGAAGTGCTCCCAGAAACACAAAAAAGCCACAAGTAGTAGGGATCAACTGGCTCGCGATCCTATACTTGCGAAGGGTCAAAAATAGTCTGTAGACAATTCTGCTAACCAGCCGTGAGGTAGCACACACGCAAAAACAACCAAGGCAACATTGTCTTGGAAGTGGTCGAAGGTCGAAGGATGGTCATTGGTCAAGAGGATGGATGGACGAAAGGATGCGGCCGAGCTAACCTCAGAAGACCCCATGTCAACTGAGTGCTGCCTACATAGCCCCTGTCGTAGGGGCCTCAGGCCGATGTAATTCTCCCTAAAAGGGAGGGAGGGTCAGAGGGATTGATTGGTCTTGGTCAAAGTCGATGATGATTGGTCTTGGTCAAAGAAAATGATTGATCTTGGTCAAGGTCAAGGTCAAGGTCACAGAAGAGAAGGTTTGTCCATCAAAGAGACGAACAAATGGGGGTGGTCGAGCTAACCTCAGAGGATGTGTTATCTGAGTGCTGCCTACATAGCCCTGGTCATAGGGCCTCAGACCAATGTAGTTCAGACAAAGTCGATGATGATTGGTCTTGGTCAAAGAAAATGATTGATCTTGGTCAAGGTCAAGGTCAAGGTCGCAGAAGAGAAGGTTTGTCCATCAAAGAGACGAACAAACGGGGATGGTCGAGCTAACCTCAGAGGATGTGTTATCTGAGTGCTGCCTACATAGCCCTGGTCATAGGGCCTCAGACCAATGTAGTTCAGACAAATTGAGAAAATTAGTCGATGATGAGATTGGTCATGTGTTGAAATGACGAGGGTAAGATGAGGATAAAATGATGCTACAGATGGTGTATTCTGTAGAATTGGTCGAGAGTCTTTCATCCCTAGCAAGTTTCCATAGTCGCGATGGATATATGCTAAAAATGAATAGAAGTCTATTTATGCTTCAGCAAGTATTGGTTTATGCTTAACATAAATTGGGTCTAGTCGGTAGTTTCCATGTGTACTGGTGTCCATAGAAACTATGTGAAATGGTCTAGGATGATGCCAGCTGAAAATGATGAAAATGGCTGGGTTTGAGATGAGTCGCCTGATTGATGCGGTTAAATGTGACCAAAGTGAAGAGAAAAGATGAAAGGCAAATCGCTCTTTCATTGACAAGGACCAGAAAGGAAGCATAGATAGGGGTTATTAGAACAAAAGCCCCGTTTATGCATTACGTTGTTGACCAGTGTTGAGTTAGAACGGTAATCGAATCACTTTGACATTAAAGTGAGCTCGAAGTCCCTTGAGCAGGTGATAGGAGGAGGATAGGGTAACCCAGTCTAAGAGCAGGAGTAACCTTGCCCCTTTTATAGGAGACCCTAAGACAACTACAAGCCAAGTCCGTGACTCATTTTTTTTTTTTTTGGTGCACGCTGATCGATGCGGGAAGCCTACATAGAGATGTCTTTTGCTTGGTGGTCATGTTGCGAAGCTGATCGATGTGGGAAGCTTCTAAGAAAAGTGCTGTTTGTAGCAAGATTAGTCATAGCCATCCTTCGAGGGAGTGGTTTATATTTTTGCTTAATAATGTTTGATAAGTTGGCCTAGCTGTCCTTCGAGGGATCAGTCTAGTAATACAGCAATGATAGTACAGCTGTCCTTCGAGGGAGCAGTCTGTCTTTTTGATTTTGACTTGATTTTGTGACCATGGATATGTTTTGACATCTTGATATATATTGTTTTTTGATTTGTTTGATTAGAGTCATGGACAAGGCTGTAGAAGTTCAAGGACGCCCCTTTTATTAGGACAAAGCATCCATGCATCATAAAAGGGTTGTAGAGGACTTGTTAAAGGGAAATAGGGTTAGAAGGGATGAGGATTAAGAGGACGAGGATTGCTCAAGGGACGAGCTCAAGTTACGTGTCAAGTAGATGAGTACTCGACTAGCAGAAGAATGGTCGAAGATGCAATGCATTAAGAGGCTCAGGTTCTAGCCGTCCATCGAGGGAAGACAGACGATAAGTCCCTGACCCATACTTGTGCATGATGATAAAAGGTCCAAGCCAATTGGGGGTGAACTTGCCTCGTTTACTTCACTCCATATTGGTCACGTGCTGATTCTCTTTGAGGACGAGGTCTCCGATGTTGAAATCTCGTTCTCGCATATTTTTGTCGTAGGCCCGCTTTATGCGACTTTGGTAGACATGGAGATGATTAAGGGCAGCAAGACGGCGCTCGTCGAGTAACTCAAGTTGAGCTAGGCGATCTTGACGAAAGTCATCGTTGGAGAGAATGTCATGCAGGGAGATGCGGAGAGACGGGATCTGTACTTTGAGAGGTAAGACAGCCTCTGTTCCGTACACGAGAGAGAAGGGAGTAGCACCCGTAGAGGTTTGAATGCTAGTGCGGTAGGCCCATAAAGCGAAGGGAATATGAATGTGCCAATCCCTACCTGTATCGTCGACCACCTTCATGAGAATTTTAGTGAGAATTTTGTTGGAAGCCTCTGCCTGCCCATTTGCTTGTGGGTAGTAAGGCGAAGAAAAGCTGAGTTTGATGCCAAATGAGTCGCATAGTTTTTGGACAGTCTTGTTTTTGAAGGACTTGCCGTTGTCGGTAATGATTTTGTGAGGGACACCGAAACGACAAATGATGTGGCTGTTGATGAAGTCGACAATTTTGTCGGCTTTTGTGGAGACAAGAGGAATGGCTTCCACCCACTTGGTGAAATACTCAGTGGCAGTGATGATGGACTGATGACAAAGAGACGAGTGAGGGTTGATCTCACCGATGAGATCCAAGCCCCACTGAGAGAAAGGCCAAAAATCCTAAGCGACTTGCAAGGCGTGGCTGGGGAGATGAAGCAGGTTAGAGTGCTGCTGACACTTGATGCAACGTCGAACATAGTCACTACAGTCTTGATGAAGGGTGGGCCAATAATAACCCAGGCAAAGGATGCGCTTGGCAACCGAGTTTCCACTGAAGTGTCCGCCACAAATCCCGTCGTGGACTTGCTTTATGGCTTGAGGAGCTTCAGTGGAGGTTAGACAGTGAAGCAGGAGGCCGTCGAAGCCTCGTTTATAGAGAAGACCCCCTAGCATGGTATAGCGAGCTGTGCACTTGATGAAAGCTCGCCACGCATTGCTAGAGAGGTTGGGAGGAGTGACAGAAAGAGACAAGTAGTCCACGAGTTGCTTATACCAGTCATCTTGTGGGCTAGAATTGACAGTGTTGATATGGTCGATGTGAGGAGAGATGTATGAAGGCAAAGGTACATGATGCACTGTGACAAAAAGGTGAGATGATGATGATGAAGACGGGATATGCGAAGCAAGAGAAGCCATGGTGTCGGCAAACTTGTTCGTAGAGTGTGGAACAGTCTGCAAGAGGTAATGGTCGAAAGATGCTAAAAGAAGGTCAACACGATTCTTATACCTCTGTAAAAATTCATTTTTACAGAGATATGAACCGTTAACTTGATTAACAACGAGTTGCGAGTCGCCGAAGATGTTGATAGACTTGATGTGGAGAGAAAGAGCAGTCTGAAGTCCCAAAATTAAGGCCTCGTATTCGGCCATATTATTGGTACAATCGAAGTCAAGCTTGAAAGATAGAGGCATGGGCTCCACTTCGAGTGGGATGAGGATGACCCCCGCACCCCCGCCGAGTTGACATTTGGAGCCGTCAAAGAACATGGTCATTTGGTAGACGGTGTCATCGGTGGAAAGGGTAGCGATAGACTCGTCAGGGAACTCACAGTGGGAAGGTTGGTTGTCGGGAAGAGGGGCATCTGCCAGTTGGTCAGCAATGGTTTGCCCCTTGATAGATTTCTGCTGGATGAATTCAAGGTCAAACTCAGTGAGCAGCATAAGCCACCGAGCCATACGTTGATTCTGGTATGGCTTGGAGTGCATGTACTTGAGAGGGTCGGTGTGAGTGACGACAAAGGTTTTGTGGTTGAGAAGATAGTGGCGGAGCTTGGTAGCAGAAAAGACTAATGCCAAACAGAGTTTCTCAGTATGAGTATACCGAGTTTCATAGTCGACCAGTGTTTGGCTGATGTAGTAAACCGCTTGCTCACGATGATGCTCGTCTCTGTGCGCGATCATGGCACCTAACGAATGGTTGGTAGCAGAGATATAAAGGTAGAAGGGCTGGTCATCCTTAGGTGGAATGAGGACTGGTGGGGAGACCAGATAGCTTTTGAGGGCCTCAAAAGCCTCTTGATAGTCCTTATCCCATTTAAAGGAGACGTCCTTCTTAAGGAGGTGATGGAAAGGTTGGCAGTGGTCTGAAAGTTGTGAGATGAAACGGCGAATGGACTGGAGCTTCCCTTGTAGACTGCGAAGCTGCTTGAGATTGGTCGGGGGTGGCATTTCGAGGATAGCGTGGATCTTAGCGGGATCTATCTCGATACCACGAAAGGAAATGATGAAGCTGAGAAGTTTGCCTAAGAGGACCCCAAAGACACACTTCTTGGGGTTGAGGTGGACATTGTATTGAAGAAGGTGAGAGAAGATGATTGTGAGAATGGTCAAGTGGTTGCGGCAGAGTTTGGACTTGCCGAGAAGGTCATCCACATAGTCCTCCATGATTTTGTGGAAGAGATCGTGGAAAATGTAGGTCATGGCACGCTGATAGGTGGCACCAGCATTTTTCAAGCCGAAAGGCATGACTCGATAGTAGAAAGTCCCCCATGGGGTGATAAAGGTAGTCTTGTGCTGATCTTCCGGTGCCATCAGGATTTGATTGTATCCTGAAAACCCATCCATGAGAGATAGCATCTCGTGGCCGGCCGTGAGATCAATAAGCTGGTCAATGTTAAGAAGAGGAAAGTCATCTTTAGGACAGGCTAGGTTAAGGTCATGATAGTCTGCGCAGATCCGAATCCCCCCAGTTGCTTTAGTAACTGGGACGATGTTAGAGACCCACTGTGGATAATCGATGGGTTGGATGAAGGAGACAGAAAGAAGGCATTAAAGCTCCTCTTTGACAAGGAGCGCAACGCGAGGATGCATCTTTTGAAGCTTCTGCCTAACAGGCTTAGCCCTCTGGTTTGGTGACAATGTTATGGGTAGCAATGGTGGGGTCGATGCCAGGCATGTCGCTGTAAGTCCAGGCAAAGGCCTTGCTATGGTTGGAAAGGAACTGGGCATAGTTAAGCTGCTCCTGAGCGTCTAAAAATTGGCCAATCTTTAAGACGTGAGGAACATCAGAAGAAGAAGGGAGGTTGATGTCAATGGTGGATTCATTTAACATAACCTGGGTCTCGGAAGGGAGGAAACGCTGGATGAAAGAGTCATCGACACCCATGTAGGAAAGGATGGCGTCATCGTCAACGCAGTCGACAGTGTGAATGGTTGCCGACTCATCTTCTACCATGCTAGGAAAAATGAGAGGGAGAGACCTGGACACCCCATTAAGCTGATAGGTCAGGGGTTCTAGGCGGATGGTGTTTATGGAAAAAAAAAACTAGGAGGGATGGAAACCACCGTCTCCGTAGGTGACGAAGGAGAAATGGGTGAGTCTGAAGGAGATTGGTGGATGGTTGGCTCGGGGACAGAGGTCGGAAGGAGCCTGAGTGGGGTCATGATATCCTAGGCCATACCGTTTTCTTGGCATCGTGATCATTGAGCGGCTTGATGGGCTGATGGGAGCCTTGCTCATAACGTCCGAAACCAAAACCCTTCCATGCACACCTGTGAAGGTAAGTGTGTGCAAAGGTGGGGTTGCCAAGAAACGAGAAATCAGATGTGAAAGGTTGGGGTGAAGAGAGGGGAATTGGCATCGGTAGGAGCTTGATTAAGCCCCCCATAGACAAAGTTGGTTTGGAAGTGAGGAAGACCATAAGGTACGACCGTCCCGATCCGATGGTCATAATGGGGACTGAGGTGAAGGCGTCCATACTCTTGCGGAGTTTGGAACATGTCGAGGGTTAACAAGCGATATTCCCCAAGTGATAATCATTGGAAGATGTCTTCAATGGGGTCTTTGGTCGGCGCTTGAAGAGGAGGGGCGAGGGCGATCGCCGATTGTGAATTGGTTGAAGCTTCCGCAGATGGAGGCGGTGCCGGAGTTGACAGTTTGATGGGAATGAGGACATCGTTGGGATGGTAGGTGGTGTTGCAAGTCTTGAAGGGTGAAGGGTCAGCGGGGATGGTATGGACTTGCCCGTCATGCTCAAACTTCACACAACGGTGCAGGGTGGAGGGAATACAGGCCATGGCACAGATCCAAGGTCGGCCTAGTAGAAGTTTGTATTGAAACTCTCCTTCGATGATATAGAAGAGCTCTGGGACTGTGCGTGGGGCCAACACAGATGTGAAGGATGACTGTGCCAATGGTCGTGGCGGTGGTGTCATTGAAAGAGCATAAGATCGCGTCAGTTTTGGAGACGCAATTCTTGGGAAGAGACAGCTGATCAAAGGTGTGTGAGTAGAGATTATGTTGATGCTAGCTCCGCCATCGATCATAACGCATTTAATGCGTGTCCGATCAACATAGGTAGTGATGAAGAGGGCGGCATCCTGATCTTCCGTGTTAGATGTGGGAATTTCAAAATCGCTGAATGTGATGGAGTTGACAGGAGATAAAGAATGGACGAGGGCAGCGAGTTGTTGGGGGTCCTCGAGTTGGACCTCCGCTGCCTGCAAGGCTTGGATAAGGGCTTGACGGTGCTAAGGCGAGGTTTGGATAAGGTCATAAAGAGACATCTTCACAGGTGTCTGATGAAGCTACTTCAGCATGGAGTCGTGAATTGGCCTAGAAGAGGAAGACGAAGAAGGTTGGGACGCGCCAAGGATAGAAATTTTAGGCTTGGGCGCAAGAGGTGGCTTGACGAAGGGATAGGTCCAAGGAATGGCAGCTTTTGCTTTGGCCTTGTCCTGTTGCGACCTAGTGGTTATACAGATAGCATTGATTTTGAAAATAGGGGGTGAAGAAGGGGTCATGTCTTACTGGTGAGATGTTGACGTGTTTGAAGAGGAAGGAGTCGGGGTCTGGTTGAGAGTGTCCTCAAGGAGAAGAGTGTCCTTCTCCATATGGTGGTGGATGACGGCCTTGAGGGCACAGCAAGTCTCGGTGTCATGTCCTGGTGTACGATGATATAAACAAATTTTCGTATCGTCGAACTAGGAGGGCTTGGACCTGAGAGGTTGGAAAGGCTTGATGGGCGGAAGGGTTATGTCAGAAGTCTGGAGAAGTCAGCGCAATATCAACGAGTATGAGCCCAATAGAGGGTCCGTGTTATTTGATATGCGTGAGGTTGGTGACTTTTGCTTAGGCGAGGCTAGAGAAGATTTCCGTACCACCTTATGGGTTGATGGCGCGGTGACAGATGGAGATGGCTCTTTCTTGATGATTGATACTGCCTTTTTAGGAGAGGGACGACTGGAGATAGGCAGAGGAAGCAGAGGAGGCAACAAGTTTTGTTTGAAGGCCAGAGTGGGAAGGATGCTGGTCAAGGCCGAAGGATGAGGGCCCAAAATTGATGGCAATGGTGACGGAGGAGGCATTCGTTTCTGTGGTCTGGCAGCCCTCTTTGACTTGGTTGGAAGAGTACTGCTGGTCGAGGTCTGGCCTAGGTCCACCTTCACTTGTGGGTGAGTGAGGGTAGAGACAGGACGAACGCCAAATGATTTGATGGGTTTAGACGAGGTAGATTGCAGGTTTCAGTTTGGACGGGTTTGGTTGAGGTTTGAGAGTCTGGTCTTTGTCAAGAGTCTGACGAGATTTCGCCTTAGGAGGATTAGTGGCATGTGATGAGAGGGGCTGCGGGTATGTTGAAGGGCTTTAAGACGCTCCCACAACACCTGAGGCGTCACTTTCCTTGGAGGGAGAAGCGCGATTTTCTCCACTAACTGGGAAAATGGCTGAGAAGAAGATGTTGATGGTTGCGAGGTTGAAGATGAGATGGGTGTAGTGGTCTTAGATGCCTGGTGTGGTGAAGTCATGACAGATTTAGATGAAGATGAAGGGGAGACAGGTTCTTCCCTAGGTGGAGAAGAATCTGAAAAGCGAGGCTCCCCAAGCGGGTAAAGGGCAGGGATGACGGTGCCCTCCACTTGCGGCTGAGGAGTAGGAAGGATTGGGTCCTCCATAGGCAGTAGAACGGAGGATGGTGAGACCGGTGGTGCAGGTAAAGCCGAGGTGTCCTCCAAGATGAGAGAGGTTGGTGGAGAACTAGCCGGGGAGAGAGGTTCGTCCACATGTGACGGACTGATTGATGGACTAACCTCTTGAGGTTGATTGGGGATGAATGGAGAGACCGTATTGACTGTTCGAACGTTGTGCTCATGATTGTCGTCAATTAAGGTCTGGACGTTGTTTTGAGTTGGCGGATGATTGGGGAAAGGTTGTTTGAAGATGTCAATGGCTTGATTAGGGGGTGCATTTGGATTGTCTAAGATGAGGTCCCCCTTTTCAAGCATGTCTTGGATTATGTTCTTAAAGGTTTTGCAGTTTTCCGTGTCATGGCCCTTAACACGGTGGAAGCTGCAGAAGTCATGCTCCCTATACCACGCGGGGATGGCGTGAGAGGGATCGAATTGTGGAGGAGGTCGGGCTTGAGGGAGATTGAGAGCCCCCTGTTTGAGAAGCTTGTCCAGCACAGACGCATATGATTCTCTGAGAGGAGTATATCGCTGCTGCATGTATCTTTGCTGGAACTGGCGAGTAGCGCTCTGAGATGTAGATGGCTCAGGCTGATTGGTCGAAGAGGATGAAGGTCTGACAACCACGGCATTAGCTGAAGCCTTGGATTTAGAATTGGATGATGATGGCTTGGCAGAGGAAGAGTCATTGGTCTTAGAGCTGGGATTCTTGTTTCGCAACTTGACTTTATTCTCCTCGATGGCACGCAACTCAAGTTTGCGAGCCATCGTGAAGGCTTCGTCAAAAGTGCGGAAGGTTTGAACCCTCAGGGTGGAAGAGATATGTCTGGCGTAGGCTTGGGAAAAGAGTTCAATAAGCTCAGCCTGGGGTAAGGAAAAGGAGAGTTGGTTGATAAGGCCTCTCCATCGAGCAACGAAGTCGGCTATGGACTCATCCTCAAATTGCCGGATAGAATAGAGGTCTGTGATTGAGACTTTCTTGGTTATGTTGATGGAAAAGTGATCGAGGAAGAGCTGAGCCAATTGTGTGAATGAGAAGAGAGAATGGCTAGGAAGGGAGCTATACCAGTCAAGTGCAGCACCCGAGAGAGACATAGGAAATGTGCGTAAGAGTAACGCATCGTCATGGCCAATAAGGTAGCAGGCATGTCTGAATGCCCGCAAGTGTTGTTGTGGGTCTTCCTTGTTTTGAAAGCGAGAAAACTTCAGAAGCTCCCACTGGCTAGGATACGGTCTGATTGGGACAGAAGGATGAATGGGCTCGTTACAGATCTGCTCGTATGAAAGAGTGTTGCGCGAGCCGGAAACAGAGGTCTCAAGACTGGTCATCTTGTCCATCAGCATTTTAATGATGTCGGCCGACGGATTGACGGGTGGCGCGCCCCCTAAGTTGTAGGGTGCTTGGAAGAGGCTAGGGGAGGCGTGCGACATAGTCAGTTGTACAATGTACGGATGACTAACCGCAGGGGCAGAGGTGGATGCTAAAGGTAGTTGAGTAGAAGACATAGCTAGGCCCAATGTCGCCACGAGAGGTTGAACTGTGGTAACGGGGGCCAATGGATAAGAAGCCACCCTGGTGTTGATAGGGGCCAGGGTAGGCAGAATAGAGACGATAAGGTTTTGAAAAGGAGTGGATAGCGGTTGAGAGGGCTGAAGTTGACAGGGGGCCAGAACCCCGGTGGAAGTGGGCCCAATGATAGAGGGAGAGGCCACACCTGGAGGATTGGTCAAAGTCTGGTCAGTGGTCAAAGCGATGGCTTGAGTGTCTGAAGGTTGAACTATGGATGCTGTTGATACAGCCGTAGTCGCGACAAGGGAGGTTGGCATTCCATAGATTGGATTGCCCAAGGAGTCTCGCGTTCGGCTATGCGCGAGATAATGTTGCAAGGCCTTGACGTTGAGGTCCAAGAATCGTTCGAAGTCTTGGTCCCCTTCTTGGACAATGGGAGTCTGCGGCAGGGTTGGACGAATGGGAGTTCTTTCGGTCTCCGAGTTGAACTCCATTGTAGGCTTGGTCACGGACGGGGTGGACGGAAGTGGTTGCCGGCTAGCGTGGTTGACAAGAGCTTTGGCTTGGCTACGAGTCAAAACCATGCAAGGCAAAGAAGGTTCAGGTCTCAGGAACTGTGTTGCTCAGTTCTAGAAAACCAGGATGGAGTCTTTGGCAGAGAAAGGATAGGTTTCAGGCTACTGGTTTTGAAGAAAAAGGACAGTGACAGAGATCGACGTCAGTTTAAAAACTGATGTCGATAATAAATATGGCCAACGTCGGTCAGATAACTGATGTCGGTAAAAGATGAAGCCGATATCAGTAGAAGAATCGATGCCGATGACAGGGAAAGCCGACGTCGGTGGAAGAACCGATGTCGGTGACTGTGTCTTTCAGAGAACCAAAAGGATCTTGGAAAACAAAGAAAAAAGCGTCCTCACACACTCAAACAAACAGATGAGAAGAGGAAAATAGAGAGAGACAGACAAGCCTAAGCAATAAATCCTAAGAATTAACCTTAGAAATTGTGGCTTATGCCTTAGATGAATGTTTGGGGAGATTGGCTAAAAAATGGGTCCTAGAAGAAGGCAGTCTAAAGATGGTTTCGGGTGTTGTTTTAGGTGCTCAAAGATCTGTGTTAGGGTCTGGTACGTGGCCTGGTGCTAAGGAGCAAGCTCCCCTCACTTCACGATTCCAGTGGTTAGCTGGTCTCGCTTAGCCAAGATATACCTCGCCTAGAGTTTATCCTCCGCCAGAGAACGGAGTGGGCTTCCCTCTTGGTGATGAAATCCAAGTAGGGTCATCGGGACGGATAAGGTATCCGCTGGGGGATGAAATCCCAGTCGGGCCTTGTCTCAGGTAAGTTTTATGTTTGTTTAGTGCATGTGGTTCGGTAGTGTAACATCAAGTGTCTAGATTTATTCAATATGCGTCTAAGTTACTAGATGTGGACTAATGCAAGCACAAGCAGAAATGAAAGTGCAATACGTTTTAATGCCCAAGTTGAAATGTGATGTTTGTTATGAAGACAAGTTTTGAGAAAGGGTCAAGAGTATGATGTTTAGACTAGTCTAGAATGCAAGGAAGAAAGAAAAGAAGGATTCATTTTAGTCCTGCTTATAGTGTCATTGAGAAGAAGAGAAAGAGGAGAAAAGGTAAGAACCTAATGCTCCTAAATGAATGAAGAAAAAGGAACCCAGGAGGAACCTGGGGTCCCACCGGGCGTGCTAGAATGTTTCCACTCAAAATTCGCTTTTAGATCTAAGAGAAAGAAGAAACTAAAAAAGTAATGGACAAGGCTTGGGAAGTACCTGGACTAAAGATTACGCACCGTAAATCCAGACGTTTGTGGGCACTCCTCTTTGGCTGTGGAGGAATGACACCTGCAAGAAAAAAGGAAACTTGGACAAGAAGATGTTAGATGAATAGGCAGTGGGT
>JARHVA010003279.1:77500-202500 GCA_037957365.1 Torreya grandis | reverse complement strand
GATGATATTCTTGTTTTTAGAAAAACTTTTGATGAACGTGTTGATAATCTTAAACAAGTTTTAAGGAGAACAAACTAGCATTGAATGAGAAGAAATTTGAGTTTTATTAATGATCACTTGTCTTCTTTAGGCATGTTTTTTGAGATGGGAATTAAGTATTGATCTAAATAAGGTAGAGACATCATGAATTGTCAAAGGATTTTCAATGTGACATAGACAAGAAGCTTGATGGGTGAAGTTTAGTATTTGAGGAATTTCATCAAGAACTTCTCTTCCATAGTTGTACCTTTGCATGCCATTATAATAGGTGGTAAGAATTTTAATTGGGTTAAGAATAAACAAAGTGTTTTTGATATGTTCAAACATAATATTAGCCATGTTACAATTTTATCTTTGCATAATTTTCAGCTACCCTTTGATGTGGAAATAAATGCTAGTGACAATGCTATGGGGGTTGTCCTAATTCAAGAAGGTAATATGGTATTTTTCCAATTTTATATTTATTTCATGGTATAATTATAAATTATTTTACATACAATAAATAATTGTATGCTCTTGTTTCATCTATCAATAAATAGAATCATTTTCTGATGGGTAAGAAAACTATTATCCATACAGATTATCAACCTCTCCATTATTTGAAAATTCAAACTAAACTTCAACAAAATAAACACTATATGTGGATTGTATTTTTATAAAAATTTCATTTGGATATGAAATATAATAAATATGTGATTGAAAAACTAGCTGATATGTTATCTATACTTCTTTTGTTTTCATCCATGAGCACTATAACTCTTCTTGAACCTTTTATGTTTGAGTCTTATGTATAAGGATATAAGCATGATGCAGATTTTGAGAAACCATTCCTTCAAGAAAATACTTCCCAAGGTGTAGGTTTTGAACCTAAAGAGGATCATTACCTTCTATAAGGATTTTTATAAATTTTCTTAAGTTTTTTATGCCTAAGGATAAAAAGTTTAGCTAATGAGGGAAACACATACTTAAAATTTTGTAGAACATTTTGGTGTTATGAAGAGTGTTACACATTTGAAAAGTTATGTTTATTGGCCTAATATGCAAGTAGATGTTTCCAAGTTCATAATAATATGTGTATTATGTAGTAAAATCAAGCCTATTAACAGGAATTTGTTTTTATACATGCCATTATTGGTTCCTTCTAGGATATGGGAAAGCATTTCCATGGAGTTTTTAGGTAGGGTGCCTATGTCAAGGAAGCGACATGACTATATAGTTATGGTTGTTGACTAATTTAGTAATGTATGGATTATTATTCCTTGTAAGAAGACCCTCAAAGTTAGTGATACAACTAATTTGTTTTGCTTATCTATGGGTTCATTTTGGTTTGCCTAATTTTATTATCTTAGTTCGAGGCTCAAGTTTTATTTGGAATTTTTGGGCCAAATTATGAGAGAAGATGGATACTAACTTGAAATGGTCTACTAGATTTCACAAACTAACCAATGGGAAAATTTAGGTTGTGAACAAAACTTTAGTACAACTCTTGAAAGGGTATAATTGGAAGTATTCTAAGTCTTGGGATGAAAATTTGGTGTATATTCAACATTCATACAATACATTCATACATGATTATACTATTAAATGTCATTTTGAATTTTTTTTTGGATACTTATGTCCATGTGCATTTGATGTTGGTTTGAGAAAACCATACAAAATCAATGGTAAAGTGGATCTAGAGGTCTACAAAGCTGATAAATTCATTGAGATTACTAATCAAATTCACCTCCAAGTACAATAAAGTTTGAAGGGGTCTAAATCCAAGTATAAATCAAGACATGATCAACACAGGATTAAACATAGTTTCACTTTTGGATAAACAATATGGTTATATTTGAGTATATAAAGTCTCAAAAATAATTCTAAGAATCTTAAGCCTCTTAGGTATGATCCACTTGAAATTCTGGAGAAAGTGGGAAATTTTGATTTTATACTTGATTTGCCTCCTTATTTGAAGATTTATTTAGTTGTCAATTTTGATAACTTATTTATATTTTAGCTTTATATGTTATATAATGAAGATGGATTCTTTTTACCCTCAATTGAAGACCTCACTCTAGATAGCTAGTTATAAATATAAGAGGATATTGTTTCTAAAAATAAGGAAAGAATAACATGAAGATGGGTGAAAGAACATTGGTTGGTCAAGTTAAAGGGTCAACTACCTTAAAATTCAAAATGGTATTTTAGATAATATGTGGGGAATATATTTCCTCATATGATTCCTAAAGCTTTTAGGGACTTAAAAACCTCAAATTAGGGAGGTATGATCCAAATTTGGATCTTTATGTACTAGTTATGTATACTAGATGTTTCCACTATGCCTAATTGTATGTAATCCATGATTTTAAGATGATATTATAAGAAATTTAATATTATGACTATCATATCTGACATGTTAAAGTGTAAAATTTAGTGTGGTGGTGATTTAGACATCTTCATAGTGATGAAGTCAATAAGTTTCAGCTCTTGAAATGAAGGGGTTTTTCATACATAGTGAAATTGTTACTATTTGGAGGGTGGTGGTTATGCAACCACCCCATTAATTACATAAAAAATGATGTATGAGTGTAATTTGTGTAAGCATCTTATAAATTTTGAAAATGTCAATCTACGTACACTACTAGTTTTGCCACCACACAAAAAGCCCAAAGTTTAATGGTTACAAATTTTTATTCTTATGATGTTCATTTTATTTAAGCTTATTTAAAAGCTCAAAATTTGAGAGATCATAAATAAAGGTCTTGGAAAATAAAAATATATTAAAAAAAAATAGTGGTGAGAAGTCTTGAATTTGGACTCACATTATAATTAGCAAGTTTGATTCTTTGTTCTTGTTGTCTCATTATTCCCTAGCAATAGATATTTGGTTCAACTATGTTAGAGTTTAGAGAAGTGTCTGATAAGTGTAGATCATTCTTGTGTGTAAATTTTAGATAGAGTGGAATTTAAATTTTTGTCCATGAAGGCCATGTTTAAAAATACCTTTTACATTTATTTCATTACATGGTGTAAGGGGAGTGCAATTGGCTCACCCAATGGATTTTCCCACATCAACTTTCTCCAAGATAACTCTTGTGTTTATTGTGACCTTTGTTTATTTGATTATTCATGTTCATGTGAAATATGACATACATTTCATTTATATCACTTTTTTTTATCTCTATTTAAATATGATAAATATCCTATAACAATCATCTCCCAATCATTATTGAATTAAGAGTCATAAGAACTATATTGGTTAAGCTCAGATTGGAATTTACACTAGTTTATGGATTTAAAATTGACCACTAGTACTACAGGACATTAATCCACACATAAATTAAGTTGAGTGAGTAAATACCATCTGTAGGAAAAAAATGTTTCAAGATAAGGTTTTTTGGTCGTCATTGGTCTAAAAGAGTTTTAAATGAATTTTAATCATGGCACCCAAGAGAAAGGTCATATAAGTGCAAGTTTCAATAGAGGTAAGGAAATAAAATAGAGGAAACATGGTATTTATTAAATAATAAAGGCAAAAATGAGTGAATTTAGCAAATCAAAAAAATGCTCATAGGCACCTCCATTTATTGTTCCCAAGATGAGAATACCAAATTTGGTCGCATTAGATTTGTAAAAAATTGATCACGAGGGTTCTGATAGAAATTTTAAAATTGAGCTCAAAATATTCAAATCCAACCAAATCAAAAAATGTACCCAAACCTAGATCAAATTGAAAACAAGGGTTGAGAAGAAGCTCAATTGCCTTAGTAGAAAGAGATGCAAACCTCAAATTGAGAGTTCCCAAGCTTTTTATATTCCTTATAGTGGAATTGATCATATACCAATGATGAGGATCAAAAAATCAAATGATAAATTGATATTCTCAAGGGAAATTTGAGTAGTATTCAGGTTATACATGAGACATGTGAATAAAAAATTTTGCCTAAGAAGCTATAAACTTGAATGTGGAATGAAATATACAAAGCTTTGACTTATTATATTCATAAAGGAGATACATTTAAATAGTTTTTTCAAGATAACAACTAATCCTAAAAATAAGTAAGTCTCACCTATCTATTTTTGGGGAATTCAAATGTGATAAAAAGAAATGTATTAATACATCCTAAATGTATAGGGAAAATACACGAGAATATCTCCCAAAATTAATCTATAATTAACCAACTAATGAGTAGGCATAAAATTAGTTTGTACACTTATTACAATGGATAACACAAATAGGGTAAATTATTGAATTACTAGATATTTTCCAAAATCATTATAGCTACCATAAGATAATTACATATAATAAATTAATATGATGAAAGCTTACAGGAAAAAAATACATATATTTATGCCAAGTAGCATTCCTACCTCTTCAAATTAATATCTCTAGCCTAAATTCACTAGTATAAGAATAGTAACTCTCTTCCATAATGTTCCCTTACCCACTATCCCTCTTTGGTCTTATGTAAATAAGGAGTCTAGGTTAGGTTTGGATAGTAGATTACTTGTATAACAATTATTATAGAAAGAAAATTTGTAGAATAAGTATTATTTAAAGTAGTATTTGATATCCTTTTTCTTAAAAAAACATATTGGTAAGTGTGCACTAATTAATCTCTATCCATATTTATAATTAATATGATAAATGCATATTAACCATAAGAAAATGTATAAATATTTAAATACACTAACATTTACTTTAAAATATATTTTGATAAAGGTAACGAGGGAGGAACCATTGAAATATCCCCCTTGATGATACCTTCCTTCACTCCCAAAAGATTCTTGAGTTTAAAAAATTGAGCCTCAAACAAGGAAATTGTGAATATGTTTGCAACTTGATTCTTTATTTGTAAATAATTAAGATCAATGACCTTGTCCTATATTAGCTATCAAATATATTGCATACACATCTCAATGTGATTTATATATTATTTTTCCATTGGGTTGCTAGAGATGTGGATAACACTCTAACTATCACACCAAAGTGTGTGGATTAGGCCTAAAAAATCACATTATTAGTAGTACCAAGAAGATACCTTAGAATGAAGTTTTCACCTTTATAATGGCTATCATGTGGATCCTGACATAAGCATGACACATGATTCACATAAAAATAAATATCAAGATGAGTATGAGTCAAGGATATAAAAATTCCCATGATCAACAAGGGTAAGACACTAGATTGAATTGAGATAATTATATGGTTCTCAACATCCCATGTTGTTTCCTAGTAGCTTCAACATCATCTTCAACACACATGTCAAATTTCAAGGCATATGTCCTCTTATACATTACTACTAGCTCTTTATTTTAATAATACAAACCTTCCAAAGAAGTTTTAAATTTCTTCAGATTATTTTTGGCTTGATGATTTCTCACCAAAAATATATATCTATGTGAACCTCTATATCACATTCAAGCTTTCCATAAATATATTATAATCCATAATCAAAACTTACCCAAAATATATAGGTCACACCAACAAAACTATATTACTTTATATTTATTGTATCTCTTTTTGTATTAATTATCTTAATTATCTCACCCCAAGTAGGTGTAGGGTATTAAGTAAATGTTGTGCATATCTCATAATTCCATGCATGTTCATGAAACCTACAAATCATGCATACCTTTTTAGAACCCATAGAGACTCTCTACACAATTTCTTGATTCTTTAGTGCCACTATGTATCACCAAGGTAATGTGCAACACTTTTATAACTCTTTTGGTATCCTTGCATGATTATATATATTCAATACAAACCAAGTGTATCAATCTAATCTAGTGTATGAATCATCACTTTCATAACATCTCATGCCAAGCACAAAGAGACATGAAACTCTTACATGCTTTCACAAAACTTTACAACATATAACACATCAATCTAGCTTAACATGACTTATCATTAATGTGCTAGAACATTTATACAACATGTAAATCTAAGTAACATTGTTTAGTTTTGTACCATGTCAAGGATATTGTTAACAACACAATAGTAGTAGAAGTGTAACTACCACATATGAAAGTAATTCAGATCATCACTCAAGCAAAATATGAACCATTCCTATAATTGTTAATTTTTATAATCATCTATTATTACTACTTCCTTGTAATGGTATATATTTTAAGACATCAAAGATGTTAGGAAGAGACTAAGGAGTGATAATTTTATTTTTTCCTAAATGATCATATATATACTTGTAAAATCCACAAGGATGTCTATCCATTTATGATCACAAGAACATACATTATCATGCCATTTTAATGATACAATCTAGATAAATTAGTCATGATGTTTGTCCCTTTCTGATTATATAAACTTTTATTCATTGCCTTACTATGCATTTTACCCATATATACTTTATCATATTGTTTCATTTTGATAAAACCAACACCATTATTCCAATATCATGTGTTGAATATGTAATGGTTATTTTCAAATATGTTTATAAGCTTCTATTAAACATTCTAGAATCCAAAACTCTATGTAGATACCTAAATCTAGTCATAGGTACTTGAAAATGTTAATTATTGGCATATCTTAAGCCACTTGAATTACATTCATATACACGACTATTATTCATCACTCCTCTAACCATTTATCTATATGGAGGCTTGAACACTCTATTCGATATCAGTACTACATAGGAATTTCTAAATCAGTGGTGAAACTACCTTATATCACTCTCAAACTAATTTCAACCTAAGGATAATTGTCCATGCTTTTCTAGGGTAGGTCCACATCAAGTAGACCTATTCACCTAGTGTGGCCTTGTACCCATGCCATTTAATAGATAGTTTCCAAAATATGATATATTCATTCGGATAATCCTGCACATTTTTCAAGTTGTCTTAAGGAAACTATTTGAAGGTTTCATTATAAATAAAAATCAAAGTTAATTCATTAATACATTTGATATCTATCTATTACACTATTGCACATTGAGAAAATATGACCTATTATTCCAAAATTTAACATAAATCACTAGGATCAGTATAATAGCAAGTTTGAATCATTTTATATCAAGTCAATACCTAACATTATCAAGTATCAAATCCAAATTTATTTGTATACATATAGTCAAGGAGTAAATTTCACAATCACACTAGGTGGGAGAATTATGTGCACCTTGATTCCATCCTCAAATATCTAGATATGTAGGTAGTATTAAAACATCAATGGGGTTGATTAAGGTTAGTTCATCCCCTTACACTTGCCCTTGTTTTTGTAGGTTTATGGCTCTCACAAGTACCCCTAGTTTTTTCAAGGAAAAGAGAAGGAAAACATCAAACCCTACACAACACTAACATAAGTGATATATATTATCCCTCTTAAAATACATAGGTATAGGTGGTAGAGAAATTACAATTTTGTCACATTCAAAGTAGACAAGTCCATACTCAACAAACAAGACCACACTCCATTATTTTCCAAGGAGTGTGAACTTATCCAGACGTAGCTATAGACTTTGTTCTCAGATTTAAATCATCACAGTCTTATTTTATCTTATTTCTCACTATCACACATCTATTAAAATCAACCATAAACCATAAAATGTTATGTATCTTACCCTTGGTTGTACTTAGTATTTTTAGCATGTGTCACTTCTCAATCAATTTGGATTTATATTTATATTTATATTTATGCTTAAATGTCATATATTAAAATCTGAATAATCTTTCAAAGTTTTATACCCATTAAAAACTATTAAATCAAAAATAAGGTAAAACATATTGGTGAATTATTAAATAAAAACTAAGGTAAAACATATTAGTGAACATGTTACTTGTTTGAACATTGTTTTTTCTATTTATGTCCTCGGGTTTCAACTAAATTCATGATTCCTATACACTAAAGAGAAATTTGATTGTCCTTATTAGGATTTGATAGAGAATTTATCTATGATTTATATTTGATATTGGGGTTTTAGATTGAATTCATGATTTTCATGCACAAATTTTTTTTTGTTTTGTTGGTTTTCATTTTTTTCTTTCTTTTTTTATTTTCTAGAACTGTGTTTCCATAGTTATAAAACTCATAGGAGATTTTATTCTTAGCAAGGTGGTCATTGGTTTTACCTGATCTATGGTTTGATTGGTATTGATTCAATACTCAATCCATTAGAAAACACTATGTATGGACTTTAGTATCCATGTACCTCATGATATATCATAAACACATAGTGCTTTTACTTTTCAACCATAAGAAGCCTTTTACCCATTTAGTTTTGTAGTGCACCAATAAGTGGTTAGTCACATGAACTTACTCTCAACATACCTTAGATATGGGATAATGTGATTATGGGATGGTATAATCCTCTATATTTAGTATCCATTTGGGCCTTTTTCACTATTTATAGTTGGGTGCAGTATATCTAAGAGCCTATAAATCAAACACACCTTTCCTAGTTAAACCCAAAAAAATTGAAGTTCTAAAATAAAATCATGGCTAAAATTAATAATGTAAAATCTCAAACCTTCCAATATGAGTTAATACCTATCACCACCATACACCAAAGGGTGTGCATGATTCATTTATTTAATCCTACCCCTAAACCTCAAATTTGTCTCACTTACTATCCTACTCCCATTATTCATCCATGGCTTATATTAGATATTGTTTTCCATTTTTTTAATAATATATAAGGTAGGGTCCCTCATCATACATGACATAGTGAAGGTGGTAAACATGTAACTCCTTTTATTAATACACATGGACCACCACCAATGTCGCCTAAAGCATATTCCCTTGAGTAAATTATTATAGCCCTACACATTAGGGTGTTGAAATTATATCAATGTGTCTCTAAATCCAATCATCCAATGGATTATCATCCTTTGATTCATAAAAAAATTTCACCCAAGATAGAATCTTACTTGTTACTATTAGTAATTTTATCTCTTAAGCTTCCATTATATGAAGGCAAAGGTGATCCTGAATAACATATTAGATCATTTCATGTAGCATGATTGGACTATGCATATAATGACAAATTATTAACAAAGTTATTTCCATGAAGCATCAAATAATATAATTTATGATGGTCAGATGATCTTCCATAATCATTCAAGCCTTTAGTAGATCAATTTATATCACACTTTTCTATTAACATTGGTGAAAATCTATCTTATGCACAAATTTCTAAATTGAAGCAAGGGTCTAATGAGATAATCAATGAATATATTATTCAATACAAAACTATGATAGCTAAGAGACCAATTTTATGATATAAAATGAGTTATAAGATATCTTCACACATTTTTTCTCACACCACATCATGATTGTATCATGTTTGACAAATTCAAATCTTTTGATGAGTTATGACATACAATCAAAGATTGATTAATCAAACTCATATCTTTGAAAAAACTCAAGTATGCATAAATGAACCAAATATTTCAAATACTAAGTTCTAAAGCAAACCAAACTACAAGGTCAAATATAATGAATTTAAAAATGAAGCAAAATTAATAGTCAATGTAGTATCATAACCAACAAATGAACTTCAGTTGATAGCTCCACCAAAATCAAGCTTATATCTTCGAACAAACTCAAGTATGCAAAAATGAACCAAATATTTCAAATCATAATTTCCAAATCAAACCAAACTATAAGGTCAAATCTAATGAATTTAAGAATGAATAAAAAGTAATAGTCAATGCATTATCGTAACCAACAAATGAACTTCAAATGATAGCTCTACCAAGGAGGCAATTTTCACATTTACCATCGCCTTTTCATATAATGTTACCAAAGTTACTTGAGTTCAATCTCGTATCTCTCCCTCCACCATTAGAGGATAATATGACTAAGAATAAACATAAGTGATTTGATAATAATGCATATAATTACTACCATAGATGTATTATATATTATACAATCAAGTGTTATAGGCTAAGGAATAAAATACAAAATCATATTGCTGACAATACTATTGAGTTAAGCATACCCATAAAGGAGGCTAGACCATGGAAAAATTAAAATTAAATGTTAAAAAAAATTAGTATTCTATTTCTAAGCTATGTAATAATATAAAATATGGATAATTCAAACGTGCACCTTATGTATAATGTGTATCATATTCCTTCAACATATAGACATCCAATTGATAATATTATCAATATAATTATAGGTGCATCAACACACATCCTATGATTTCATTTGATGATAGTGAGTCTATTTATGATTATTCAAATAGGCATGCATATTTATTTGATATTATATCAACAAACAACCCATACTTAGGGTCATGATCAATAATAGGCATGTAAAATGACACTTATTTACACTATTAAGTACACAAATTAGGATACACAAGATACAACAAAATTATTAAAAGCATTATATGGACATATATAAAATACTCTTGGGTATATAGTGTTACCTCTTTAGGTTTTTTCAATAAAAATGAATACTCCACTCTTAGTTTTTAAAAGCATGTGGGTGTTTGAAATGTTATTAGGATGCCCTTGGATATAAAAATTCTATGTAGTGCCATCCATATTACATTAATGTCTCAAATACATAAATTGTAATTAGGTGGTCAAATTTTCATTAATTTGATATGATTACCCTCTAAATTTAGTTGTATCACCTCCTCCTCCCCCACCACCACCATAATTAATTATTACACCCATTCAAGATTATAGTTCAGAGATAGTTGTTTCACCTATGCATTATATTTCTATATAGTCAATTTAGAGAAGAGTAGTATAGTTTCCTAGATAACAAGTTTTACATCAAAGAGTTTTTAATAATTCAAAGAGATATTCATATTCTACATTGCATTATAAGCTAATACCATGGATAGTTTGATATGTTCCATAGAGAACACATGTAGTGAAACCTTATCCTATTATACAATAAAAACCAACAAGTCCTACACCCTCTAGAGTTACACATCTTACACACAATTTTATGAGTAGTGATTGAGACTGTTACATCATAACACTAGATTAATTTTCATATTTTGATTAATCTACATGTAGCTCTTTTCATTTGCATAAATTCATCATCCAATTATATGATATAGGCACTCACTATAGTCCTCCCATTGATGGGATTATTGGTTAGTTTCTATTTTCACACTTCAAATATGTCAAAATTTTAAAAACATTCAAATATTTCAAAAATTAAAAAAAAATCAAATATGTTAAAAATTCAAATATTTCAAAGTTTAAAAACATCAAAATATTGTAAAAAATAAAAATCAAGCCCTGAAGCATGACATGTGTTTTTAATTTAGTTCTTTATATATGTTATTTATCACATATTTTGGTAGATAACATATATTTTTTCATACACAAATGTATTTCATGAGATATATGAGTGTGATGCATGACATAAATTTAATACATTGATTCTTAGATGTTGGACTCCCTTATACCTAGTGTTCATGCCTATATTGGGGCATCTTGTTCTATAGGTTACATTATCACAAGTTATATCTATCTATGACCTTTATACCATGTTAAACTACAGATTTTATAAGTGTATTGATAGTTACTTATATCTTATATTATGTTACATGTATATTTTACTTTGATATGGTGTGGTATTGACACATATAGATGGTGTAGACTAGTTTTCACTTGTTAAATGCTCCTTTGATGTTGTTATTATTTTACATGATAGGCTAGACATTACTTGCTTATTTTGTGTGGAATATTTATGTCCCTTATTTTTTACATTCTTAAATGTCCTTTGAAAGTTTCCCTTGGCCTTTTCGTTTATGACATTATCATGCCCTTTGTATATGGCCTTTGGCCTTATGATTTATATTGTGTGTTTGTTGAGTTTGATTAGTGGTTCCATGATCCATATCATGCACTTTATATATATATATATATATATATATATATATATATATATATATATATATATATATATATATATTCAAACATGGTTAATCTATCACATGCTCATTGCTAAATATGTCTAGACATAACACTTGTATATATCATATTACATATGTTTCACACATGCCTTGATGGCATAAAATTTACTATGATAACATACTCTCCACATGTTGAAATGATTTTATATTTATCAAATGATACAATTAACTCTTTTTTTGAGATAAGTCAATTTTAGGTTACATCCCTCATCTCAAAAGGGGGCATTATAGTGGGATTGTCTTAGATATTCAAGCCTCCATGAGTATAAAAAATAGATTTTATGATAGAATACATGTTTCAAAAGTTCAAAGTAATTCAAAAATCATATTTTATTATAGAATATAGGTTTCAAATATTCAAAATAATTCAAAATTTAGATACATTATAGATATTTTCACATTAAAAATAGACTATTGGGGAATATGACATGAATATACACATAATTTATAGAAAATTGAGTACATGATCACACACACTTGGATAAATATGCATGAGCATATGAAAAATAGCTATAAGAACATGAATTTTAGCTTTCAAATGCACTTATAGTTGAGCATATATATATATATATATATATATATATATATATATATATATATATATATATATATATATATATATATATATATATATATATATGGCATTTTATATCATTTGGTATAGATTCAAGAGGCATGATGTTAGCTCATGCACATATATACATTTTTCAAAGTCAAAGGGCATGATATTAATTCATATGCATATGCACTACAATATAATTTACATATTTAATGTAAAATGGTTGTTATCTCACTTCAAATCTATTATCACTATGGTCATTATGGGGGGCATGAATATTCTTCATTCTCTTTTGATCATGAAAATAAAATCTATATTTGTTTATGGCATTGTGATTCATTATGCTACAGGTAATATATATTTGATTCTAGTGAAACTCAATGGATTTGGAATTGTTTCTATTAACCCTGTTGTATAGTTCCACCTTTCTATTATGGGTGATGTACGCCCAATTATATTGACACTCAAATGCCTTGGCATCACTTCTAGTAAACCCATTGTGGTTCCACATTTTTTTGGATTAGTACATTGGGTGCTTCTCCCCATTCATGAGATTTAGAGCATGCATCTTTCCAAATAAATGTATTGATTATTTATTCAAAATTAGGACTTGATCACTCTAAATTCACCAATGGTTTATAAGGAACCATCTCTCCAATATTTTTGACAAGGGGGCATGTTTCTTCAATTCTTCATCATCTTTTACAAATTATAGGGAAATATGATTTCATTTCCTTACATGTGTACTCTTTCATTGCTCTCTTTTAAATTTTAAATTTTATAGTTTTAACTTATTCAAATTTCAAATTTAAACAATGATTATTTCATGTGTTATTTCATGGTTTTATAAAATGGGTGCCCTACATAATTAACATTTCATATAAAAGGATAAAATGTGTTTCACACACTTAGGTTTATCTTTCTCCTTTACTTTAGGAATTTATTTACTAGAATAAAGGAAGGGAAAATGTAGATACCTAAATATCATCACATTTACTTTGCAATGTTAAATATTGGCATGTCTTAATCCAATTGAATTACACTCAAATACATGACTCTTATTCGTCATTACTATAGCCATTTATCTATATGGGAGCTTGACCCATTTATTCATCATCACTACAAAAAGGAATTTCCAAGTATATGTTAAGACTACCTTCTATCACTCCCATACTACTTCTAACCTCAGGATAGGTGTCTCTAATTTTATGTGATAATTCTACGTTAGGATGATAGATTTGTTACCATGAACCAATCTACTTAATATAATCCTATCCCTATGCTATATAATGACTAGTTTTCAAATTTTTAAAAATTCATTTGGGTCATCCCACATGTTTTGCAAGTCAACTTAAGGAAATTATTAAAAATTTTCACTATAAATAAAAATCAAAGTCCATTCAATTATGGACTTGATATCTATCTAGAATCTATCTATTACACTACTTCACATTGATCAAATATGTCTTATTCTTCACAAAATAAATATCAATCACTAAGATTAGTCTCAAATCAAGTTTGAAGCATTAAATATCAATTTAATAGATAAAATTGTAAAGTATAAAATCTAAATTTATATCTACATACATATATTCAAAGAGCACAATTACACAATCATACTATGTGGGAGGACTATGTGTAGATTGATTCCTATAGACACTGTTTCTAAATTATATAACACCTCAATCTAGTACACTTAGAAAATACATATCATGGATGTACCTTAAGATTCTAGACTTTATCTGCTACCAAAAGTCTCACATACAATATCTATATGTGACTAATTGTTTCTCTTATTTCAACCAATGTTATTCTAATGATACAGGCCTTCTATCATGCCCAAAATGTTATAAACCTTTGTATCTTCCATATTTGTGATTTTTGGACCTACATATATTTATAACTACTAGGACACTTGCATCCTAGTCAAACACATATGTCAACACAAGTGTCCTATCCTAATGTAAGTGTTCAGTACCCTAAATTCATCTAACTTACAAATAAAATGTATTCTTATGGTTGGCCTAAGTAATTTAATGTGATATATTTTCCAAAGGGATTGGTATAAATATAATATCAATCCCCATTCATTCCTCACCTAGAAAATTCTTACCTACTCACCAAGCAACTTATAAAAAGCATTATATAAATAACTCAAGTGATCAAAGCTTCCATATTTTGTCTTATTTCCATGTTAGTCATAGGGATAACACATCTATAAGTCTGAAGTACCAAAGGAGCAGCCGAAGAGATATATTTTCCAAGTTAAAATCTAGGTCACATTTTTAATTGTTTATCACACATTTCATGATTCACACACAACAAAACATGTAGGGGAGAACTACATAAGTCTAAGTCCCTCTTCAAAGTATTGGTTATGTAGGCATTACTTATTGATAGAAAAGTTTTTAGGGTAGATTGACATCGTGTACCCACCAACCAATTTTTCTCATAACCACTATGAAGATGAATAACTAGGGTTTTAGTTTTTGATAAGGAGTGATAGTCTATGACCAAAATTTTAATTCACCAGAGTGAAGATGACATAGAACCCAAAATCATTTAGGTGGTCACATCCAATTTTAGTAGGTATTCTATACTAGACACTTACATCCAAGTTAAAAATTAGTTATAGAGGTACAATTTCTATAATCATGTGATTGTTTCATAATCTAGATCTAGTCCACTTTTTGTGTGTTCTAGATCTATATCGACATTAACATTGAAACCAACAAAGTATCTTGTTTTCATTGTAATATCTAGTATAGTTTTACTTTCTATATTTAGCATCTTGATATAATAATTTTAGTATATGTTATATATGAATTTAACAAACAATTGGCTTACTTTAGAGATAGTCTACCATCCTTGTTCCCTAAGATATCTCTTACCCCTTTAACCCTAGAATCCCCATATATATATTTTAGGGTTAATCACTTGGTGAACCTAACCTCTAGTCCCTAAACCATAGATATTAATCTAGGGTTTTTTGTTTCTCTATTTTTGGTTTCTAATTTTCAGAAATAGATTTTTTAATTTTTAAAAAGGCATGTTTAATAGGGATATATATGTTATTCACTTCATATTTTAGTATGTTATATTAGTTGTTACTTGTTATGTCTCATGTAAACTTAAATAAATCCAATCTATAATGGGTTTTAAATATGATTACTGTAAATCACATGTATTATTGCATACCCTATCTTGTTATAATGTTTACAATAAGTTCCTACATATTACTACAAAATTCCATGGGTAATAAATGAAATAGTCTTGCTCTTCCCACCATGCCACAAACTCTCTCAATGGGGTTATAACTAAAACTTCACTTTAGGACTCACTCCACCATTCCTCCCATTACAAGGATGTTCTTTTGGATGCATTATTCATGACTTTCCTACCAAGAAATATGGAGCCTCCATATGTGTATTATGTGTTAAATTACATAAAATGGACTAGACATAATATATATTTTGAAAATAAATACATACCACTACAAGACTTCTTAAATTATGGCTTGCCATTATACATTCAGGGTTGTGTGTGTAATAAAATTATAAAAAGAGTCTTTGTGGAAAATGGTTCAAGGATCAACATCTATAACATATACTTTATTTACTTATTGGGCATTGGGACTAATGATTTGTAACCTTCAAATATGAGAATCAAAGGCTTTGATAATATTCCATGAAAATTATTAGGGCAAATAACATTGAACATTAATGTGGGACCCCATACACTACCTAATTTGTGCCATGTTATTTCAAATGATTTAAATTATAATATACTTTTAGGATGGCCTTAGATACATGAAATGTATGATTTTCCATATACTTTGCACACGTGCTTAAAATTTATCCATCATGTATTTATTTTCACATGTTTGATGGATATTAACCCCTTCAAACATTGCACCATAATCCAATAAATAAATAATCCTACACCACAATCCTATAAACTTGGTTTTGGTTCTCAATATTTTCTCAAATATGGATACAAAATATAAGGATTGGGAAAATATGAGTAGGGTATATCTCAAAACATCTCTCCTAAAAATAACACAAATCAGTAAGGCTTGGGTTTTTAAGATAAATTTATAACTCATAAGAAATCTACTAGCAACAACCTTATTTCCAAAAGGCCAAATATGAATGTTTGCATAATTATAAAATATATATTCACATGGTTCACCCTCATTTGATTGATACAATTACTTCACCAATTTTTTTGACATTTGATGAATTTTCAAATGATGACTCATTATTAGATTACTTGGGGTCATATGAAGATCTCCCTCCCTTTTACCATAATAATATGTTTCCTCATACCACCTCTACTCATGATTATTTTGGATAAAGTGATGATACCAATGTCCAACATGATGCACATAATGTTATTCCTATAACACCATTTATTTCAAATAGGTTTGTATTTCTAAATGAAGAAACAATATATTTAACTACGAAATGAAAAAATATTTGTGGGTGGTATTGCTTGCTATAATGATGCAGAATGATAAAGGCAAAGCCTATTGGTAATTCATACATAATTACCTAGAATTATTTTCCTTGGATTACTTAGATATGCCTAGGATTGACCCATCAATGGAGATGCACAATATATTATTGTATCCTGATGCAAAGCATATTAAGTAAAAGATCCATAAAATGCATCTTAAACTGACATTGCTAGTTAAAAATTAGATTCAAAATTTGTTAGATGTTGGATTCATATGAGCCATTTCACATTTTGATTTGGTATCTAACATTTTTCTTGTTACTAATCCTTGGAAAAATTTGATGTTGCATTGATTATCATGACTTAAACAAGGCTTATCCAAAATATAATTTCTATTACCTAATATCAACATGATTATCAATTATAAAACTATATATGAGACATGTTCATTTATGAATGGGTTTTTAGGATATAACTAAATTAAAATTATCCCGATATATCAAGATAAGATAACATTTACCATTCCATGGGGCACATTTTGTTATAAATTCATGCCTTTTGGACCTAAAAATGTTAGAGCAACATATTAAAGGACCATGACTCATCTTTCATGATTTTATTCACAAAATTATTGAGGACTATGTCAATGATCTAATTTCCAAATCTAATAATAAAAAAAAGCATGGTCATGGTTTACGATAGATATTTGAATTATTTTACAAGTTAAATGTTCATTTAAATCCCCAAAAATGTGTTTTAGAGTGTCTTCTAGAAAGTTCCTTAGGTACATTATTTCTCAATGAGGCATTAAGTTTTATCCTAAAAAGGTAAATTTTATTATTGAGATATCACTGCTAACTAATCTAAAACATCTATGATGTTTACAAGTTATAATTTAGGCTATATAATGCTTCATCACTTAGTTGGCTAATAAAACAAATCATTTTATGCATTTGCTAAAAAATAACACCAAACTTATAAGGTATGACATTAGTCAATAGAGATTTGATAAAATCAAGGAATATTTAGCAAACCCACTGGTACTCATACCTCCTACTCTAGATATGCCATTAATTCTCTATATCTCAGCCACTCAGGAGGCCCTTAGAGCCCTATTAGTACAATATGATGATAATCATAAATAGATGGTAATATATTACATCAATCACCAATTGGTTAATTATGAAGGTAGATAAACAACAATGGAACAAATATGTTTATCCTTGTTTTCTACCTCATAAAAACTACAGCATTATTTGTTCAACAATGAGGTCCATCTGATAATAAAAGAAGATCCATTAAGGTTCTTTATGAATAAAACACACCTCATCAGTCGTCTCATAAAATGGGTGATGTAACTTACCAATTTTTATCTTAAATTTGTGTCCCAAAACTTAATATAAGGTCAAGGTTTAGTCTACCAATTAGCTAATGCTCCATTACTTGATCCTTTTCAAATTGTTGATGCTTTTTGAGATGAATTTGAGGTATATAATATATCTTCAAATCCATGGATAATTTTTGTTTATGGAGCTAGATGTAGAAAAAGAGAGGATCTTGGTATTATCTTCTATACCCCTGAGGGAAAATACATACCTTTCTCTTACAAATTATCTTTTTCTTGCACTAATAATATAGAAAAATATGAAGCCTTGATAATCATATTATCTAACACAAAAGCTTCATTTCAAGGACATTCAAGTCTTTAGTTATTCTTAGTTGATCATTAATCAAGTTACCAATCATTACCGAACTAAATAAGAACACCTTATACTATATAAATAAATGGTTAACATACTAAAAAAACATTTGACAAATTTTCTTTTGACAATATCCCCCATAAAGATAGCTACCATGTAGATGCAATGGTTAGTGTGGCATCCTTGATGACCTTTGATATCAATGATGATCATATAAACTTTATTAGTTAAAATTCATCTTATAGTGAAAGTAAATAATGTAGAATTAAAACAAGCTAAAAAATAATAAACAAGAGGTAACATGTTACACAAGATATACGTGGAAACCTGACAAAACTAGCAAGGGAAAAACCATAAGGTAATGGCAGCTTCTAGACTTCATATTAAATCAACAAATCCTCTCTTACAATATCTCTTCCAGCAACTCCTTTTCATTGCAAACAAACCAAGAACTCAGGTGAGCCAAGCTTACAACCAATCCTTATAGGATCTAACCTCCAAACTACAATAAGAATCTCCATCCAATGCTAACATACATAGCATCTAAGGTGAGATCTAAGAATCAACCTCCATATCTATGCTTACAACAAAACATATAATGCTTAACACCAAAGCATCCAAGTGAGCCAAGCTAACATAACCTTCTACGATCTAACTTATAACCTCAAAGATCTCCATGCTTACATACAATGCATCTAGGTGAGCCAACTAACATAACATTTAGGCTCTACCTCTCTATAAGCATGCAAGCCCAAGATTTCAAATATCCAAGAGTGATACTCAAAGGAATGAATAAATAAAATGGATAATTCATGTTTATATAGCATTTACAACATAAAAGAGTGAGGGCTAGAGAAACAAAATGGGTGGCCTAATAAATTCACTAACTCTAAGTGGGTGTACAATGATCAACAAGAAATGTTTGTCTTCATATTTAAGGGTCAATAAAGTGGATCATCCACTTTAGATAAGATATTAACCACCTCCATGTGACTCCAAAAATTTCATCCCACTTTACATGTGAGGGAAATCAACAATAGTTATAACTTTTCTTCTTCTTCCCATGTGCACACATAAGTCTAAAAGTTTTTGCAATCACCTTTTGACTTTCAATAGACATGAAGAATCATGGATCCCCTTATAAATTCACCCAATACTTAACCCTTTTTCATTCATGCCACAATACAAACTTCATGTGACTATCAAGGATAAAACCCATGTGCCTTGGTGCAGTGCTATGCTACACTCCCATCACATCAACCTGATCACATGTGAAAGACCCTCCATGGATCATGCCACATCACCAGTAGGCCACATCACTTGCATGCCACACCACCATGAATATTGTTTATGAATAGTGAGTTCCCACTTAACATTCTCCCACTTGAAGTTAATATACATAGGATTTTAATACACTTGATCATACCATCATCCAACTACCAACCATGCCCACTTTTACCCTAACACAAACCTAATAGAAGTTTTATTTCACTACTAATACTTCTCTACCATAAATAACTTTATCAACATATTCTCCTCCATATCAAATTACAAAACCTAAAGCGATTCATTACTTATCGATAGACTAATCCTATATTTAGGATTCTACCATGAACTGGCCCATAAATCCCATTACTTGGGAATAGTTGGTCTAGTGCATACCTTGGCATACATGAGTATTATTACTCCTAATGAATATAATACATAGGAAACAACATGTCTTCTCCTCTTCTAAGACACTCAATATAATACTACTTAAAATATAAGAAGTGGGGCACATCTTGTTTGTTTTCCCATCCTTGGGCATCTCCATCCTTGTTTTCTCTTATCACAACCTTCATATCGTGTGTCCTAGTTAACTAAACCATCACAATAGTGATCATGTTTGGGCCTACATCTAACATGTCAACAAAACATATAAATAACCTCTAATAAACACTTTTGGTTGACATAATAAAATAAACATTTGGCACATTTTCTTTTGACAATATCCCCCATAAAGATAGTTTCCATGTAGATGAAATGTCTAGTGTGGCATCCTCGATGACCTTTGATATCAATGATGATCATATAACATTTATTATTAAAAATTCATCCTACAGTGTAAGTAAATAATGCAAAATTAAAACAAGCTTAAAAATAATAGACAAGAGGGAACATGTTACACAAGATATATGTGGAAACACTACAAAACTAGCAAGGGAAAAACCATAAGGTAATGGAAGCTTCTATAATTCATATTAAATCAACAAATCCTCACTTAAAATATATATTCCAACAACTGGTTTCCATTGCAAACAAACCAAGCACTCAGGTGATCCAATCTTACAACCAATCCTTACAGCATCTAACCTCTAAGATACAATAAGAAACTTCATTTGATTCTAACATACATAACATCTAAGGTGAGATCTAAGCATAAACCTCAATATCCATACAACAAAACAGCTAATGCTTAACACCCAAGCATCCAAGTGAGCCAAGCTAACATAAATTTCTAGGATCTAACTTCTAACCTCAAAGATCTCCATTCTTACGTACGATGCATCTAGGTGAGCCAACTAGCATAACCTTTAGGCTCTACCTCTTTACAAACATGCAAGCCCAAGATTGAAAGTATCCAAGAGTGATCTAAAGGGATGAATAAATAAAATGGATAATTCATGTTTATATAACATTTAAAACATAAAAGAGAGAGGGGGAGAGAAACAACATGGGTGGCCTAATAAATTCACTACACTCTATGTGGGTGTACAATGATTAGCAAGCAATGTTTGTCTTCATATATAAAAGTCAAAAAAATGGATCATCCACTTTAGACAAGATATTAACCACCTCCATGTGACTCCAAAAATTTCATCCCACTTTACATGTGAGGGCAATCAACAATAGTTATAACTTTTCTTCTTCTTTCCATGTGCACACATAAGTCTAAAAGTTTTTGTAATCATCTTTTGACTTTCAATAGATATGAAGAATCATGGATCCCCTTATACATTTACCCAATACCTAACCCTTTTTCATTCATGACACAATACAAAATTCATGTGACTATCAAGGATAAAACCCATGTGCCTTGGTGGAGTGCTATGTTATAATCCCATCACATCAACTTGATCACATGTGAAAGACCCTCCATAGGCCATGCCACATCACCAACTAACCACATCACCAGTAGACCACATCAATTGCATGCCATGTCACCATGAATAGTGACTATGAATAGTGTTTGTGAATAGTGATTATGAATAATTAGTTCACACTTAACATTCTCCCACTTGAAGCTAATATACATAGGATTTTAAAACACTTGATCATACTATCATCCAGCTACCAACCATGCCCACTTTTACCCTAACACAAACCTATTAGAAGTTTTATTTCACTACTAATACTTCTCTACCCTAACTAGCTTTATCAATATATTCTCCTCCATATCATATTACAATACCTAAAGTGATTCTTTACTTATCGACAGACTAATCCTATATTTGGGATTCTACCATGAACTGGCCCATAAATCCCATTGCTTATGAATATCTGGTCTAGTTCATACCAAGGCATACATGAGGCTTCCTACTCCTAATGAATATAATACATAAGACAGAACATGTCTTCTCCTCTTCTAAGACACTCCATAGAATACAACTTAAAATGCAAGAAGTGGGGCACATCTTCTTTGTTTTACCATCCTTGTGCATCTCCATCCTTGGTTTTATCTTATCACCACCTTCATATCATGTGTCCTAGTTAACTAAGCCATTACAATTGTGATCATGTTGGGGCTTGCATCTAAATGTCAACAAAACATAGCAACAACCTCTGCTAAACACTTTTGGTTGACATAATAAAAAAAACATTTGACACTTTTTCTTTTGACAATATCCCCCATAAATATAGTTGCCATGTAGATGCAATGGCTAGTGTGGCATCCTTGATGACCTTTGATATCAATGATGATCATATAAAATTTATTAGTAAAAATACATCCTATAGTGAAAGTAAATAATGTAGAATTAAAATAAGCTAAAAAATAATAAACAAGAGGGAACATGTTACATAAGATATATGTGGAAACCCTATAAAACTAGCAAGGGAAAAACCACAAGGTAATGGAGCTTCTAGACTTCATATTAAATCAACAAATCCTCTCTTACAATAGCTCTTCTATTAACTCCTTTTCATTGAAAAAAAACCAAGCACTCAGGAGAGCCAAGCTTACAACCAATCCTTATAGGATCTAACCTCCAAGATACAATAAGAAACTCCATCCAATGCTAACATACATAGCATCTAAGGTGATATCTAAGCATCAACCTCCATATACATGCCTACAACAAAACATCTAATGCTTAAATGTGCCTTGGTGTAGTGTTATGCTACACTCCCATCACATCAATTTGATCACATGTGAAAGACCCTCCATGGGCCATGCCACATCACCAACTAACCACATCACTAGTAGGCCACATCACTTACATTCCATGTCATTGTGAATAGTGTTTTTGAATAATGACTATAAATAGTGAGTTCACACTTAACATTCTCCCACTTGAAGTTAATGTACACATGATTTTAAAACACTTGATAATACTATCATCTAACTACCAACCATGCCCACTTCTACCTTGACACAAACCTATTAGAAGTTTTATTTCACTACTAATAATTCTCTACCCTAACTAGCTTTATCAATATATTCACCTCTATATCAGATTGTAGCACCTAAAGTGATTCTTTACCTATCAATAGACTAATCCTATATTTGGGATTCTACCATGAACCAACCCATAAATCCCATTGCTTGGGAATATCTGGTCTAGTGCATACCATGGCATACATGAGGCTTCCTACTCTTGATGAATATAATACATAAGACACAACATGTCTTCTCCTCTTCTAAGATACTCCATAGAATAAAAATTAAAATGCAATAAGTGGGGCACATCTTCTTTGTTTTCCCATCCTTGTGCATCTCCATCCTTTTTTTGCTCTTATCACCACCTTCATATCATGTGTTCTAGTTAACTAAGCCATCACAATAGTGATCATGTTGGGGCTTGCATCTAACATGTCAACAAAACATAGAAATAAAATCTTCTAAACACTTTTGGTTGACATACTAAAAGAAACATTTGACATATTTTCTTTTGACAATATCCCCCATAAGGATAGCTGCCATGTAGATGCAATGGATAGTGTGGTATCCTTGATGACCTTTTATATCAATGATGATCATATAAACTTTATTAGTAAAAATGCATCCTACAGTGCAAGTAAATAATGCAAAATAAAAAAAAGCTAAAAATAATAGACAAGATGGATCATGTTATACAAAATATATGTGGAAACCCTACAAAACTAGCAAGGGAAAAACCACAAGGTAATGGCAACTTCTAGACTTCATATTAAATCAACAAATACTCTCTTAAAATAGCTCTTCCAACAACTCCTTTTCATTGAAAACAAACCAAGCACTCAAGTGAGCCAAGCTTACAACCAATCCTTACAAGATCTAACCTCCAAGCTATAGTAAGAAACTCCATCCAATGCTAACATACATATCATCTAAGGTGAGATGTAAGCATCAACCTCCACATCCATGTTTACAACAAAACATCTAATGCTTAACACCCAAGCATCCAAGTGAGCCAAGATAACATAACCTTATAGGATCTAACTTCTAACCTCAAATATCTCCATGCTTACGTACAATGCATCTAGGTGAGCCAACTAACATAACCTTTAGGCTCTACCTCTCTACAAGCATGCAAGCCCAAGCTTGAAAGTATCCAAGACTGATCCTTAAAGGGATGAATAAATAAAATGGATAATTCATGTTTATATAACATTTACAAAACAAAATAGAGATGGAGAGAGAAACAACATGGGTGGCCTAGTAAATTTGCTTCACTCCATTTGGGTGTACAATGATCAACAAGTAATGTTTGTCTTCATATGTAAGGGTAAACAAAGTGGATCATCCACTTTATACAAGATATTAACCACCTCCATGTGACTCCAAAAATTTCATCCCACTTTACATGTGAGGGCAATCAACAATAGTTATAACTTTTCTTCTTCTTCTCATGTGCACAGATAAGTCTAAAAGTTTTTACAATCACCTTTTGAATTTCAACAAACATGAAGAATCATGGATCCCCTTATAAATTCACCCAATACCTAACCATTTGTCTTGCATGCCACAAGACAAACTTCATGTGAATATCAAGGATAAAACCCATGTGCCTTAGTGGAGTGTTATGCTACACTCCCATCACATTAATTTGATCACATGTGAAATACCCTCCATGGGCCATGACACATCACCAACTAACCACATCACCAATAGGCTGCATCACTTGCATTCCACATCACCATGATATGAATAGAGATTGTGAATAGTGATTATGAACAGTGATTTCACACTTAACATTATCCCACTTGAAGTTAATATAAACATGATTTTAAAACACTTGATCATACTATTAACCAGCTACCAACCATGCCACTTATACCCTGACACAAACCTATTAGAAGTTTTATTTCACTACTAATACTTCTCTACCCTAAATGACTTTATCAACATATTCTCCTCCATATTATATTACAACACCTAAAGTTATTCTTTACTTATCAATAGACTAATCCTATATTTGGGATTCTACCATGAACCAATCCATAAATCCCATTGCTTGGGAATATCTAGTCTAGTGAATACCATGACATACATGAGGCTTCTTACTCCTGATGAATTTAATACATAAGACACAACATGTCTTCTCCTCTTCTAAGACACTCCATAAAATACAACTTAAAATGAAATAAGTGAGGAATATCTTCTTTGTTTTCCCATCCTTGTGCATCTCCATCCTTGGTTTGCTCTTATCACCACCTTCATATCATGTGTCCTAGTTAATTGAGCCATCACAATAGTGATCATGTTTGGGCCTGCATCTAACATGTCAAAAAACCATAACAAAAACCTATACTAAACACTTTGGTTCTCCATGAAGGTACATAAATTCTTGTACTACATGTGTCACATCTATATCAACCATATTAAATATATAAACTAGAAACTCTTTTCCTTATCCTTATAACCTTCATGCTCAACCATCTCTTCACAAAGAGATCACCATGTAGGAATCAATTTAATCCAATTATTGAATAGCTACATGTGTAATTAACACTCTTGATAGTAGTTAGGAGATCTCATATAAGTCAATACCAGACTTCTCCACATAACATTCTATCTATCAACCATGCCCAAACATGACACAAGTTCATTACACCAATCAATAACTCCTAGGAAGTCACCGTTCTACTTAGTGCATCATTGCACCTATCACATTTTTGATCCCACATCTAAAATGCATCTTGCTCTACTAAATGTCACCAAAAAACTAACTCATGTGCCTCTAGTGTTACTTCATGCATCGGTCTACCTATCTACTCATGTTACCTATACCAAAACCCTCCTAACTACCCATTTATACTACACCATAAAGACCAAATGCACTTCACTCAATGCATCTCTAAGTTATGTGGTTCAACACTAGACTTATCCTTCCACAGAATAATAAGTCTCACTTGTTCTTCTCCATCCATCCTAAACTACTTTAATAGTTACAATTTTAGGTGTCTTTTGTACCTCCTCATTTACATGGTTTTTTTCTTCTTCAACATCTTGGATAACAAACATATGTTCAATAAGATATCACAACATATACCCTTCTCTCTCTCTCTCTCTCTCTCTCTCTCTCTCTCTCTCTCTCTCTCTCTCTCTCTCTCTCTCTCTCTCTCTCTCTCTCTCTCTCTCTCTCTCTCTCTCTCTCTCAACATAGTCTAAACACACAATGAGGTACATGCCTTGTCCTCATCCTCCACCTATGGAGCCCATCTTACTCCTCAAGATGAACAATTGCTTCTTCTTCAAGAACATTGTGATTATTGATCTACCTGGGAAAGCTTTTTCAAATTCTCCTACAAATCTCCTATGGTCTTCTCCTCACCAACATTAAAGAGAATAGGATCTTCATGAATAGATCATACATAGATCCACAAAGATAACTACCTACCATCAATTTTTTTTCTTTTTTACGAGAACTTGGTCTCTCTTCATGTCACAGTAGTTCTCACTTGCACAATACATTCTTGGAAAAAAAAACACTCACAAATCAAGTTTTTCAAAGAGCCTAGCTCTAATACCAAATTTTAGTAAAAATGCATCCTATATTACAAGTAATTTAGAATTAAAACAATATATAAAAGAATAGATAAGAGGGAACACAATACACAAGATATACATAGAAACCCTACAAAGCCAATAAGGGAAAAAACCATGGGGCAATGGTAGCTTCTAGAATTTATATTAAATCAAAAAATCCTCTCTTATAATAGCTCTTTCATCAACTCCTTTCTAGTGCTAACAAACCAATCACTCAAGTGAGACAAGCTTACAACCAAGATTTCTAGGCTCTAACCTCTAAGTTGCAATAAGAAACTCCATCCAATGCTAGCATCCATAGCATCCAAGGTGAGATCTAAGAATCAACCTCTACCTACATGCTTACAAAAAAGCATCTAATGCTTAACACTAAAGCATCTAGGTGATCCAAGATAACATAGCCTTCCAGGCTCTAACCTCTAACCTCAAGGATGTCCATGCTTACACATAATGCATCTAGGTGATCCAACCAACATAACCTTCAGGATCTACCTCTCTAAAAACATGCAAGCCTAAGCTTGTAAGTATATAAGAGTGATCCTCAAAGGGATGAACAAATATAATGAATAATTTATGCTTATATATTATTTACAACATAGAATAGAGAGGGAGAGAGAAATAACATGGGTGTCCCAAAAAATTTGACACACTCTATGTGGGTGTATAATGATCAACAAAGAATGCTTGTATTTATATGCAAGGGTCAACAAAGTGTATCATACACTTTAGATAAGATCTTAGCTACCTCCATTTTACTCCAAACATTTCAATTCACTTCACATGTGAGGGCAATCAAAAATAGTTGTAACTTATCTTCTTCTTCCCATATGCACACATAAGTATAAAAGGTGGTGCAATCACCTTTTGACTTTCATCAGACATAAGGAATCATGGATCCCCTTATAAATTTACCCCATACCTAACCATTTGTCATTTATGCCACATGTGACTACTAAGGATGAAAACCATGTGACTTGGTGGAGTGTTATTCCCCACTCCCATCACATCAACCTGATCACATGTGAAAGATGATGCAGAGGAGGATCAATAATCTCACCAAACTCCTTGTCTAATGTTCTCTCTCTACACTAAGGTTCACCTGCTCCTTTAGGGGTTCATAACTACCAAGCCTATCTTATCAATTTTATTTTCTTTTACATGCTCTTTAGGTTCTTTTTATACCTCTTATATCATTGTCAATACACTTCACTATCAACCTTCCCCCATGACTCAGTCACTCTTAGTAGACCTTTTTTTTGCTAAAATTATATGTATAGTTATATACCACTGAGTTTATTAAATAATTAGGTATTTTCAAATACCCTCTATCCTTCTCTATCTTTTTATGATTTTTCAAGAGCTAGTTACAAGTTGAAGACACTTTTATAACTTGTTTTGGTTTCTTATTAGGCCTAAACAGGTCTATTTAACCCCTGTTTATTCTCAATCTCCTCCCCTAGTACATAAAGGTACAAAAAAATGTTTAAAACATAAAAATATCTTTAATTAAATGAAAATATATCATATCACCAAATTTGAGCAAATTTTAAGGCTTCAATCTCTTAGAAACCAGTTTACAAGTTCAAACCCTAGTTTTTGAATTACACGGGGTCTGCAAAACTTGAGAACACATTATTTGCTCTTTCACATTTACAAAAGGCTTTCAAAGATATGTGATAATTATTTAGTCTTAAATAAACCTAGGACCAATTCTTACAATCATTAATTTCTCCCATACTCTACTATGTTCCACGTTTATTAACATTCTTATCTCATAACAATCATATAGTCAAGCATGCAGGGTCTCCAAGTGTACTTTGGGGTTTTGATCTGACCTAAAATATTTTTAAGGATATATGAATGATTTAACAAGAATTATGAACATGATATTCACCCTATGGTGTTAATTATTACCATATTCAATCTCTTTATAACATTTTTTTGGGATCACATATAACACACTGCCATCTACCATAAGGTTTGCAAGTGATCTCAATAGGATTATAGGTTCCCCAAATAGACTTTCAAACTTTAAAAAGAATTTTTAAAAATAAGATCTTTCAATTATCATATATTTATATTTAATAATAACCTTGATGTCTACTTCCTTATAATATTCTTTGACTAGACTATCAATAGTTACAACATATAGGGTTTATTAGTACTATCCTTATGATTTTTGTTATTAGATTTAATTCCAAATTTTACATAGGTTATTAAAGGTCATAAATCATTCCCTTCATGTCTAGGAATCAATAAATTCTCATGATCAATATCTATTATCCTTTCTTGTGACACTTTGAGGACTATCTGTTGTATATGTACACATATACAGAATTGTGTTATACTCTAAAGCCAACTACATGAAAGTTGATAAAAGAATTATCACAAACACACTATAAAACTTGGAAAGAACTTACTAAACACAAATTCAAGTATCAAAATCACACCACATTGAATCCATTTTCATTGAACAATCATAACTGTTAGGGTGTGGAGCTAAAAGCTTCAACTATTGCAAACATGGAGGAGGTTGCTGAGTTCTAGGGAGACCGGCGTCGGTAGAGTATAGTGCAGAGGGCAACTGACATTAGCAGGTGTGAACTGAAGACAACTAGCATCGGAAAAATATCGGCCGACGTCGGTCACCTCTAGGCAGACAGGGACCGATGTTGGTCACCTGTGGCAATTCCAAAATTGTTCATTGCACGGACAGTTAGTTCGTTGAACCGAGAGTTTGCATGTTAAAGGCTAATTATAGTCTTGAGTTGCATGTATAATTATTGTAATTAAGAAAGTATAATTATTTTATGCATGAGATATATATAATAGACTCATGGGATGTATTTTAAAAGTGTACTAGAAAGCCATTGAGCTTGTAGAGAGAGCTAGAGTAGCTCTTCCTAGTTCCAAAGGGGTGCTGAGTGTGTATGATCAGGGAGAGTTGCAGGTTGTGCAAGTTCTACTAGGAGATCCACCAGGGTACTGGTTGAAGAATCATAAGGACTTGGTGAGGCAAGGACAAGGGTTCTTCAGGGTGTAGAGACATCTACATGGTGAGTATGGTCTATGAGTGATTGCAGGTTGTTGCAGGAGCAGGGAGATCTACTTGGAATACAGTTGTGTACTTGGTGTACTGGCAGCGTTGTTACTGACTGGTTGGAGAGGTGAACACCAACTCTGTATTTGATTTGTGTGTTGGGACCGTAAGAGAGAGAGGGAAGAAGTCCTTGAGGTGTGGCAAGCCTTTGAGGTGGAAGAAGAAGTGGCATCTTCTTTATTGTATTTTCTTCTGAGTGATTATTAATACAATTGTGTATTGTCTCTCATATCCTGTGTTGTTTCATATTTCTAGTTACTTATCATTCTGGTTAAATTTTGTGTTTAGTTGCTAATACAAGAGGTAATCATATATATACTCTTATTGGTGGAGTAGGATCCTGACAATAACATAGTCATCTTCCCTTTATGTAAACATAGAAAATAGAGTTATATTCAATATCCATCAACCTTAAAGATCTCCATTCTATTTTCTTGGGTTGGTTTCCCTTCCTTAATATAATACCACATTTAAAACTAATTAAAAAACCAAAAGTTCACATCTTATACCTATCAAAACTATCATAACTACCTTATAAAGGTCACTTGGAAGAGTGTTTTCCCTTGGCACAAATACCAAGGATGATTATTCTATACAAGTGTGACTTTGGGTTGAGTTTATAGGCCTAAAGGTATATGATTGATATTTTTATCTATTTGACACCTTTTAATATTTTAGACCACCCCTTAAAACTACCATTTCATGCCAAAGTACTCAAATATTCAAATGGTGTAATTTGACAGGAAAACTTCCCATTTTAATTCCTAAGCTACCTAAGCACTTCTAATCACATGTATAGAATTAAAAGATGTAATTTAAGACTCATAACACTGATACAACATTCTAAAATGTTATAGACCCCCTATTTTCTTGATCTAGCCAAAATCTTACAATCATGTTATTTCTTTGTGTGATGCCCATGCATCATACTCCCAAAGGGAAAAAGAAAACAAACTTAGAATGAATTTTTTATCCATGAACCTTTTTAATTTTCTCTTTGAAGCTTTGATGAAATGTGGCTTATCAAACTTGTCATGTTGTTAGTTCTAAATCCTTTCATTCAATTGCTTGTCCAAAATGCACTATTTTTTGACTCCTAGCCTAATATGATATGTTTTTTGAATCTTCCTCTTTCTCCAATTCCAAAAATGCTTATTATGTGTTATACTATCAAATTTTCTTATTCTCTTCTTATAATTGGTTTTCTTCTACCAATCTCACATAAATCCTCTAAGGGAAATAAAGGATAACATAAACTAACACCTTATTCAAAAGGACTTACCTCCTTGTATATATGCATCTCTTGACACCTTTTTTCCCTATATTCGCATGCTTGCAACTTGAACAAATTTTCTATATTGTCACTCACCTTATCAAATTCAGATTTTTCAACTTATACCTATGCCCCAACTAGTTCTTGTAATTTGACTTTCTCATCTTGCATCTAAACCATTCCTCCTCTCATTTGAATAGTCAATACAATCTTGCACATCTCATCCAATGCTTGAACTTATGACTTTACTTACTTCTTATTTCATTATTCTATTGTACTTGATCCTTAAAAATGTTTAAAATAACATAACCATGCTTTAAATAAATATGTAGATCTATATCCCATACCTTGAGGTGTTCCAATGGTTTGGCCTCCATTATGGCTGAGTATTCCACCATTTATGCTCTGTAATGATTGAAAACTATTATCCTTATCATCTCCTCCATCATATAAGGTTTAATCCAAATACATCAGTTTTGACTCTCACCACTTTGTCTAATTATTTCTCCTTCAAATAACAAATAATACATTTTTCTATGAAAATCAATATATAATAGCTATTTATAATTATCCTCATACCTCATATCATGATGTAGTGTGTTATACATTCTTTCTAACCTATAAGAGATAGCTTCCAAACTATCATATACCTTTATTTCAATGTCTTGTCTTGGCAAATCAGCATGAAGCATTATTTTTGTGTCTTCACCATCAATCTCCCATATGTCATCTTTAGATATGATTGTCTTGTCACTCTCCAAAACTTGAACAACTTGAAAATACTTAAAATATTATTACATGGATAAATTAATTTCTTGATTATGATTTTTCCTCACATCACCTTTGTATGACATAGGCCTATCACCAGTCAATGGATTATCATGCACAATATGAGATTCAAAAGCTTATATGAACGTACATTGTTCATCTTCTTCTTTTACATACAAGTTTAATTCTTTGGCAATCCCTTCATGATCTCTTCTCATCTTCATAGCCTTATATGGAACTTCTTCATGTTTTCCATCTTCTTGATTCAATCTCCTAGACTCTTGCCACTTATCATTTGTAAGATCATTCTCACACACACACAAGAATACAATTTCATCAATGAGATTTACACTACTTTGAGTGCCACATATCTTCTCCCTCTCAACATTTACTTGCTCCTTGATGTTGTATGTAGTTTATTTGATTAATATTTTCTTAACTTTTCCTTGTGACTCCAACATCATAAATAAACTATCATGTTTCTTCTCACCTTCATTGATATTTTCATTATCACCAACTTACTCTTCCTTATTCACATGGAGTTCTAGTGACTTTTGAGTTTGCTTTCTTGGCTCCATCTTATCTTCAACCTTTATATTTAGTTTCAAGTCAAATATTCCCATGCACTTTGCCTTTTTTTCTATCTCACTTTGTTCATTTTTACTATTTTGCATCCTTAGCTTGGGTTCTCCCTCCTTATTCTTCATTTCTTGATGAGTCCTGGGTTATATAAGATTAGCCTTGTCTTATTTTACGATAAATGCTTCTATCTTCTTTGACTCCAAGACTTGCTTGGTGGCTACCTTTGTGTAACCTAAATTAACACAAAAAAACATATTGTTAGCATAAAAATTTGGATCCCTCATGGCTCTCTCTTATGTTTCCTTCTTAGACACTTCATTGTCCAACTCCTTCTCTTGTTTGGTGTCATTCTCAAGACACTTCTTATATATCTCAGCTATAATTTATATTCAGATTCTTCTAATATAATCTCTACCTTCTTTGTTTTTGATCCCCTCAATCTTGCATGCCATGCTAGCTACCAATGCCTTCTCACAAAGATCACTTCCTCTAGGCATCTTAGTGGCCTTGTCCAACAATATATTATCTTGTTGACTATCTTCTATGTCCAACTTTGTGGACTCATACCTTTCCATACTCACCATCTCAAGATAACTTGTCTTCTCTTCCTTCTTAGGGGATTTGATAAAACTCATATTCTCAAATACTTTACCAAAGTACTATTTGGTTGTCATCAACATCACTCTTTTTTCCATTCTATGTGCATCACCTTTCAAAGGTAAAATAACATGTGTCAACCCATCTTTCTCTATTGTGTAAGTGGTTTGCTTTCCCATCATGAACAACATTCTTATAAAATTACCATGGTCTCCCTATCAGTAAATTTCAAACATCCATGGGAATTATGTCACACAAAACTCTATCCTTATATCTACCTATATGAAATTCAACCAAACTTTATTCACTTACCATGATTTGATGTCCTTCTTGAACCCATGTTACCTTGTAAGGATGTGGATGTGGAACCCTCTTCAATCTTAGATTTTGTACCATATCCAAAGATATAATATTATTTGTACTTCCTCCATCAATCATGAAATTACAACACTTTCCCTTTTTTTTACACCTCCTAAACAAACTTATCCTTTGAACTAGTTCTTGTACTTGTCCTTTCTACTATAATAAAACTCTTTTCATGAGAAAAGATTCTCTTCTCTCTTGTCTACTTTCTTCATGTGATCCCCTTACATTATATTTAATAACCATACGAATGTGTGAGGGAAATTTTATTGACCTATGTCCTTCTCTATTACAATTCTAATATTATCCTTAGAATGTTGGTCTTTGTCTACGTCTTATGAAACTATCATTGGCTCTTACTCTGTCAAATGCAAATGGTCTTACCTCATATGCATGAAACTATGGTCTCATGACCTCTTGAAATAATACTACTTGATTTTGTGGCCTCATGGCCTGTTGGACTACTACTCCACTCTCTTCTCCAACTGACCTTAGTTGCAAAGGTTCCTCTTGACCTTGTTGTCCTTTATTGTTTTCCATATTTGCTATCTATATACTCATATCTTTAAGTGAATTCTCTATATATTCAATATTCATAATCAAAGGTGAAATTAGTTGAGGTGAAATAAATTATGTAAACTGACCCATCAAATTCTCCACCATGATATCTTTATCTATGTTGCCTCTATCTATCCTTTGTTCCATGGGTCTTTGTTCCTAGTTACCTGCCTTGTGATTGAGATCTAAACACATGATGTCAATATCTCTTTTTTCCTTGTCAAGTATTATATTATTTCACTAATCACTAGTCACCCACCACCAAGATAAAACCTACTTTGATACCAAATGATGTAGAGGAGGATCAAAAATCTCACCAAACTCCTTGTCCAATGTTCTCTCTCTATATTAAGGTTCACATGCTCCTTCAGGGGTTCATAACTACCAAGCTTATCTTGTCAAGTTTATTTACTTTGTCATTTTATTTAGGGTATTTTTAGACCTATTATACCATTATAAACACACTTCACTATCAATTTGTCACCCCTTTCAACCTTCCCCTATGACTCAGTCACTCTTAGTAGCCTTTTTTTGCCTAAAATTGCATGTATAGTTTCGTACCACTAAGTTTATCAAATCCTTAGGTATTTTAAAATACTATATATATTTATCTATATTTTTATGAATTTTCAAGAGTTATTTCTAAGTGGAAGACACTTTTATAACTTGTTTTGGTTTCTTATTAGGCTTAAATAGGTCTATTTAACCCCTGTTTACTCTTAGTCTCCTCTCCTAGTACATATAGGTAAAAAACTAAATTTAAAACCTAAAAATATATTTAATCACATTAAAATATATTAAATCACAAAATTTTAGGCAATTTTAAGGGTTAAATCTCTTGGAAACTAGTTTACAAGTTCAAACCCTAGTTTTTGAATTACACAGGGTCTGTAGACCCTGAGAGCACACTATTTGATCTTTCACCTTTCCTAAAGGATTTAAAAGATATATGATAATTGTTTAGGATTAAAGGAAAATAGTATAAAATCTTAAAATAATTATTTCCTCCTTTACTCTACTTTGTTCCACCTTACTTAATGTTCTTGACTCACAATAATCATACAGTTTGGCATGTAGGGTCTCCAAATGCACTTTGGGGTTTTGATCTAACCTCCTATAGTCTTAAGACTATATGAATGATTAAAAAATATGTATTAACATGATATTCATCCTTTGGGGTTAATTATTATGACATTAAATTTATTTATAACATTTATTTTGGCTCACTAGAGCACATAATCATCTATCATAAGGTCTGCAAGTGATTTCAATAGAATTATAGGTTCCCCAAATAGACTTTCCAACTCTAGAAAGAATGGTAAAAAATAGGATCTTAAAAATATAATTTATTCATATTTAAGTATAACCTCAATGTCTAATTCCTTATAATTTTATTTGATTGGACTGTCTATAGTTATAACATACAAGGTTTGCTAGTACTATCCTTAGGGTTCTTTCTATCAGATTGCATTTCAAACTTTACACAAATTAGTCAAGGTCGTAAATCATTCCCTTCACATATAGGAATAAATAAATTCTCATGATCAATCATTTTTGTCCTTTATTGTGACACTTTGAGGATTATCTGTTGCACATGCACACGTATACAAAATTATGTTGTACTTTAAAGATAACTACATGAAAGTTGATAAAATAATTATCACAAACACACTAAAAAACTTGGAAAGAACTTAATAAACATAAATTCACATATAAAAATCATAACACAATCATATTCCCTTTATGTAAACATATAAAAAATAGTTATATTCAACATCCATCAACCTTAAGGATCTCCATTCTCTTTTCTTGGGTTTGTTGCCCTTCCTTATTCGAATACCACATGGACAACTGATTACAAAACCAAAAATGCACATCTTATACCTATCAAATCTATCATAATTACATTCTAAAGGTCACTTATAAGAGTGTTTTCCCTTGGCATAAATACAAAGAATTATTCTTTCATACAAGTGTGAATTTGGTTGAATTTATAGGCCTAAAGTTCTATGATTGGCATTTTTAATCTATTTGACACCTTGTAAGCTTTTATACCTATTGAATTTTTTTTAATTTTAGTCAAATTGGGCCAATCCCTACATATTTAAATATTTTAAAGGTTACCATATGTCTAATAGGGTCTCATTTGTGTCTAAACATCTCACATATCCTTGTTATAACCTTGGTGTAAGCTTATCTTCCTTGTACTTGTCTAATCAACTAAAGTCAACTCTAGTCAACTCTAGTCAACTCTAGTCAAACATGGTCAAAGACTTAAATTTTTTTTAAAATGTCCTAATAGGGTCATTTAAATGTTTTAAGGTGTTCCTAAGTAATAAATTGGTCCTTTTTCATGTTTCATATGTCAAAAGTGTCTTTTGGTCACATTTTTGGCTCAATAAATGACTTGTACAGACTTTTCCAAGGAAGTAATTTGTCACCAAGTATTATTATAACATGGATGAGGTTATAAATTTTTAAAAACTAGTTAGAGGCATAAAATAAGTAGTTTCATGCACAAAAATAGGATAATCTACCAAAAATAGGCTCATAATGGCACTATATAGACTTAAAAAGTCTATCTTCAGGTTAAAACATGAGTTAAGTGTCTTTTGAGATCCCTAAAGTATTCTCAAGTGTCTTTTGAGATCCATAAAGTATTATCTACACCTGGTGTGTAGAGATTAATTCATAAATATCAATTTTTTCTTCTTCTCCTTCTTTCTTTCCTTCACAAGCCAAGAAGAGCCAACTTTGAATGATTGGTACAATCCATACAGATGGAGTTGGGAAGAGTGATATTAGGTGTTAATAGGGGTATTATTTAGATTAAAATATGGAAATACCTTTTATTTTCATATCTCCACCTTTATGTATCATTGTTAATAATTTATGCAGCTTCTTATGCTCATACATCCACAAGGGGTCCCTATTTGAGCTTGTTGCTAAATCTTTTATTTTGGTTTGATAGTTTGGGTTGTTTCATGTGTTTTCCAAGGCATATCCATAGTTTTATCAATCATAATATTAACATGAGTGTTCTCAAATGCCTAAGAGAACCTCTTTTAGGTTTGTTTGTGCTTACAAATGGGTTCCTCTTACACCTACATGTGTCTTCAAGATTAGGAGAAGATGTTTTGATGTTGTTTCAAGATATTTATTGATAAAGGTCATATTTTTTAGTATGTAAAATGAATTTTAGTGGTTCGAATTCCTTTTCCCTTGCATATTCTTACTCCTTCCATGTCTTTACCTACATAACACATCTCAAGACACTCACGTATAGGCCCTGATGACATCATGATGATGTTTAGAGAGATGTACTTATACTCCAATTTCTTAACATTATATAATATGAATTAACATGCCTAAGAGATCCTCTCCTAGGCTTGGTTTGGTTGCATATGAACCTCACTACCTTACACTCAGAAGTATACACCTATAGATGTCATTTGTAGAGTTTTAGAGGTGTTTTATGGAGGGATAGTTGACAAGTCTTAATCTTCATAAAGAGTGTGAGGTTTTATGTTAGCATCTAAGAATGTTTAATACCATTGGTATTCTAATAGGTGTTTATAAACCTTGATAAATAAAAGAGTTTGAGTTTGGGAACTTTTCGTTGAATTGAGAAAGTAGAGACCTCCTCCATTTTTGTGATTTTATTTATAAATTCAAGACGATATATGAAGAAAGATAGTTGTGACATTTTTATATTAATACCATGGGGATAGTCACTTGAAAGATAAGGATAATTTAAAATTAAAGGAAACTAGTGTTTGAGGTTCCCAAAACATGTTTCTCACACACTAAAGTTGCTCAGTGCTCTCTACAATTCTCAGTTTTCTAAGTGGTTTTTATACCCAAAGATCACAATGTGAGATTTAAATATACACTAGATAATTATATGATTTAAGAGCATGAAAATGTCTCCAGAAATTTTTTGAGATGACTCCATGAGCAGGTAGCCACTCCCAAGTACACCTACAGGTGCACTCAGGCCTAGAAAATGGCCATCTACAGGTTAATATGGAAAACACTTGTAGGTTAGAAGAAACCTATAACATGGAGACTTATACTAAGATTTAAACACATCATGGATACATTAAATGACCTAAGTGATACCATAATATTAATTTTACATTTATTATAAGGACAAAATGCACCTATAGGCCTCCTTCAAGCATAATTTTGATAGTTACAACCAGGCAGACTAGTGAGTTACTTTAGATGTTTGGGTGATGTTTTAAGGGAATTAAAAGATGAGTAAAGGGATGAAATATGTGTACCATGATCTTAAAAAAATTATATTAGGTTAAACATATTGTCCTTGAGCTTAAAATAGGCAAAGTAAAGTATGGAGGACCCCTATTTTGCAAAGGATACAGTGACTATAGGTAGATAATCAACAAAGGTCATATGCATGAATAAGGTTTTAGACCTAAAAAAAAGAGATGATTATTATAAAAATTTCCTTTTGATATTATAATATTCAAATAATCCTAAGTAAATCCATTATAAACCTCATTTGAAAAATAATAACCTATAGGAGAGGTCAACAAGTAGTGTCTCGGGCTTAAGGGGAAGAGATACAGTCATGAGACCAAAGGGTATGAAGTAAGAACATGGTAGTTTAAGTGGGTATAATAGGTAAAAATATTCACCATGATCATATGGATATAATTATGTCCTCATACTATTCTATCAAGAAAATAAAGAGCCATCAACCACACAAAATATAGCCTACTTGCAAAAAAAATCCTACATAGTCTGCATATGTAGGGACAAATTTGAAACTTGAAGGTTTGGAGGGTCAAGTGACAAGAAAAAAATATAAATTTTGGTATGGAACATAAATAAAACTTAGATAACACCCTCAAATACTCTATTTTGATGATAATGTAGGGTAAGTACCCCCTATTTTGTCTTAGATAGGGGGCACTTCCCCATGCCCAAAACTAGTAGTTTTGAGGAAAAGAGGTGAAGTGGTGAACCAAAATATATGGAAATAATGGGAGAATGCTTTGAAAGATTAAAAATACTTGTATAAACATGAAAGACACTTCACAAAGGTGGGAAATCAAATAGGGTCTTTCATACCCCCAAACTTGCAAGTAAGGTCTAGTAGGCCTAATCAAGACCTAGTGCCTAAAAGTAATCCTATCACTTTTTGGGATAAAATAGACATTGAGACCATGTGAAACATGTTTCTTGGGAGATAATAGAGGTGTTTAAACCATAAATATGTGGTTAATTCCATCAAGAGGCCATTTCTTGTCTTAAAGACACTCAGACCCTACAGAATGTATAGAAGAAACCCCAGTGGGCAACTTAGGATGTTTGTATCTCCCATGAAACTTGTCATGGATACCCAAGGTGTTTTTGGATGTTATAGAAGATCCCTAAGAAGAATTTAGTGACATTTTTTTATAAATCCAATGTGTAGTCTTTATGAACAAAGGCTAAGACTTGAAATGACTTTAAACCCTCACAAAACCCTCTCTAAGGACCCAGATAAGAAGATATTGAAAATGGAGCATCCAAATAACACAATTTGACCATGAAATTTATTATAGGTGACATATAACTCTTTATGGTTCCTACCCATCCAACTAAGCTAGACTATACTAGTATAAATGGTGTATAACAAAGATTTTTTTGACATATTTATGTGTTTTACAAGTATGGAAAGGTTTCAAAAGATGCAATCACCTTTAGGATAAATATTGAGACTTGTTCCAATTTCTCATGTTCATATATTGAGGTATCTAAGCTCCTAAGTGTGTCTACTATCTTCTTCATCTTATCCAATCTAGTGAGCAGAAAGTGAACACTTAGTGAAAATGATGAAAACTCCAATTATGAAGCCTTTTGAGGCTTGATTCATGAACTTGATCACATGGACACTCTTTACAAGTGTAATTACTCTTTTTTCATTGATTTTATTGAAGTATTGGAAGAATTTTGTGTGTCAAGTGTGAGAGATGCATGAGAGGGAGTTATTTTTAACTTTTAGGGATGATTGCTCATAGCCAAAAGAATAAGAATGATTTGAGACCACTCCAATGCATGTGGAAGATTTTCAATAACCCCTCCCCCTTAGATAAATCATCACACCTATCCCTATTTATTGGTGAGGTACTTTAGTGAAGGCAAATCATGAGGGTAGTTTTATAAGCAAGCGAAAGAGCATCTATGCCACATTTGGAGGAGTTAGATAATTTTGAGAGACATTTGTCCTTATTTTATTTTTAGGACCTATCTCATGCTTGATTCAATGTTTTTTTAACTCCTTAATTTACAAGTGTCCTTGTGACTCTTGAGCTTTACCTTCTCTCTCTTCTCTCACATTTGTTATATATATGTGTGTGTGTGTGTGTGTGTGTGTGTGTGTGTGTGTGTGTGTGTGTGTGTGTGTGTGTGTGTGTGTGTGTGTGTGTGTGTGTGTGTGTGTATGTATGTATGTATGTATATACTAGCCTTGTTGGCTGTTGGATGGATCTCACAACCTAAGTATGGTAAATCCCTACTAAATTTTTGCCTTGAACTAATAAAGAATCTATTTTTTATCTCATTCATTATTTCATTAAGTTCATGTTATGGTCTTTGGTCTTGTACAAGTGTATTTTGCTTACCTGGACATGTTATCCTTCTTAGTGCCTTGTGTAGTTTGAAATCTCTCTTTTACAAGTCAATAAGAAGTATCTAATATGGATTGTAGGTATAGTGAGTAGCTTATTCATTAGTGTTTCTAGAAGACCTATTGTCTAAGTCCTCCTAACCTAGACTCTCTTCAAGACCCCATGCTTGAAACATTGATGTAAAAGAGGAGATTTAAGTTTGATGGATGAAGTGATGTGTAGTTTTCCTTTTGGTTCCAAGTGCATTGCAATGGTGTGAGTAGACCATCTATTTGGTGCATCACCTCCTTATCTAGGTTTAGTTTAGTATTCTTAACCTTATTACTCATAAATGAAAGTGTGGTTATGGTTTGTGAAAGTGGTACATCAAGGGAAATAGCCCTAATCTAGAGACTCACCTCAAATTTAGGCCACCTATAGCTTTGAGTTATTTTTGTTGTGCCACTTGAAAAAGGAGAGACTTTTCATCTCCTTAATGGGTGCAATTTCAAGTGACAATAGTTTTTGGCACACCCAGTGGGACTCTAGTTCTAAAAGTTTGAGGAGTTTTGATGTTTTCCTTAAGATATTATCCTTGGGAGGAAATTCCACTAAGCACCAATGGTGAATCCAAGCATAAATCTACTGGTCAATTAGTCTAAATAATCTATTTGAGGCCATTTATTATTCTATACACTTCTCATGAATGATTCATGGCTAATATTGAGTTTGAATTTTGCCTTACACAAGTTGGTGAAACATATCCATCTTGTCCCATTCCCTACCAATGTGAACAAATCCTTGGTCAATCTTGTCATAGTCCCTATCAATCCTATGTTACCTATAATCTTCCCTATCAAGCTTATGCTTCATCTAGTCCACCTAGTTCCTCTCCAAGTTATTCTATTGCAAGTTTTAAGAAGACTCTCATTGGCTATAAAGACTATATGTTAGACCTTTATACTAGAAATGGTTGTGGTCAAGTCATCCCTAGTTTTTATATCGAGAGTGTGAAATATCCTTTAGATCAAGTTAAGAGATAGTGGATGCTCATTGAGAGAGTTAATTGGTAAGGCCTTAATAATGAAATGCTTGATGTTTATGGTCTAATTTTCCACATATAGGAGAGGTTGAAAGCTCATGAACCACCTCAATCTTGTCAGATGCAATACACCCCACATTAACCTTCATGTGTGTCAAATATAGCTATTCAAAATACTAATCCAATCATGCTTCAAAATGCCCCAAGTCCTTCATGCATTCCCCAAAGTCTCAGTTCTTGGAATTCCATCCAAGAAAGTAGAAAAAGGAAGAAGGACACCATTATTGAGCAAGTTGATCCATCTCACATATTGATTCAAGAATATTTTGAGAGAAGAACACTAATGTTGAAGGCCCATCTTGACAAGGAGATGAGTTAGTAAACCAACATTCGACATAATCCATCATGGCAGTAAAAAAAGATGTTTCTAAGTGTGACGTTCTTCCATTTGCATCTCAACACCATGAAGAACTCTCTAAGCCTCATGAAGAACTCTCTAAGCCTAGTTTCCTAAGATGGAAAGAATTAGTGGTAGTTTTTGGAAATAAGAAAAAAATGTCTAAGTGGAGAAGTTGGAAGTGGAGAGAGAGTTGAACCTACTCAACTCCCTCCTACCCCTCCTCAATAAGCCTTTTTCCCTTCATCTCAACTCTCTTTTACTTCCTTTCCTAATGAATATCCTATTTACCCCCAAGAGAAATTATTTCAAGAGAATCTTACCAAATGAATTGAGTTTAAACTCAAAATGTAGGAGCTCTCATCTGTCAAGATCCAACTCCTCAATAAGAGTACAATATGATTACCTTGTATAAGCAACTAAACACATAATTATATCAGAATTAACAAGTAACTAGAATTCACAAATGACATAGAATATGAGAGACAATACACAATCTTGTATTAATACTCATGCCAGAAGGAAATACAATGAAGATGCCACAATCTTCCACACCTCTCAGATGTACAGATCTCTTTCCCTCAAGAGTTCACTCTCCTACCAAAACTAGTCCCAACACACAACTCAAACACAGAGTTGTTGTTCACCTCCAACTAGTCAGTAATAACACTGCCAGCACACAAGTACTCAAAGTACTTCAAGTAAATCTCCCATGAAGTTGCAACAACTTGCAACTCAAATGATCTTACTTACCATGTAGAACTTCTCCTTGATCTTACAACAACCTGTAGATCACCCTATTCTTACAATTGGAAGGATCTACCTTGCCTTCCTCTATTGGTCTTGATTACAATACATGCCAATGGGTCTATAAATAGATCCCATACTAAATAATAACTTAGACTTCTAATTTAAAATAATTAGACACGCAGCTCAAGACTCAAAATAGCCTTTTACATGTAAACAATCGGTTCAACAAACTAACTGTTTGTGCAATGAATAGTTTTGGAACCGCACAGGTGACTGACATCGGTCCCTATCTGTCTGGAGGTGACTGATGTCGGCCAACTCCTGCTGATGTTAGTTTCCCTTTGCACTGAATATGATCGATGTTGGTTTTGCTGCCAATGCTGGTACCCCTAAAACTCAGCAACCTCCTCCATGTTTGCATCAGTGAAGCTTTTAGCTCCATAACCTAACAATCTCCCACTTGGGGATAAACAGATGCAACTGTACCTATACCTGTACATCATCTAGTTTGTTTCCTAGCTTTGTATCCCTCTTCAAGATCACTCTTGAAGACCAACCACCACAAATCCTATGGTGCACCTCCTGTCATTCAAATTACCTGCCACATCCACATCTACAAACCCATGTAGAAAAGAACTTGACCCTGCATAACATGTGCACCTACTACTGATCCCTCTCAGATATCTGAGAATCCCTTGAACTGCCCTCTAGTGCTTCTTTCTCGGATTGGCTCCAAACTTGCTGACAACTCCCACTACTTGGTAAATCTTAGGTTTAGTACACATGTAATCAACCTCATCATGTGAATCAAGACACTTGTTCATAGAACTGTCCAACCATTAGCGTGCTAACCGGTTTCACACAATCATCTGGAGACAAAATCAACCAGTGACCTTCCATGTCTCTAGAACACACTCATGCCAAAGAATATTGCTGCTCCCAGATTCCTCATGACACACCTCTGAACTAACTTTAACTTTAGTTTAGCAACTCCCTACATATGTGACCCTGCAACAAGCACAACATATAGTAACAAGATAATGTAGCTAATATTATCCAACTTGGTAAATAAAACACAATGGTTAAACCTCCATTGTCTTGCAGCTAACACAAGACCATATACCCTGGCCTTCCATCTCATGTGTCCATTCCCGCTCTTCTTTATTCTAAAAATCCATTCATCTCTCAGTGCTTTCTTCCAGCTGGCAACTCCACCAAAAACTCCCATTTGGTTCTTCTCCAAGGAATCACATTCCTCATCCATGCCAAGCTCCCACTGTTTCCTAGATTCTACCTGCTCTACTTCTTTAATAACTTCCTAGTTCTTGACCATTAGTGAGCAACAAGTAGTGTAAAGAAGGGAAATGATGAATTTGAGGCTTACTTACCCTTTCAGTCCTCCATATGGGCATTTGAGACTCCTTGACAGCGTGCTATCTACCCAAAATTTGTCTCAGTGACTGATGCCAGTCACATCTCAGTCTGCACCCAACTGACGTCAGTTCCATGCAACTGCCTCATCACCGACATCGGTTCCCCCTGACCGATGCCAATATTTATTTGTCTAGAGTCACTGACGTTGGGCTACACATAGCTGACATCAGTCCCTGTCTGGATACCGATGTCAGTTTTCTAATCGACATCGGTCTCTGTGTTTTACTTGTGAGTGATGACTTCTACCCGCGAGCTCCTTTTGGATCAAACCCTTGTCCATATCAACCTTGCTCTACTCAAAATTCTTCAGCCCCTTGTGCTGATCTATGTCTGTCATATTCTCCTTGAAAACCAAGGCTTTTCTATTCTTGTCACGAACATCGGATTTCTCAAGAAACGTCACTTCTTTCTTTTGTTTACAGAAATCTCAATCCATGCTTTTCAAATCTGAAAGCATACCTTTTGACTCAAGAACATGCATCTCCTTCTTATTCATGTGACCATGCCTATTAAGCCACATCTTTGAATCTACAGCTGAAGTAGATAAACCAGAAGGAGAATCAGTAATACAAGTAGATAGATAAAGAGTACCTACTTTCTTACCTCTTTCTAAAACAAGTGAACCCTTGGAAACTTTCCAAGAGTCCGCTGTGAGAGTTATTGTGCAACCCTCATCACCCAACTTTCCAATAGAAATCAAATTCTACTTCAGGACTGGGATATGCATGACCTCTTTCAACACCCATGTGTTGCCCGTCTGCAATTTTAGCTTCACTTTCCCTTTTCCAACCATTTGACAAGGCTTACCATCCCCTAAATAAATTTCTCCAAAGTCTCCCTAGACATACTCATGAAAAAATTCCCTATTTGGGGATGCATGGAAAGAGGCACCAGAATCTAAAACCCAATATTTTACTTTATCCAAAGAACATACCAGAGCATCCTATGCAACAATACCTGTAACAATACCTGTAACATTTGCTTCTTCAGTTCCTTCTTGCTAATCTTCAACCAACCAATAATGTTTCTTTACATGCCCTTTCTTTGCACAATTCCAGCAGATTTTCCTATCGGGCCTGGATCTAGATCTCCTGCCTATCTTTGACCTTGATTTCCCTTGCTCAATCTTCTCTCTTTGCCTTACCCTAATTTCAATACTCAAAGCATTCCCTGATGATTCACCTGTGCTTTTTTTGTGAATTTATTCATTCAAGATTACACTAACAACATCATCCACTTTTAAGATATTTAAAGCAGACACAGTATTAATAACTGCCATTACCAAACTATCCCAACTTTTAGGTAATGAGCATAAGATTAAGAGAGCCTTAATTTCATCATCAAAAACAATATTGACTGAAACTAACTGATTTACTAATCCATGGAAATCACTAAGATGACTATGTACCGATCCACCTTCCTGCATTTATAAATTAAATAATTGCTTCATAAGAAATACCTTATTCAAAGCTGAGGGTTTTTCATATAAATTTGCCAAAGATTCCATCAACTCTACTATTGTCTTAGCCTATGATAAGTTGTAAATGACAAACGATGCAAGGCTCAACCTTATAGATCTCAGAGCCTTCCGATCAAGAACCTTCCATTCTTCATCCTTCATATCTGTGGGCTTGCATGCAACCCCACCCAATGGTAAGTACAAATCTTTCTGATACAGATAATCTTTTATTTACATCCTCCATAATTGATAATTCTTGCCATTAAACTTCTCCATTCGTAGCTTACTTTCTTATGCCATTGCTATACTCCCACTCAAATAGAAACCCCTATGAGTGACCTGTAATCAACAAACACTAACCAGATCTGATACAACCTGTTAGTAACCCAACCAAAAGCTCTGATACCACTTGTCAGGATCCAACTCCTCAATAAGAGTACAATATGATTACCTTGTATAAGCAATTAAACACGGAATTATACCAGAATTAACAAGTAACTAGAATTCATAAATGACACAGAATATGAGAGACAATACACAATCTTGTATTAATACTCATGCCAGAAGGAAATACAATGAAGATGCCACAATCTTCCACACCTCTCAGATGTATAGATCTCTTTCCCTCAAGAGTTCACTCTCCTACCAAAATTGGTCCCAACACACAACTCAAACACAAAGTTGTTCACCTCTAACCAGTCATTAATAACACTGCTAGTACACAAGTACTCAAAGTACTTCAAGTAGATCTCCCATGAACTTGAAACAACCTACAACTCAAATGATCTTACTTACCATGTAGAACTTCTCCCTAATCTTGCAATAATCTGCAAATCACCCTATTATTACAATTGGAAGGATCTACCTTGCCTTCCTTTATTACTCTTGATTACAATACATGCCAATAGGTCTATAAATAGATCCCATACTAAACAATAACTTAGACTTATAATTTACAATAATTAGACACGCAGCTCAAGACTCAAAATAGCCTTTTACATGTAAATAATCGGTTCAACAAACTAACTGTTCATGCAATGAACAGCTTTGGAGCCACACAAGTGACCGACATCGGTCCCTATCTATCTAGAGGTGACTGACGTTAGCCAACTCCTGCCGATGTCGATTTCCCTTTGCACTGAATATGACCGACGTCGATTTTTCTACCGACGCCGGTATCCCTAGAACTCAACAACCTCCTCCATGTCTGCATCAGTGAAGCTTTTAGCTCCACAACTTAACATCATCTATCCAAGAGAAGCTTGAAGATAATGAAGCCATTGAACCTATCTTTCCATCTCCTCTAGCTAATCTATTCTACCCTTCTAATGGTGAGGAATACATTGCTCCTTAGAAGCCTTCTTGGGCTAAAGTTCTTGGTTTTGAGATGCCTAGTATTGGCAATACTAAGAGGGAGAAGGAGATGGAAATTTTAGATTGGGTTGAGGATGAAGAGGAGCTGAATTCTTGTGAGGAAAAATCATATTATGATGATAATGAATATGGCATTCCTTGTGTTGAAGAAGAAGCCTTGGAAGAGGTTTTATTGGATTCAAAATATGAAGAGGAAGAATTTTTTATTGTTTTTCCCCTTCATGATGTTGATCAAAAAGAGGATGATGATGACTTGTGGCAGAGATTTGAATACATTTACAATGAAGTTGAAAGCCTCAAGGGGCATGCAATTCCTTTGGAGTTGAATATAAGAAATGGTAAGAAAGATGACATGTTTCAAAAAGAAGACATGTGGCATAATTATATGTAAATGTTCAAAGAATATGAAGATAGTGAGAAGGCAAGACTTATAAGAAAACAAAACCAATATATTGAGGAGCAAGTAGGTTTTGAGAGGTATCACCATCAAGAGAGTCTAAATCATGATGGAGTAATCTATGATGACTATGAGTCTTTTGAAAATGGTTTGAATATTCATCCTAGAACCACATGTGAAGCTTCTCCCACAAACATCAAGAATGATTTTGAAAAAGAAACACTCCTATAATGTCATGATATAAGACTTCATGAAGGGTTTGAGGAGGTTGTAAAAAAAGAGAAGAGCAATGAAACCTTTCAAGAAGACATAGACTTTCAAGAACCTATTCCATTCATGGAGATGAAAATATACCATAATGAGACAATGGAGTAAAAGTATGAGGTACCTTTTCAAGGTCAAGAAGAGTTCATCTACCTTGGAGACTTGTTTGAGATGACTCCATTAAATGACATGCCAAGCTAAGGAATAAGAAAGAAGCATGAGTCATCTAGTACTACATCCAAAAAGAAGCATGCTTGACACCCTCATTCATCTCATGAAGAAGGAGATTCAAGATAGTTTATTTTTTATCCAATAATGGAGGTATGTTTGGTTATATGTACATAATTAGTTTTCTTTTTGTTGTGTTTTGTGTTCCCTAAGTGTTTAGTAGCACAAGTGTGCCTTTACTTTATGTGTTTTCTTGGTCTTGGTGTGTGTTGTTTTTCCTTTTTTTGTTTTGAGTTCAATAATTTGTCTTGTTAGTCAAGTCAAGGTCTGATCCTATTGTTTTTAGAGTGCATTTTACTCCCTTTGCCCAATGGATAGGAGAAGGCTAGTGATCCTTAACATAGGTAAGCATGTTACCCCTAAGAATTACCAAAAATGTTGATGAAATTTCACTTTTAGTCAAATTGGGTCAAACCTTACATATTAAAACTTTTCAAAGGTTCCCATATGTCTAATAGGGTCTCATGTGTGTCTAAACATCTCACCTATCCTTGCTCTAACCTTAGTGTAAGCCTATCTTCCTTGTACTTGTCTAGTCAACCAAAGTTAACTCTAGTCAATTTTAGTCAAACATGGTCAAAGACTTAAATTATTTTATAAATGTCCTAATAGGGTCATTTTAAATGTTTTAAGGTGTTATTAAGTCATAAATTAGTCATTTGTCATTTTTTATATGCCAAAAGTGTCTTTCGGTCACATTTTTGGCTCAATAAATGACTTGTACAAAATTTTAAAAGGAATAAATTTGTCACCAATAATGATTATAATGTGGATGAGGTCATAAATTGTCATGAACTGGTTAGAGGCAAAAAATAAGTAGTTTTATGCACAAATATAGGAGAATCTCCCAAAAATAATCTGTTAATGGCACTTGTACAGACTTGGAAAGTCTATCTTTAGGTGAAATCATGATTTAAGTGTCTTTTGAGCTCCCTAAAGTATTATATATGCATGGTGTATATAGATTAAATTGGAAAGATCAAATTTTGCTTCTAATCCTTATTTCTTGTCTTCATAAGCCAAAAAGAGCCAACTTTGAATGCTTGGTACATTCTATATAGATAGAGTTGGGATGAGTGCTCTTGGGAGTTGAGAGGGGTATTATTTAGATTAAAATCCATAAAAATAATTTTGAGTTTCATGCCTCCTCCTTTATGAATCATTGTTAAGAATCCAAGAAGAGTTTTATGCTCTTCCATCCATGAGGGGTCCTTGTTTGAGCTTGTTTCTGAATCTTTTGTTTTGGTTTGATATTTTGGGTTGTTTCATGTGTTTTTGAGGGCCTCTAAATAGTTTTATAAATCATAATATTAAAATAAGTGATCTCAAATTCCTAGGAGAGCCTCTTCTAGGCTTGTTTGTGCTTGCAAACTAGTTCCTTTTACACCTACAGGTGTATTCAAGATTGGGAGAAGATGTTTTGATGTTGTTTCAAGATGTTTCTTGATAAAGGTCATATGTTTGATTATGAAAAATGAATTTGAGTGGTTTTTAGGCCTTTTCCCTTGCATATTCTTTCTCTTTCCATGTCTCTACCAATATAACATAGCTCAAGAACTCACCTACAGGCCCTAATGACATCATGTTGATGTTTGGAGAGATGTACTTATACTCCAATTGCTTAAAATTATATAAGATGTATTAACATGCCTAAGATATCCTCTCTTATTATTTATTGTTTTGGTTGCATATCACCCTCACTACCTTACACTCAGAAGTATACACCTACAAGTATCATTTGTAGAGTTTTAGAGGTGTTGTATGGAGGGATGGTTGATAGGTCTTGGTATTAATGAAGAGTGTGAGGTTGTATGTTAGCATCCAAGCATGTTTAAGACCCTTGGTATCCCTCTAGGTGTTGATAAACTTTTCTAAATAAAATATCTTGAGTTTGGGAACTTTTCCCTAAATTGAGAAAGCATAAAGCTCCTCCCTCTTTGTGATTTGATTTAGAAATTCAAGAGTAGGTATGAATAAATATAGTTGTGATTCTTTGATAATCCTATCATGGGTATAGTCACTTTTAAGATAAGGATAATTTAAAACTAAAGGAACCTCGTGTTTGAGGTTCCCAGAACATGTTTCTCACACACTAAAGTTGCTAAGTGCTCTCTACAGTTCTCAATTTTCCAAGTGGTTTTTATACCCAAAAATCATAATTTAAGCTTGAAATATACACTAGTTAATTATATGTTTTAAGAGAATTAAAATTTATTAAGGAATTTTTTGAGATGACTCCATGAGTAGGTAGCCAATCCCAAGTACACCTATAGGTGCACTCAGGCTTGGAAAATGGCCACTTATAGGTTTATTTAGAAAACACTTGTAGGTTAAAAGAAACCTATAACATGGAGACTTCCACTAAGACTCTCATACATCATGGATGCATTAAATGACATAATTTATACCATAATATGTATGGTATAGGTCTCATAAGTAAAAAATTCACCTACAGGCCTTCTTCAAGCATAATTTTGACACTTAAAGCTAGGTAGACTAGTGAGCTAGTTTGGATGTTTGGGTGATGTTTTAAGGGCATTAAATGATGAGTAAAGGGATGAAACAAGTGAAACATGATCCTAATAAAATTATATTAGGTTAAACATATTATCCTTGAGCTTAAAATAGGCAAATAAAATTATGTAAGACCCTTATTTTGCAAAGGATAGATTGACTATAGGTAAATAGTCAATAGAGGTCATATGCATGAATAAGATTTTAGACCTAAATAAAGGAGATAATTGTTATAAAAATTTAATTTTGATCTTATAATATTCAATTAAGCCTCAATAAATCCATTATCAACCTCATTTGAAAAATAATAACCTACAACAGAGGTCAACAAGTAGTGTCTCAGTCATAAGGGGAAGAGATACAGCCATGAAACCAAAGGGAATGAAGTGAGAACATGGGAGTTGAAATGTGTCTCATAGGTAAAAAATATTCACCATTATTTTCTCATATTAGTATATAATGAAAACAAAGAGCCTTAAATCACACAAAATGCAACCTACTTGCAAACAAATCCTGCATAATCTGCATATGTAGGGATCAATTTGAAACTTGAAGGTTTGGAGGGTCAAGTGACCAAACCAAAAGATAAATTTTGGTATGAAACATAAATAAAACTTACATAACACCCTAAAATACTCTATTTTTATGAGAAGGTAGGGTAAGTTCCCCATTATTTTGTCTCAGATAGGGGGCACTTTCCCCATGCCCAAAACTGGTAGTTTTGAGGAAAAGAGGTGAAGTGGTGAACCAAAAGATATGAAAATCATGGGAGAATGTTTCTAAAGTTTAATAATACTTGTTAAAACATGAATGAAACTTAAAATAGGCACGAAATCAAACATAATACTCCATACCCCCAAACTTGCAAGCAAGGCCAAGTAGGCCTAATCTAGACCTAGTGCCTAAAAGTAGTCCTATCACTTTTTGGGATAAAATAGACATTGAGACCATGTGTAACATGTTTATTGGGAGATAAAAGATGTGTTTGAACCATAAATATGTAGATAATTCCATCAATAGGCCATTTATTGGCTTGAAGTCACTTAGACCCTATAGAATGTATAGAAGAAACTTGAGTGGCCAACTTAGGATGCTTATATCTCCCATGAAACTTTTCATGGAGACTCAAGGTGTTTGGGGATGTTAGAGAAGGTATCTAAGAATATTTTTCTATCATTTGTTTATACATTCAACATTTATTATTTATGAACAAAGGCTAAGACCTAAAATGACTCTAAACACTCACAAAACCCTCTCTAAGGACCTGATTAGTAAGATATTGTAAATGGAGCATCAAAATGACAAAATTTGGCCATGAAACTGATTGAAGGTGATATATAACTCTTCAAGGCTCCTCCCCATATAATTTATCTATACTACATTGGAACAAATGGTGTATAACAAATCTTTGTTTGACATATTTATGTGTTTTGTAGGTATGGAAAGGTTTCAAAAGATGAAATCACCTTTAGGATAAATAGTGATACTTTTTATAGGTTCCCATGTTCATATATTTATGTATATGAGCTCTTAAGTGAGTCTTCTATCTTCTTCATCTCAACCAATCTAATGGGCAAAAAGTGAACACTTAGTGAAAATGATGAAAAATCCAATTGGGAATCCTTTTAAGGATTTATTCATGAACCTGATGACATGGAAACTCTTGAAAAGTGTCATTCCTCCTTGTGCATGGATAGGATTGAAGGATTGGAAGCATTGTGTGCTTCAAGTGTGAGAGGGGCATGAGAGGGAGTTATTTATAACTATTAGGGATGATTGCTCATGGCTAGAAGAATATGAATGATTTGAGACCACTCTAATGCATGTGAAGGATTTTTAGTAACCCATACCCCTCAAATCAATCATCATACTTATCCCTATTTAGTGGTGAGGTAGTTTAGTGAAGGCAAATCATGAGGGCAGTTTCATAAGCAATCAAAAGAGCATCTACACCACATTTGGAGGAGTTAGAATATTTTGAGAGACATTTGTCCTTATTTTACCTAAAATACATATCTCATTATTTATTCCATGCTATTATAACTCCTTTCTTGGAAAGTTTCATTGCGACTCTTGAGCTTCACCTTCTCTCTCTTCTCTCACATTTTTTATATATACTAGCCTTTTTGGTTGTTGGATGGATCTCACCACCTGAGTATGGTGAATCCTTTCTCAAATTTTTCCTTGAAATAATAAAGAATATATTTTTTACCTCATTCATGATTTTTTTAAGTTCATGTTATAGTTGTTGGTCTTGTACAAGTGTATTTTTCTTACCTTGACATGTTATCCTTCTTAGTGCCTTGTGTAGTTTGAAATCTCTCTTTTGCAAGTCAACAAAAATTGTCTAATATGAATTTTAGGTAGATTGAGTAGCTTATTAATTAGTGTTTCTAGAAGACCTATTGTCTAAGTATTCCTAACCTAGACTCTCTTCAATATCCCATGCTTGAAACATTGATGTAGAAGAGGAGATTTTAATTTGATGGATGAAGTGTATGTGTAGTTTTCCTTTTGATTCCAAGTGCATTTAAAGTGGTGTGAGTACACCATCTATTTAGTGCATCACCTCCTTAGATAGGTTTATTTTAGGTGTATTAACCCTTTTCCTCATAAATGGAAGTGTGGTTATGGTGTGTGGAAGTGGTACATCAAGGGAACTAACCCTAATCTAGAGACTCACCTCAAATTTGGGTCACCCACAACCTTGAGGTGTTTTCATTATTCCAATTGAATGAGGATAGAATTGTCATCTCCTCAAGGGGTGGAAGTTCAAGTGACAATAATACCACCCCCTACAACTACCATTTCATGTCAAAGTATTCAAATATTCAAATGGTGCAATTTGGTAGGAAAACTTCCCATTTGAATTTCTAAGCTACCTAGGCACTTCTAATCACTTGGATATCATTCAAAGATGCAATTTAAGACTCATAACACTATTAAAACATTATAAACATGTCATAGATCCCATATTTTCTTGATCTAGTCAAAATATTAAAATCATGTTGTTTCTATGTGGGATTCCCCTACATCAAAAGACCCTCCATGGGCCATGCTACATCACCAACTAGACACATCACTAGCAGACCACATCATCTACATGACACATCACCCGCATGCCTTATCACCATGAATAGTGTTCATTAATAGTGATTATGAATGGTGACTTCACACCTAACAAACTTTACATTCACCAATTATGAGAGGCTTCCATTTCTTCTAACAAAATGAATGTTTTAATTGTTCTTGTTGTTTCTCATATCTCTATGAACACATTATGTTACAGTGATATTTATAATTTCCTTTACCAAGATTATATACTAGACCACTTTATGTAGAATGATAAACATAAATTATAACATCAAGCACTTTGTTATGTTATTATTAGGAATGATTTATTAAAATGGGGTTTTGATGGATACCTCTTTCAATGGTTAAGCATAGATGAAGCACGTATTGTATTATTAAAAATGCATGATAGTAAGTGTGGTAGATATTTTAATGGTAAGGCCACATTTAAAAATCTCTTACGACAAGGTTATTATTATCCTACCATGGAATAAGAATGTATTAACCATCCTAGATTATGTTTACAATTCTAAAAATTCAATAATTTGAACCATGTACCATCTAGTGAGTTACAATCGATTGTCTCACCTTGGCCTTTCTCTTTATGGGGATTTGATTTGCTTGGAAAGATAAATCCAATGTCCACCAGTAGACACAATATCATAATAATAACTACATAATACTTTACAAAATGGGTGGAGGCAATCGCACTTGAGTTTACTATAGGGATGACATATGTAGGTTTTTGATGACCAATATTATTTCTCATTTTGTAGTAACTTTAACTATTATTTTTGATAATGAATCATCATTCAAAAACAAGATAGTAAAACACTTTTACAATAAATACAAATAAAAACATACATTTTATACACCTTATTATCCATAGGATAATGGACAGGTAGAAGCAATAAATAAAACCACTATTAAAATCCTTAACAAAATAATTGAATGATACAATTCATATTGGCATTAGAAAATGGCATATGTTTTATGGGCATATCATACTAGTGTTCACACACTTACTTGGGATACACATTATTTGGTTTATGGTATAGATGTATTATTATCGATTGAACTTAATATACCTTCCCTTTATGTGTCTCTCAAAGATATTTTAAAATATAATGAAAATCATGAAAATATATTGCATCAATTAGAAAAGTTGAGTGAAAAATATAAAAAAGGTTGTTGAACACTTACAGGTTGATTAAGATTGCAATAAGATTAAATATAATAAAAAAATTCAACCACATGACTTTATTTTGGGTGAATTGGTATTAAAATAAAATCAAAATAACACCAATGTAGAAAAATATATAAGGGAAAGTTAAAACCAAATTCATTGGGACATTTACCATTACATAAAAATTGGGAAAGGCTGTGTATCATCTAGCTACACTTGAAGGAAAACCTCTCAAAATTCAAATAAACACCATGCACTTGTGTAAATATCTTACTTGAGATATTTTAAAGATAAAAAATTAAAAATAATTAAAAATCCTAAAAATATTTTTAGCATTTACATGCTCTATTAGCTCCTTATCATACATGTTATTAGTTTTATGTTAATAGATGGCATATCAGTATTTTCTTACACATATGTTTCACACATCTTTTGAGAGTGATTCAGATAGACACATATACATTATCTATACAATTTTAGATGTTGGTATTTCCCTCTACTCACATCACCATGATGTTGGGGCCATCCACCTCTATGATCATGGTACATCCAATTTATATCATTCTATGGTCACTTTACATTATCATGTTTGTGCCATATATGTAATTACACATCCCTTAATCTATGATTATATACTTTATGGTGTACTTGATATGCTATGTACTTAATTTTTTTGTTAACACATATCCAAAGACTAGTATGATATGTTTATGTTGGTTCCTTATGCTTTCACTTATGTACTTCCTTGAGTGTCTTAACTTGTTATGGTCTTGTTGTTTTGAGCATTTGAATATGATCTATTATTTATGACCCCATGCCTTGGTTTTCCTCTTTGACATTATAAAATGTCATTGTTTATTGTATTTTGACATTTGAATATGTCATTTCTTGCTTTGTGTACCTTTGACTAAGTCATGTCCCTTCAATTTTATAGAATTTGAACATGCCCCTTGTTTGTAGTCTCCTTAGACCTTTGTATTTTGATTTAATTTTGAGTGATATTATGTGTGTGCTTAATTTATTATTGAGATTATACTATTACTATCTATATATTTCCATGATTCACATCATGAATCTTAGGATTTGGTGTGATCACATTATTCATGCTTCAATGGTATATCTACCTAAACATGTTCCCTCTATATGCTACATGGTACTTTCATAGTTTACATGGTCATCTTATCTTTTTGAGGTAAGGTAACTACAAGTTTATACTTACCTCACCTAAAATGGGGGAATATCAATGGGGGAATTCCATATAGGCATGACTTCTACATTACTTCATAGATTTAGATTTAGTGGGAGAATGTTTTGGAAACATGTTCTCCACACTTATCTAGTATGTAGCATACCTAGATTACAGTGGGGGAATGTTTTGGAAACATGTCCTCCACATTGGCACTTATATAAAAAATTTATTTTTATATTATATTGGAGGTATCATTTGGAAACATGTTCTCCACAATCACATAGTTTTAAATTAGCCAAATTTCACAATCTATGATTTAGATACATAGTTATGACATAATTATATACATTGGTACCATTGTTATACACAGTTTTAATATGAGACATATATAAGGTGTATATGCTATGCAATTCATGCCTAATATTGTAAAATCAAATAAATTTTAGATTTTAAACACTTTTAGGGACTATCATCACCCACCAAGTTGGATTTTTATGGAGTGTATTGAGCCAATCTACTATAGTAGTTAGTTACTTCTAGTGTAGTACTACTATAGGGAAGGAGAGCATCATCCGAGTGCTTTTTCACACCAACCATGAACCATAAATCCCCCACACTATCTCCTAACAATGGAATGGCCCTCCCTTTATATATGGGTAGATAATGATGGTGTGGGAATCCATGGTGACAAACTAGAACTTATGTGTTATAAGATAACTAATACATGATGTATACCATAAATAAATTCATTCTAAAATGATATTATACATACATGTAAAATATATCAAACACATGGAATTATAATATTTTTCACATAGGTTTTAGTTTTTCACTCTAAATTCTTGCACCATTATTATCTACCTATCTATGAAGGGAGGGCCATTCCCTTGTTAAGAGATAGTGTGGGGGATTGATGGTTCATGGTTGGTGTGGAAAATTAATCAGATGATGCTCTCCCTCCCCATAGTAATACTAAACTTGAAATTAAAAATAGATACTTGAGTTCATTGAGACTCATGTTCCATGGAGATTTATATCAATGTATTATTATTATAGTTTTATATTAGTTAATGTAATGTCCCCTTCCTAGGAAGTCAGTTTATAGGTTAGTCTACCACTTGGGTTCTCATGGACTAACATGGATGGTTAGATAACCTATGTTGGTGATCATTGTGGGGTTTAGTTAGCTTTGATGGCATGGTGTTTTATTTCTACTTTGGTAGGATTTTTGTTATGACTCTTTTTAGAGTATTTTTTGGGCCTAGAGGCCAAACTTACTATTTTTAGTAAATGTATCAAGATTAGTTACAAGTTGGATGATCCAAATTGGAATGTGCTCTTTTCTATTTAGTGATCATGGTGGTGCTTCAAAATTCTAGTTTAGAGTACATTCAAGCATTTATTTTAATTTCATGATATTTATCTTTAAGTTAAATTAAATATTTAACTTAAAAGTATATAGTGTTAAAGTGGCTTTATTAAAATATGAAGACTTAATATATATTAATAATGAATAAAAGTCATATTTTCCTTTGTTTATGTGCCTAAGTCATGAGAGGGAAAAATAATATTAGATTATCTAATTCACAAAAGGGGCATGGGGGGGGAGGGGGGAGGAAGGAATATAAAAGAGAAGATTAAATGTTCATTTGGGACTAATTGTGAATAAGGATGAAATAGAGTTTGGCTAAGTCAAGGGTTTGAACTACAACTTGTAGAGATGTAAACCTTCACAACGTTGAATGCCTGTGGGATTGAAAGACATATCTAGGGTGTTATTAGTGGTCTTATTTTAGAGATCACACTATGCTTCTTTTATAGAGATTTTTATTGATTTTGAAGACATTTCATTGGGATTTTATCTCCCAAAATAGGTCATACTATAATAACATACCGTACTTCCTAGAGACAGGTTTAGTGTGTTTTTGAGGCATCTTCCATTTAGCATTTGCTCCATTCTAGGTGTCGGATCATCTATAATTATTTTCAAGAATTAAAGAGTAGTTCAAAACCATTTTGAGTTATTTGAGGATATTCCTTGTTGTTGTTTACTTTTGTCCTAGTTATACCAACCTAGGAAGGGATGTGGGGTTCCACATAGCCCATATTTGTGCCTTTGGTGGTTTTGGAGCATCATATAAGGCATCAAACTCTCATATATATTAATGTTCTTGCTATTTGATGTAACAGTCCAAGTTTCAATTAATATGGAATGGTTCTATGGAATTTAAAATATTGCTACAAACCTATACTCGTCATACCAACACATGGGTATGTTTGTTACTTGATGTATTTGCCAATTTATCATATGGGTATTGTTCATTAATGATACATGGTACATTTCTACCTCTTTTAAGCATATGGATATTACTAGTTGTGTTATGTTATGAATTTTTACATGCATTCAAACCCCTTGTTATGTTCAAAAAATAAAAAACACATCAGGCTCAACTAAACCACAAAAAATTAAAAAAAATGGGTCTTAGAAAAGGGGTGGGTCACTATAGTGGTATCAAAGCTAGTTTTTCCTACCAACCTATTGAATTGAAATAGTATAGAGTTTCATGTCAGTTTCATGGGTCGAGCAAGTGTTGTATGTCAATTTATATGAGAGGAAGTGAAAGAGAGAGGAGATATCTTAAAATATTGAGAAAAAAAGAAGCTGAATAGGAATAGTGAGAAGAGTGGCCTTCAGGGTTTGAGTAACAATAGTTAGTACTTTATAGTGAAGAAGAAATTATTAAGGAAACTATGTGTAATCAAGAAGGTAGGCTTAGTAGAGATCATCATGATAAGGGAAGATTTGATATGATGATTATGTTGTATGCACTAAATGATTTGGCTAGAGGGTAGCATGACGTGTTTGATATAATGGACCAATCACAAACTAAACTGACCCAAATTCTTGCCCATTTAGTGCCAAATAAAAATGGGAACAATGAAAATAATAATGGCAGAGTTGATCAATATGATAGAGGGAATGATGGAAATAATAATAATGCAAACTATGGCAATTATGGAGATTACTCCATTAACAACCGGGTTACTCATCAAGGTACTTTTACTAGATTAGCTAGCATGAGGCCTCTAATGCCTCAATATATTTAGGAAAATAATCCCCTAGAAGAAGTTAATGAGCCTATTGAACAAGTTTGACATGCTCAGTATTGGAGAGATTGGAGAGATATGGATGTAGGGTTTTATGCAGATGTGTCTTTTTTAGCCTACTTAACTTTCAAGGAAAGGAGTAGACCTTAGGGAAAAAGAAGAGTGAGACACTAGAACTAGGACCTAAAGAAGAAAAAGGGGAAGATGACCATTTTTTACTATGATGGTTTAGGCAAAACTTTAGCCAAAGCATGGGTTCACAAAGTGGATAATTACTTACAGCTCAATATGATGACTAATAGGGATGCCATTGAGCATGCTACTTTACACTTGGATGGGAGTGCGCATGAATGGTGGTACCATAGACTAATCACATTGGACCATAATCATATTATGTCTTATGTTGAGTTTATAGAGATACTAATTAATAGGTTTGATAAAGGGTACCCTAGATTGTATTTTAAGGAGTTATCATAGCCTGAGTAGTTCAAAGTGGTTGACACTTATATTACTAATTTTTAGAGGTTGTTAGTTATGGTCACTAACATTTCAAAAAGGAAACTTATTGTGTTATTCATAGATGGTCTATTTGAATCATGAAGAGGTTGGATTAAGGGATTGAATCCACCTACACTTTAGGAGTTGATTAAAAAGGCAAAGGATATAGAGTTCTCATCCTATAGCAGCAAATTTTAGTCAAAGGGTTTATTGCATAAGAAAGATAAGTATAAGAAGAGTTTTCATCAAGATATATATTAGTAGAAGAAACCAGTTGTTAGACTTGATGATGACACTCTTAATGAGTATAAGAGGAATAAAATTTAATTCAAATGCAAGGGCTCATGGGACCCTAACCATAAGTGACCTATGAATGGGAAAGTAAATAAAATTGAATAATTTTTGATAGAGGGAATTTCTTTAGAAAAATCATACCAGCACACTGATCTAGAGGATAATGAGGTGGATAGTGAAATAAAAGAGTTACATGGTGAGAAGGATGATGATAGAACCATAACCCACATTTCTAATATTTAAAGATAAGGTTATTTTAGGCTTTGAGGAGTCTTCAAAGGGAAGAGAGTGACTACACTTCTTGACATAAGGGCTACACATAATTTCATAGATGAGGGTCTAGTGGTAAGAAGAGGACTTAAGACAAAGGACTTTGAGGGATTCAAGGTTAGGGTATCTAATGGATTTTTTATAAAATGCAAAAGGTGAATCCCCAACTTAACTATTAAGTTAAGTGATTATGAGTTCCAAGTTGATTACTATGTATGAAGTGGATTCATGCAATCAGAGAGTTCTACCTCAGCTTACAAACCATGGAGATGAAGTTTGAGGTAGATGGGAGGAAACATATACTCAAGAGAATGTCAGATGGTGGACTTTGCATGGTATCTCTTAGGATAATGTAGAGGTTACTCAGACATGATCAAGTTAAGTGGGAAGTTGAGTGTGTCAATATGCCTATAGCTACTGAGTAGAAAAAATAGAGCTACCACCTAGATATTCAGAAACTAATAACCAAACGTAGTAAGGTTTTTAGTAATGTGCCACTAGGGAAGCTTCTTGATAGAGGCATAGAGCATGTAATTTAATTGGAAGGGGGAGCTAAACCAATTATCATCACTCCCTATAGACACCCAAAGAGGCTAAAAGATGAAATAGAGAAGACAATCAAGGATCTTCTAGAGATGGGGCATATTAGACCTAGTTAGATCCCCTTTGCCTCTACAATTGTGTTCATTAAGAAGAAAGATGGGATGCTGAGAATGTGTATCAACTACAAGGCTTTAAATAAGAAAACCATAAAGAATAGGTACCCCATCCTGCACATTAATGAGCTACATGAAGCATGTTACTTCTCCAAAATTGATTTGAGATCTGGATATCATCATATTTAGGTCAAAGAGGAGGATGTGTACTACTTTCCATTGCCATTATGAGCACTTCAAATTTCTAGTTATGCATTTCAGTTTAACCAATGCTCCAAGTACTTTCTAGTCTTGTATGAATAGGGTTTTTAGAGAGTAGTTGAGGAAGTTTATCCTCATATATTTTTGATGATATCTTGATATTTAGTATGACTTGGTAGAAGCACCTCCAACATGTTGAGGAGGTATTGAGTATTTTGGAGAGGGAGTCACTATATACCAAAGAGTCAAAATGTGAATTTGGCATGACAAAATTGCTTTATCTGGGTCACATCATTGGTGTAAAGGGAGTCAAAGTGGATCTAGATAATATTTGAGCTATTGTTGATTGGCCCTCACCCATGAATCTCTCACAACTCAATGTATTCTTCAATATTTGTGGGTTCTACCATTACTTCATCAAAGGCTTCTCATAGAATGTAGCCCCACTAATAGATTTGATGAACAAGGAAGTGTTTATTTAGATTGATGAGGCACAATAGTTTTTTGACAAGTTTAAATAGGTAATGAGTTCTTATTTGGTGTTAGATATATCATATTTCACCAAACCTTTCGATCTTGAGTACGATGCCTCAGGGGAAGGTGTATGAGTAATGCTAATGCAGGATAAACACTTGATTGCTTTTGAGAGTAGAAAACAAGGTGTGTAGAGAGAGGCTACATCATTTATGGTAAGTATATGCTAGATATAACTCATGCCTTATAAAAATTTAGGTAGTAATTAGTGGGAGATAAATTTTTGGTAAAAATAGATCATAACAATCTCAAGCATTTCTTTAGTCAGCATGACCTCAATGATAGATAATGGAAGTGGGTTAGTAAGTTGCAAGCCTATGACTTAGACATAGGTTATGTCAAAAGGAATAAAAATATTGTCATTGATGCACTTTCATATAGACCTAACTTTTTTTCTTTGGGAGAGATTGCAGCTAATTGGAGTGAGTGGATTTTAGCTCAATATGCTAAGGACAAGTGGGCTACAGGCATTATTGATGGTACCATACAGGATGATAGGTACATAGTGTTAAATGATCTTATCTTTTACAAAGGAAGGATACTATTGGTACCAATATCAATGATGAAGAGGAGAGTTATGAGAGCCTTTCATTAAGCCCCTATGGCTGGTCATCTCAGATATTTTAAGATATACAAGTAGATTTGGGAGAGGTTTATGTGAAAGGGTCTCAAGACTAAGGTATTGAAGTATGTGAGGAAGTGTCCTACTTACTAGTAGAAAAAACATGAGCACTCCTTTCTAGTTGGTTTCTTGCATCCCCTACCCATTCCTAATTGAAAATGAGAATGTATCTCCATGGATTTTATCATGGGCTTGCCCAAGGCCTAAGATAGGGACTATATTTATGTTATGGTTGATAGATTGACAAAGTTTGCACTCTTTTTTATGATTTCAGCCACATACATAACAGCACAGGGTATTGATTTTTTCTTTAGGGAGGTTTTCAAACTTCATGTATTACTATGAAGCATAGTTAGTGATAGGGATAATAAGTTCCTAAGTCATTTTTGGCAAGAAATTTTTAGATTGAGTGGGACTAAAGTCACTCCGACCACTAACTACCAACCACAAATAGATGGGTAAATGGAGATTTTTAAAAAATGGGTCAAAGTATACCCAAGTAATTACATCATAGGGTAATATAATGCATGGGTTAAGTGGTTACATTTGGTGGATTATTGTTACAATACCATATTTCAAATGTCTATTCAAATGTCACTATTCATGGCATTATATGATTATGAGGCACCAAACTTTATTAAATTGTTTTTTGGAGATAAAAGAGTGCCTAAGGCCAAGGAGATACTTTAGGAAAGTTAGGATATCATGAAATCCTTGAAGGAAAAAATTTAGAAAGTACATAACTAATAAAAGTAGTATACAAATCAGCACAGGGTTGAGCATTCTTTTGAGGTTGGTGACATGGTCTATCTGATGTTACAGCCTTATAGACAGTCCAATCTTAAGAATAATGGTGAAAAGAAGATAAAACCATGATACTATGTCCCATTTAGAGTCTCCAAGAGAACTGAAGAAGTGGATTATGAGCTAGAGTTACTAGAAAAGAGTAGAGTGCCTAACGTCTTCCATGTGTCTCACCTCAAGAAGGCATTGGGACATAATGTGAATGGAGTTTCCCCTTATTGATGAATATGGTAAGTTTATTCTTGTACCTAAGGCCATAATTAACACTAGGGATTGTACTTTGCAAAAGAGGGTCATTAGGGAGTATTTGGTGAAGTGGAAGAATTTGTCAGTAGAGGATGCTACAAGGGAGAATGAGTAGATATTACAACATCTAGAGTTAAAATTTATTGTGGGAAAGCAATATTGGGGAGGGTTGACTATAATGTCCCATTCCTAGGTAGTCATTTTATAGGTTAGTCTACCACTTGGGTTCTCATGGACTAACATGGATGGTTAGAGAACCTATGTTGGCTGATCATTGTGGGGTTTAGTGAGCTTAGATGGCATAGTGTTTTGTTTCTACCTCAATGAGATTTCCATTCTTACTCTTTCTAGAGTATTTTTTGGGCCTAGAGGCCAAATTTACTATTTATAGTAAGTGTATCAAGATTAATTACAAGTTAGATGGTCTGACTTGGAATGTGCTCTTTCCTATTTGGTGATCATGGTGGTGCTTCAAAATTCTAGTTAGGAGTAAATTTGAGCATTTATTTTAATGTCATGATATTTGGCTTAAGTTAAATTAAATATTTAACTTAAAATTATATAGTGTTAAAGTGACTTTATTAAAATATGAAGACTTAGGATATATTAATATTTAATAAAAGTCATATTTTCCTTTGTTTGGGTGCCCAAGTCATGATACTGAAAAATAATATTATATTATCTAATTCTCAAAATGGGTGTGGTGGGGGGGGGAAGGAAGGAAAATAAAAGAGAAGATTAAACACTCATTTGGGACTAATTGCGAATAAGGATGAAATAGATTTTGGTTGAGCCAAGGGTTTGAGATGCAACTTGTAGAGATGGAAACCTTCACAATGTTGAATGCCTACAATATTAAAAGGAATCTCTAGGGTGTTATTGGTGGTCTTATTTTAGAGATAAAATTGTGTTTCTTTTGTATAGATTTGTTTTGATTTTGAAGACATTTCGTTGGGGTTTTATCTCCCAAAATAGATCATACTACTCCAACAACAAATTATACTTCCCAGAGATGGGTTTAGTGTGTTTTAGAGGCATCTTCCATTTAGCCTTTCCTCCATTCTAGATGTGGGAGAATATATAGCTATTTTCAATAACTAGAGAGTAGTTTGAAACCATTTTGAGGTATTTGAGGATATTCCTTGCTATTGTTCACTTCTATCCTAGTTGTACTAGCCTAGGAAGGGACGTGCGGTTCCACATAGTCCATATCTATTCCTTTGGTAGTTTTGGAACATCATACAAGGCATCAAACTCCCATATATATTGCTTTTCTTTCTATTTGATGTAACATTCCAAGTTTTGATGAATATGGAATGGTTCTATGGACTTTAAACTATTACTACAGACATGTACTCATCATACTAGCACATGGGTATGTTTTTTACTTAATGTATTTGTTATTTTCTCATATGGGTATTATTCATTAATGATACATAGTGCATGTATACCTCTTTTAAGAATTTGTATATTTCTAGTTTGTGTTATATTATAAATTTGTACATGCATGCAAACCCCTTGTTATGTTCAAAAAACACAAAATGCATAAGGTTAAACTAAACCACAAAAAAAAAAGGTCTCAAAAAAGGGGTGGGTCTTTATAGTTAACCCCACAAGGTTTATAGCTAATACATTAATCTAATGATCACCAGTATAATGATATAACAAAACATTAATAATGTTGAATAAATAATAAAAACTATATTTATTTCATTAAAGTAATAATACAATTTCAACTAGGACTAATACAACAATATAACCATTGTTGTAGAAGTATAAATGAATAAATAATACAATTTTATCAATAATTATGTCTCAATAATAATAATACATTGATACAAATCTCCATAGAGCATGATTTTCAATGAATGCAAGTATCTATCAGTAATCTCAAGTGTAGTACTACTATAGGGAGGGAGAGCATCATCCAAGTGTTTTTCCATACCAACCACAAACCATTGATCCCTCACACTATCTCCTAACAAGGGAATGACCCTCCCTTCATAGATGGGTAGATAATGATGGTGTGGGAATCCAAAGTGACAAATAAGAACCAATGTGCTGTAAGATAACTAATACATGATGTATACCATAAAGAAATTTATTCTAACTTGATATTGTACATACGTGTAAACTATATCAAACACATGAAATGACAATGTTTAACTACAAACATTAATTTCACCATTTTAAAAAATAGTTAATGATCTATAGGATCAAGTAATTCCATACACACCACTCAATTAGATTATACTTGATCTTGCATTGATGGCACTAATTAAACTAGTGGAATCCATCACAATTCTTATTTAGTGTCATAAATCCAATATTTGATTAAATATTTAATAATATATAAACCAATAGATTAAATCAAAATTTTACCTATTATCAGATATAAAATATGCTAAGCATGAAAATATTAAATACATACATTTATTCCATCAAATGTAATGCAATAAATCTAAAAATCATCTAATTTATTACATAAAAATAAATAGAATCATATACAATCCTCAAAAGAAACATACCATCCGAATAACAATCATATATATACTATAAGTTACCCAATATCAATATGTAACTCAAAATGTTATTTCATCCATATAACATAACATTAATCATAGCTTATTTCTTTGTTCATATTTAACAAATATAACAATAAACCAGTCATTTAACAACTTAATATGATATGTATTTAAACATTTTAAATACCTTGTTTTTAATGTTTCAACTAAACATTAAATACATAACAAAGCACCCATAATACCCTGCTATATAAATATTGATCACATGTATTAAACAACTTGTATACATCTATATACGGTATACCATTTTAGTTTACTAACTGATTGGCTATCCACATTTACATACCATATATTTATGTATACAATCAAAACACACAAATTTATAATAAATATCTTAATCAATTGATTGTCAAAGAAAGCATATGTTATAATATAAGAAGGCTATAACTACCCCCGAACTTAGAGTATCATGTATACCAAAAGTATACACTCAAACTAATGTTTCGTCACAAATCTTCACAATACCAAATAATTCCCAATTTAGTGTTGTGACTAAATATACATAGAATTTTAATGGTTATCAAATTGAACTCAACCAATCAATACTTTACCAGTTTAATTATTTTTTTAAGACATAATCAAACAGTCCACAAACCTATTCAAATTTATTGTATATATATAATTTTCAAAGATTATATACTCAGTCGAGTATATCTAAAATATTGAGAATATTGTGAGAATATAACTCAATCCTTGACCATATATATGCCTCATACAAAATATTATTTAATCAAATACAAAATTGTACAATGATTTGTATAAGGCTCTCATTCACAATTAAAAATTGGCCTAAGTGTATTCATATAATATACATAACAAGAGATACACTCAACTATTAGACTCAGCCTTAGTGTTTATACAGTTTACACTAAATTGGAAATAAACTCTTTTACAATATATATATATATATATATATATATATATATATATGTATATGTATATATATATATGTATGTATATATATATATGTATATATATATATATGTATGTATATATATATGTATATATATGTATATATATATATGTATATATATATATATATATGTATATATATATATATATATGTATATATATGTGTGTGTGTATATATATATATGTATATGTATATATGTATATATGTATATATATGTATATATATATATGTATATATATGTATATATACATACATTTATATATACATATATATATATATATATATATACACATATACATATATATATATATATATATGTATATATATATGTGTATAATATAAGTTTCATGTTCAACCTACAACTTATAATCACCATATATATGTATGCATTTATTGAGTATAATCAACCTTATATATATACATTCTTACCCAATGATATCTTATCAAGATAAACTAAAGCATCATAAACATATTTCAAGACTTTATACTTATATGGAATATAAAGGAATAAAACCATAAACAATATAAACATCATTGTATGCTACACAGTTTAAACAATAGAGATTAAGGATTTTTTTCCTAATAAAATAAATATTTAAGTCAGTTTTGAATCAATACACATAGTAATATATTCAATAACTCATAACCTTTGTGTGTGTGTGTGTATTTCCTATACAGTCAAAAATGGTAAAAACCCTTTAACCTCATTACTTAAATTTCTAGGTTAGGTATATATAAATAGCCTAACCCTCAGAGGGTCTGTAATATTGAACAAGTATATGTATATACTCCAATAACAAGAAATAATCCTTTTATATAACTATAGGTTTTTATTTTATCCCTAAAACACAAAAATTATCCTCAAGGTAATATTGTTAAATCTTAATTTTTTAGTCAAGAATAAACCTCGACATAATATATAAATTTATTACATATAAGGCTCAACATCCTTTACAAATGCATTCAAAAAATAAACACAACATATAATTCACTCATCCCTAATGGGGTTTCCAATATTCTATTTTGCATAATAAGAGGGGTTCACAAACTATGGCATTTAATCAAGGTTTAGGGTTATATGATGGGTTATGTGGATGGCCAATCCATCCATAAGACCCATAATTTATCCCACTAATAGCTTTTAAAATAATAATAAACTTAAAACCCATAAAGATTTGATTACTAGCATCATCATAACCAACAAATGAATCTTAAATCAAAACTGACTTGGTAACAAAACCTCCAATGCCAATGCCAATGTTTCAAATTTTGCTTATTATGCAAGCTCAAATCCTCACTCCAATATTATGCCTGATAAAAATTATCTCTTTTTGTCATCATCACCATCAATTCCTCTCTCTAATTTATTTTATTCCCTTCCATCTACCCAAAATCCCCCCAAATTTGTCATAAAAAATAATGACTAAAACAATGCATATCATGAATAACTCAATATAACAAATAGTTCACCACCATTTTATCATGTAAAAGACTTCAAGATGAATAATGGTTTTGTTAAATGATTGTTAGCTCAAGTCAAAGACTGATTAGAAACCCTAATTCTCTCAAACCTTCTCAATAATAATAAAATAATTATTATATAATCCTTCAAAATATGCATGTTTGTTGACTTCAATTAAAATCATGCTACACATTTATGAAAGTCTTAAAACATTATAATCTCCATGTTATGTCAACTAAAAATAATTCCACTTAACATGACAACCATATGATAAGTTTGATATATCATATTGTTATTAAAAGACCATCAATTATAATAATAAGTCTTTCAAACATTATCTATATTCCAATGTTAATGCAACTAATTACAATCTTCACTATAAATCATAAACACATTTCTTAACACTATGAATTCACTTAGTCATGCAACAATATAATCATTTTTTAATAATGAAACTATTACATGACATTTACACAGGATTATAAAAATTACCTAAGCACTAAGGATTTATAACAATTTTTAGTCTTTTTAGTCAATACCATTAATTTCATTATACCATATCAAACTAATGTCATTCGTTAATGCTTAACAAAGAACTATAAATCATTAATGACTTAATACAGGTTTATTCAACTATTATAAATGATAAAAGTAACCTTATAAGCATCAATAATCACTTATAAACTTAATCAAGCACAATATTAGAATCCATCTAATACCTAAAATTATGAATCCAAACAAATTATTATTTAAATAAACTCTCAATCACATCTGAGATAATGGTAAGTCAAGTAAAACATGTATATATTCACTCAATCAACCAAACAATAATATCAACAACTATTAATTTAGTACACAACTATATTTGTATCATTATATAGCTAAATCACAAGATCATCAAAATGTAATTAATAACACAATATATATACATATCAAAAATCAAGTCATAATACAACTATCTAAATCAAGAAATGAACATAAAGCATGAAAATCTATTATGTTGTGTGTGTGGGTTTCCAAGTTTTCTCACTGTTGTCCCCTAATTACTCCATCTACACCACCCTCTCCAATGATGCTCTCCCTCTGTCACACTCTGAGAGATGAATTTTTCCTACATCCACTTCACAAAAATAAAGATAGTTATCCTGAAACATAAATATAACCATAAAATACTACTATATAAACTAACAAACATGATCAAAGTACAAAATATGAAAGTATAACTAATCCCATAGCTAATCAATATTGTAAATTAAATAACATATAATTGTCGCATAATCAACATATGAAATAAATCTTGATCAAATAGTAGTTAATTAAATAATAACCATGAAAATCCATGAATAAAAAGGTTATTAAGCTTAGAGATAAATCGAGATGTGACATCCTTCCCCCTAAAGCTGGTCATCATCCTAATGACACTTATTCAAACACAAGTTCTAAATTTAAAATATTATTCAATAGAAAAATAATATAATATGAAGTAACAAATCAAGTAAAAAAATATGGAACTCATCATAATATTCCCAAGTGAAACTATCTTCAGAATATTGGTTCCATTGGACCTTGCACTTTGACATTTTTCTATTATGCAAACTGACTTTACAAGTGTTAATTATTATGATTGGTTCTACTATGACCATTTGAGATCCAGATACTATAAAGAATTCCAATCTAACACATGTGAAGGATCAACAACATACTTTTTAAGATAAGACACATGGAATACATTATGAAAAATAGCTAGATATAGTGGCAATGCAAGTCTATACACTACAGGATTGACCACTTCCAAAACCTCTAAGGGTCCCACATACCTAGTGAAAGTTTGGATAACTTCTCAAACTTAAAAGATCTTTTCTGAGGCTTAACTCATAGAAACACTTTATAAACTATAGAATATTATCTTATTGTTCTCTTCAAATTAGTATAACTTTTCTATCTATCATTGGCCGTGGCTAACCTTTTCCTAATTGTATTGAATTACTCTTCCATTTCCACAAGCATCTCAAGTCCAAAGACTCACCTATCTTCTAATCTATCCTAATTGATTGGTGTTCTACACCTCTTTCCATATAATGTCTTAAATGGATCTATATTCAATACTAATTGATATGATTTATTGTAAGAAAACTCAACCAATGGAAGGTACCACTCCTACTTGTATTGCTGATTCAAGCAATACATACAAAGGAGATCTTTTAAAACTTGGTTAACTTGCTTTATCTACCCATCAATTCTTAGGTGATAATTAGTGCTAAAATTCAACTGTGTATCTAAATCTAAATTTAGCATCAACTAAAATCTAGAATTCATTCTCAGATCTTGATCTGAAATGATCTTATTTAGAAAACCATGTAATCAATAAACCTCTTTTACAAAAAAATTCTCAATCATAGGTGCATTATCTATCAAGTTGCCTGGTATGAAGTGGGATACCTTGGTTAGCTCATCAAATATAACAAAGATCATATCATGTCAATTCCATGATAATGAAAACTATTGGATAAAGTCCATGTTAATCACCTGCCACTTACATTTTGGTATATCATGTGGATATAGCAATCTAGTTAGATGCACATGTTCAGCTTTCACACACTGGCATTCCAAACAATGAGACATAAAATCCACTACATCTTTCTTGATCCATTTCCATAAATAGAGTGGTCTTATCTCAACCATGAACTTGGCTACACCTAGGTGTCCTAAATATGGGGCATTTTGCATTTCCTTTAGCACTGTGCTCCTTAGATTCTCTATATTAGGCACATATATCCTACCATTGTACCTCAAAATACCATCACTCTCTATCTTGAATCCTTTAAACCTAGGATAAGCATTTTAAATAATTCTTTCTTGCCTTGATCATAAAATTCATCTCCTGATGAGAATTTTATTACTTGATTTTGGATAGTACTCCTAATAGTATCCATGACTCTATGTACCTTCTATGGCTTAGAGCATCAACAACTATATTCTCTTTGCATTTGATATAATTAATATCAAAATTGTAATCAGATAAGAACTCTAACCATCATCTATGACTAACATTTAGGTTTGGTTGGGTGAAGATTTACTTGAGTCTCAAGTTGTCAGTATTGAGATTTAATGGTTTCCCTAATAGATAATGCCTCCAAACTTGTAAGGCATGCATAATTTATACAATTTCTATATCATGAGGGGAATAATTCACCTCACATGGATTCAATTTTATAGACTCGTAAGCTACAACTAAACTATCCTTCATAAGAACTCATCCATGTCCATCCCCAAATGTATCCATGATCATTGAGAATTGACCATTAGGATAAAAAAATCTTAACATCGGCGCTAAATTAAGACTCCTTTTCATCTCTTGAAAAGATAACTCACACTTGTTTGACTAGAAAAAACTTTTATTCTTCTACTGAAAAGAGGTGATTGGATTAGTTATCTTTTAGAAATTTAAAATGAATTTCCTAAAATAACCTACTAATCCCAATAAACTCCTTACCTCATGCACATTCTTAGCTATTATCCATTCTATTATGGTTCTTATATTTACTAAATCCACTAAAATACCATCTATAGAGATAATATGTCACAAATACTACACTTTATTTTGGCAAAATGCACACTTGGATAACTTTTTATACAACCTATGATTTTACAAATGATTCAAAACTAGTTATAGATAATGAAGATGTTCTTATTCATCCTCGGAATATATGAGGATGTCATCTAGAAAGACCAAAACAAAATGATCTAGATAATATCTGAACAAACTATTCATGAGATTCATAAATGTTGTAGGAGCATTTATCAACCCCAAAGGTAATAACATGAATTCGTAGTTCCCATATTGAGTTCTAAAAATTATTTTTAGAACATCCTCATCATGGATTCTCAGCTGATGATACCCTACTCTAAGATCAATCTTAGAAAATGTTATTTCCCCTTTCATCTGATCAAAGAGATCATCAATACAAGGTAGTGAATATCTATTCTTGATAGTCACCTTGTTTAACATCTTATAATTAATACAAAGGCAAAGAGTACCATCCTTCTTATTGATAAAAACTATTGGTGCACCTTATGGTGACACACTTATTTGAATCACTCTTTTTAAAATAACTCCTAAATTTGAGCCTTTAACTCAACCAATTCGATGGTTTTCATCATGTACGGTGCCTTAGATTGTAGTTGCAATCTAGGTATGATATCAATCAAAAAATCAAACTCATGCTTTAGTGATAATCCAAGTAATTCCTCTATAAAAATTTCCTAAAATTTACTTAGAAAAAGATAATAATCAATGGATGGTTCCTTAGATTCCTCCATCTCATTTATCTTAACAATAAATGCCTGACATCCCTTCCTCTAAAGCTTTCTTGAGTTGAATTGTATAAATCTACCTAATCTTTAACTCCCTTTTCTCACCATACAATTGTGTCTAATTTCCAAAATCATATTAACACTCAACCCTCTTCAGATAGTAGTCAAACTCAACTTTATGCTTTGTAAGACAATTGAATCCTAGGATCACTTCATATGACCCTAACAATGCAACATAAAGATCCACTACTATAGTGAATTTAGGCAACCTAATATTGGATTCAAATTTGACCTTTGACTCATTCCCATGTTGTAATAAGCATGAATTTTCCATAACTCTAACCTTTATGGGTAATTTACTAAGCATTCTAGGAGCAATGAAACATTTTTTTAGCTCCCTTATCAATCAAAATAGAAACTAGATGATCAAACAAAATACCTAACAATTCTATGGGTGAAGTTTGATACTCAACCTGATAATTATCAATTGCTACATGAATCCACTAATAAAATGTACCTTATTAAAAAGTAGAACCATTATTATTCAACTTTTCCTTAGTACACTCTTAAGCATAATGGTTAACTCCATAAATGAAGCAATATCCATCTGGTCCTTTCTTGTCACACTATTAGTTTTCCTTGAAACCTCCTTTAAAACCATTACCAAGTTTTTTATTACCTAAACCACTACTCAACTTGTAATTCTAGTTCTTAAACTAACTCTTGGAGTCTCCACTCTTCTGCTTCCAATTCTTATTACTAAAATTTGGTTTAAAACTTCCAAATTTCTTCTTAAACTTATCTCTAACTTGGAAAAGATATTTCAATTTTTGTTCCTACTTGACTACCTTATCGAAGACCTAATCCATGGTAGATGGCCCATACACATATACTTCACAACCAATTTGGGTTTTAATCCCATGATGAATATCTTGATCCTAAACCTCTCATTTGTCTAATACTGAGGTACATACTTAAGGAGCTTGGTGAATTTCTCCCAATATTCATTCACAGATAGGTCTCCTTTTTTAAGATTTTGAAAATATGTAAAATTCTAGTCAAATTATAGTTGTCAAAGCCATCATGACCTGAATATTTGTTAGTGATCTAGATTTCACCCTAGCTAAGGAGAGGAGTGTTCATGTCCAAACCTCAAACCTAGGATAACATGGGAATGACCTTAGGATGTGGGTTACCTAGTATGTAGGTCAAACCTCTAGATTTTATGGGGCTAGCTCCTTTGATTTATCATTTAAATTTTATCTCTAAGTTTTAATCATATCTCTAAGTCTTAATGTGTTGGTATGGAAAGGTTAAATAAGTTGCATGAATGAAAACCTATCCTAAAGTGGTGATGCACCATGATTATAATTCCATCCACTCAACTCATCTTGGACTCTTGACACACTAATAAACAATGCATAGAGATAAGAGACTATCTTCAATGAATTTTAAGCAAAAATATTTCATATATAGGTCAATTTAATGACTAAATTGAGAGGTTCAATATAATAATGCCTAGTTTAAGACACTTACAATCTGATTTCCACTCTAAACTTGAGCTATCAACCTCACAACACATTAGACAACCTACCAAGAAGCTTGTTAATACTTAGGTATAATTTGGACCTAAAAAATGGATTATCTTACCATTGTTACATATCAATAAAATCATGAACACACAAAGTAAAAATCATGAAGAATATATAAAAATACTCTATTCATCATTCAAAAGGTGCATAAGTATAGGTACAGGTAGATTTTCCTCATACCAGCCTAAGGGATATAATACAAGGTCATAAGCCTTTAACATATAGAATAAATGGAGAGAAAATAATGTGAATCTAGTGTGTAAGTGAGATAATTGGGTTATAATTTACCAAGGCTCACTCTAAATGATAGTGATATCAATTATAAGCAACCCCTTTATCAACTCCTTGTACATTGATGCCTTTAATGCATCCTTTTGGCATAGAAATGAGTGTAGTAGAGGATGAGTCTAATAAAATTATCCTTGTCAAAGGATTTAACCTACTCAAAATATCCTATCACCCCTTATAATGGTAGTTACCTAGCATACATGGATGTAATTAGGCTTCCCAAGAGGCATTGAGTAGTCCACTAGTCTTTGTCATGGTCAAACCTTGAAACTGCCTCCATCTTATATAATGGCCTTGAAGAGTAAAATTACCCATTCAAAACATCAGTTATTAGGTTCTACAATCATGCATTAATTCCCTTCACTAAATCTTCAATGCCAATTTGAACTCTCCTTGTTGACCAAATAGGCCAATTAAGCCTAATTGCCTAAGTGTTGGAATTTGGTAGCCATTAGAGACCTGTAAGAGAGCTTCAAAACATGTGAGTGTGTTTTAAACCTAAATCAATACCTTCAACCATGAAATCTTCCTGTATAATCCTTAGACACTTGAAAATCCACTTCTCTTAGTTGACTAGTCCACTTTCTTTTGGAATTGGTAGAGTAACAATATTGAGTGCACTTGTAGAGGCCCTTCTAGATGAAATATTGGGCATGTTATACCTTGAGAAGCTGGATTAAATCCCAAATTAACTACTTCAAGGATTGGAATCATTTTAGACTATCATATACCTTTATTTATGTTCATTTCCTTGAGAAAGTATGAATTTTTGAGCATTTTTTACCATGCCCATACAAATAAAACACACAAACATGTTCTTTTCCAAGTGATCTTGACATTCTAGGTGTTTTTCATGTTGTTCCAAGGTGTTAGGGTGCCAAGATATGAAGATTTATAAAATTGGGTCTGATTAGGGTTTTAGGGAGGTTTATGAGTCTTAAGGATAGTTCATACTATATGGATGTCCAAGTCTAGAACAAATTCCATGAATCTCTAGGGCATTGACCTACTCAACTTCCATGAATGGGTTGGGCTCCCATGTAAAGGGTGGATGAAGATATGAATGTTAGAAAGTGACCTTATGGTAGTATATATGCCAATTTTGAGTGCCTAACTTATTAAGGTTCATTCATAGAGTTTGGCCTCTCAAAGCCAATCAATATATAATGGATTCTTAGTTAATAAGGAGACTTAAACTTCCTTAAGATCTATAGTCTTGAGCACCTATGTGGTGGAGTAGGTGAGTATTTGAATTTGGCACTTGAGTTGGATATGTGCAAGGTTATGTGATTCAAGTAATGTTTTTAATATTATCTAACCTTTCCCACACTTTTATCCACTTGAAGCCTCTATAGCATGTCTTAAACATCCTCATACTCCCCTATTTGATCATATAACTTATTACAAGAACATGGAGGAACTTAAGGTGGTAGTAGGGACAATAATTTGACTTAAAGCCTACCTGTTTAACTTATCCTCAATGGAATTTGACTATTTTTCAGCATTATAAACATTTGAAGGAGGTATAAATACTCCTAAACATCATGTTTCACTATTCCAAAACCCTATATGGGACCAAACTCACTTGAAAACCCTCCAAAGTCTGATGTTACCCATCTGGCACCCTTGACTGTCTATCCTAAACATAGCTTGGTTTGAGACAAAGTAGTGGGTATACCCACTATTTTTATGGACCAAATTATAATAGCATGAATGCCTTTAATAGGATATATTGACCATTCCTTCCAAATTTCAAGACCTGATTATGCCTACAAGGCCCTCAAGTGACTATTTTATCCACACTAACTAACTATCTACTAATTGTGTCTAAACACAAGGGTCTAATGAGTTTAAGGCCATTATGGGTGACTTTATGGACTAAAAACCATCACACATAGATTATTTATCTGACATCCATCCTTATCCATCATATTATATGACCTCATGATGTGATTAATCCCTCCAACCATCTAATTTACCTATGCAAGGTTTGGGGATTAAGGGCCTAATATAATCCTAGATGATACAAGTATAATTATTTAAGTTATTTCAAGTCTAAAACACTTTTAACCCATCCTTTGTTTTTAATTTATTTGGTACTTACAATGCATATGTATGCTCTCTTAGGGCTAGTTGACTGAGTTTTCTTAAAACCCTGTATATACCTTTTCTTCACCTATGACTTGACTAAGAATAGGATCTTAGTTATACATACACCTCATTATTGTTTTTAATCTAAGATATTACTTATGTATTAAAACCCTCTATTTATCTTGGCCTTTTATCCATTAAAATGACTACTCAATTCCATCCTTATGTATGCCATGATGAGCATCCTGTAGGTGCTCTCTTTGCCTTCTTAGATGTATCCTCTTATGATTGGGTTTTCCCCCACTACATTATAAATTTCATCTATGTCCCATAGTCTTGACCTCATCTCCAATAGGCTCATATCCTTGGATGGGTTTAAGAGATTTTACACAATGCTCATCTTCATTTATTTTTAAGCTCAAGACTAGAAGTTCCCCTAAGAAGCCTATAGGTGGCAATTCAAGAGAAGGATTTAGAGAGTGAATTACCATCACAATATGTTCATCCCACTATGGTGTTATGGTGGTTATATTATTTCACAATCTTTCTTCTTGAATCACTGTTGACCTAACTATTTGAAAATAACTTGCTTATGGCATAATCAATGATGATGAGAGACATAGTTGTAGATGCTCTTTACACTGAGATTTAGACCTATTATAGGTCCAAATAGACCTTCTCATTGAGATAATATTCATTTTGAAACTTTACCCCTCAATATTTCCTCAATCACATGGTTGTTCCAACTCTTTTTATAGTAACCTATCTTGTTTTTCCATTGACATGGTGATTGTAGGCTCTTAAGGTGATGTTGTAGGTATTTATCTTCTATGTTAGGACTTATTGATGCATTCAAGGTCTCCCACATGGATTTACTAGGGATATTTTTCATAAATAACACCTTAATTCCCCATAATAAAATCTAAAATATTATTAAATACAAATTTATACTCAACTTCCTTCATATGCGAAGCCTAGTCTAATTGAGGTGGTTATAGGTGTTAGTTTTGCTTGGCATGAAATGTCGACTTGATGGATATGGGGGTAAGTTGGAAAATGGTCCATTAGAACAATATAATCATGCAATTGAGACCTATCATTATTAATATTTTACTTATGATAATCCCTTAATTCTTTTCCAATAACCCAACTGTCAAGAGTCTCTCAACTCTCTCACTGTATGGACTGAGACAGTCCAAATGTGTCACCTGGGGTGAATGATCTAAGGCCACTTATGGGGTTCATTTACATTAGGTACTTATTTATCACTCATCACAATTTTTCCCCTTTTTCGCCTAAATTTTCTCTTGAAGAGGCCTCTTTAGTCACTCATTGGAATTCTCTTTGGAACTCTACTATAGTGGCCAAATAATTGGCTGTAGGTGTGTTTTTTGCCATCTCAATAGGGTATAAGACTAGTATAAACCTAAACTTCCATGATCTCTTTGTCCTCAAAGGTTACCAAGGGTGTATAAGCTTATATTTCATGATTTAGGCTTAGGATAAAGGATGGATGGGTGGATAAATATGGAAGTGGAGTGATAAGGAGATGAGAACATCAAAACAAGGGTAACATAGTGAAAATGGCAGTGATGATAGTGTGAAATGACAAGGTAAGGATTATGACATGGATGACACATAGAGACATATCCTAATATAACTAATCATGAAACTTGAGGACCTTGAGCATAACCCTTTTCAACCATAGTACTTTTGGGGGCATAGAAGGACAAATAATACTAAAAGGAAACATATGAAACTCAAAAGATCCTTAATTTTTGCAAAAGACCTTAAACACTGCTAAAGTGACTAAGTGTGTTTAGAGGTGAGGAGGATGATTTATAAACCCTTAAATCTGACATGGAGGTCTAAAATATTATGGAAAAGGACATGAATGTGCTCTATAATCAATCAAAATCCTCTTTTCATGATTTTGAGCTACATCTAAAACCATACAGGTGCCATTAATCCTTTCAACAATGTTGTCATACAATGGTCTACAAACATGCACAATCCTTCTCTTCTTTGAGATATCCTAAGGTAATAAAGGACCCTATAATTTTAATTTGAGAAATAAGGCATTAGAGACATGGTAACACCCCTGAAAACTCTTCAAACCAATCAAATAAACTTTTGGTGAGGACCTTCAACCCTATTCAATACACTTAACTTTCTTACAGACTATAGATTGGGTTAGTTTTGATGTTTTTTGATATAATGATCTCACACATGTGATTAAAACTTTTAAATTACCATCGAAGGCTTCTACAAGACTTTGGAAAATAGGATCAGTCATTAGATTGAACAAACAAGTTAAAAATCTATGAAATCTGCCTAGTTCTAATTGGTATGTGTAGATGTAAAGGGAATATAAACTCCTTAACTTCTTAAGGAATGTTCATAAATATGAAGATACTAATCTATAGATAAATTCCCATGACTATAAGCTTCCTGAGTATAATTCTTATGGCCAAGAGCTAGGATCTCCACTTTCTCTCATCTATATGGTACAAGTAGAAACCTAAGGAGTTGTCTAAGCTTGCAAAGAAGGGTATGTGAAGTGTAGGACCAGTTTTTTTATTTTTTTCATCCATTAAACCTAAAAATTTATTGATACATCAAACATGAGTTTATCTTCATCCTTTGATCCTCTACTATATGGTACAATTCATATAATTTTATACAAGTGTAAAAAACTCCCTAAAATCTCTAATTTTCCACATTTTTTCTATGTTTTAGAATTTACAACACCATTTTAGGTCTAAAAGGAGGGGAAAATGAGTTAATAAGCATTTTAAAGAAGGATAAAATGTAAATAAGAAGTGGAAAGGTCATAAAATGACACATGGGACCCATTTGGCTAATGAGAAAGATGTGAGTGGGTTTCTAAATGGGTCTTAACTGTCATGAAACACATGGGGTAGTAATGTGGTATGGATAACATCTCTTCAAGGACCATTTTTAATGCAATCAATCAAGTCACTTTACTTTCGTAAGGTTTTACAAATCAAATGGGCTTAGATGAAGTGGTTTGAGGGGTGTTTGATGGCTTAAGATGGCTAATGAAGGAGCTATATGGTTTAGATGAATATATCATAGATAATAGACATTGAATATAATATTATCTTCATATCATATCTTCCAATATTGTTAAAACTCCTTCATACTACCAAAGGATACACAAACTTCTCAAACAAGGCAAAAACATTGATTGACTTTCATGACCTTTTGATAACCATATTTCTCATTCCAAGACACTATGATACCTATCATATCACCCAAAATACTTTAATAGATTAATGATACAATGGAATCAATCATAAGACTATGACACATCATGATACTTTTAATCAAGGTTTAAAGACTCTCAATGGTATAAGGATGACATGACTATGTTAGGAAACACCATAAATAGGCTAAGATGGTGGTCACCAAAAGTTTTTGATATTATGGGTTGACATTTGGCATTTGAGGCCAAAATTTAAACATTTATGGTGAATCTAATGGGTAATCAGATTATTGGTCAAGAAAACTGAGACACTATCATGACAAGGATGACATGACTTAAGGACCATTTTATGGGTTACCAAGTTGATTTACACTTTATTACATCTCTTGGACTAGAAAAAAAAACACATAAAGACACAATAAATAAAAACCTAACACCTAAGGATAATAAAACAAGAACGCAAAGCAATAATGAAATACCTATAATTTGTGTGACATACTTATTAAACTAGATAACAAACTACTAAAACAACTAACCTAAAATTGACTTCCTTACCCTAAGATCAAATGGGAATAACCTCTGATCACCTTGATACCATGATGTGGGGTTTTCATGTGATGATTTGCGTTCAATCATATTTTCATCACTATTTGACAACCTCCATCTATATTCAGCATTCTCATGGTCTCTTAGAAGAGTACCTAGACCTTATGACTCCATCCCTAAGTGCATGGGTTGACTATGAGAGTCAATAACCCAATCACATTCTTCGCATATTATTTTACTTTTCATATTTAGTCTCATTTATTCCTCAATCATGGGTTGCACCTTATTCTTCCCATTAGACTCAAAGTCATCAACTGCCAAAACATCTTTGACAAGATCTTTCTCAAGCTCTTCATGGGGTAGAGGTAGGGTGTCTAAACTCAAGCAAAAGTTTTATAAATCCTCCCAAAAGGAAATTTCATCATGATTAATATAAAAACCATAGAGTTCACTTCCATTCTTACCTTTTGCTTGTAAAATATCTTGTTGATCACTCACCTCCTTTTCTTGGATAGGATCCTGGTAAAGTTCTTGGTTTGTTGAAGCTTGCTCCTCTTCATCATCAATGGAGAAATATAGATCCTCAACCCAATGAATATCCAATTCATATTAATTTTAAACTTCTTGACTTCCATTGTCTTCCCCACTTGGAACTTCATCCTATTGTCCTATCACCTCATTCAAGTCTATGACATTGATTTATTCCATCTCATTTAATAACTCTAAATATAGGTTTTTTAAGGATCATCTAATGAATTTATGACCTTAGTCTCAATATTACGCTTATTCAAGTTACCTTATTTATTATCTCCTAGGGAAGGAGTCACTTGTGTCTCATCTGAATCAGCTCTAACATCTTGACATTGTAGTTGTCTCACATCATCTAACTTTTCTTGATGTTTAACTTCTGATATGTTAGGATGGATAGGAGTTCCAATCAGAATTTATTATTCATAGACACTCAAGGTGTCTTCTTTAAGTTGATCTTGAGACTATGTTTCAGCTAAAACATGGTCAATTTCTTGAATGACTGCCCCTTCCTTAACCAACCTTGATAGTTTGTCCATCATGCTTGTATGCTTAGAATCTGATCTTAATGCATTGGATTTGTCTTTAAGAGAGGAGACGGTGGGTGGGAAATAGAATTCAATAGGTTTATTGATAATTTCAAGGGTATCCTTCTAATTAAGTATCTTAAAGGATTTCTTTGGAAGCTCTTAGGGAAGGGGATGAATTTTAAAAAGGGTAGGAGGAACTTGAGTAACAGTAGGTGAATAAATAATACGTGTATGCTTCCTTCTAACCTCCAATTTATTATCTTTGAGTTATTGGTCATGGAATGAGATTTAAAGTATACTTGGTATAGAAGAGGATTGATTTGAGATAGAACATGATGGGTGAGGTTGATTGGGTTGAAATTTTAGGCTCTCGCACCTTAACTTTTCAATTTCTAAATGCAAATGATCAACATTTGGTGCAATCTGATTACAAAGGATAGGAGGTTGGTAGTATAATTGATCATGGGGATAGGAAGGTTTATATGGGGGTGAAAGAGGCTCAAAATAATGTGGGTAGTCTTGATAGTATTGAGGATGTCCATATATGGCTAATAAGGGTCAATATAATGGTCATTTGGGCTATGATAGGGTGGATATGGAGGTGAAGGGTAGAATTCTACCCCATAGGCTACCATAACTCATCATATGACACATGTATCACATCATAAACATAACCAATAACCTCTTACCTCTACCATCAAGAAGTTATGATGCTTATGAGTTTGATATTGATTGAAAATATCTCCCAAAGATACTTGAATCTACCCAAGATGAATGTAGGTGCTTTTACTGATGTCCTCAACTTTTAGATGTCCTCCAAGGATGATAAATAATGATTTAAGGCACTTGACCTCATCTCACTAGGAGTGCCATAACTATTGGTGCTCTAAGTTTCACCCTAGTTGAGGATAGGAGTGTTTATGTCCAAACCTCAAACCTAGGCTAACATGGAAATGACCTTAGGTTGTGGGTTACCTAGTATGCAGGTCAAACCTCTAGATTTCATGGCATTAGCTACCCTAATTTATCATTTGAATACCATCTCTAAGTTTTAATCCTATCTCTAATTTTTAATGTGTTGGGATGGAAAAGGTAAATAAGTTGCATGAATGAAAACCTATCCTAAAGTGGTGATGCACCATGATGATAATTCCATCTACTCAACTCATCTTGGACTCTTGACACACTAATAAACAATGCATAGAGATAAGAGACTATCTCTAATGACTTTTAAGAAAAAATATTTCATATAAAAGTTAGTTGAATGACTAAAGTGAGAGGGTCAATAGAAGAAGGCCTATTTTGAGGCACTTATAATGTGATTTCCACTCTAAACTTGAGCTATCAACCTCACAACACACTAGACAACCTGCCAAGAAGCTTGTTAATACCTAGGTGTAACTTGGACCTACAAAAGGGAATGTCATACCACTATTTCATATGAAGAAAAGCATGAACACATAAAGTAATGATCATGAATAAGCTACAAAAATACTATATTCATCATTCAAGAGGTGCATAAGTATAAGTACTAGTAGAGTTTCCTCATACTAGCCTGAGGGATACAATGAGAGGTCATAAGCCTTCAATATATAGAAGAAATAGAGAGTAAATAATGGTAATATGGTATGTAATTGAGATAAGGGGTTCATGATTGACCAAGGCTCACTCTAAATGAAAATTACATCAGTTACTAGTAGCCCCTTTATCAACTCCTTATGTGTTGATGCCTTCAATGCATCCTTTTGGCATAAAAATGAGCGTAGTGGAGGTTGAGTAAACTTTAATTGTCCTTTTCAAAGGGTTGAACATACTCAAAATATCCCATCACTCCTTCTAATGTAAGTTATATGGCATATAGGGGTGTAATTAGGCTTCCCAAGAGGCATTGAGTAGCTCACTAATCTTTGTCATGAAGGTCAAACCTTGAAACTACCTCTATCTTACATAATGGCCTTGAATAGTGAAATTTCCCATTCAAAACATCAGTTATTATGTGATATAATCATGTATTTATTCCCTTCACTAAATCCTCGATGCCAATTTGAACTCTCCTTATTGACTAAATAGGTCAATTAGGCCAAATTACCTAAGTGTTAGAATTTGGTAGCAATTAGAGACCTATAAGAGAACTTGGAAACCTATGAGTGAGTGTTTTTTAAACCTAAATCAACACCTTCAACCATGAAATATGCTTATCTAATCCTTAGACACTTGAAAATCTATTTCTCTTAGTTAATTGATCCACCTTCTTCTAGAATTGGTAGACTAGCAATCTTGAGTGCACTTGCAAAGGCCCTTCCAGATGAAATATTGGGCATGTTATGCCTTGAGAAGTTTTATTTAGTCCCAAACTAAATATCCCAAGGATTGGAATCATTTTTTACTATCATATACCCTTATTTATTTTCATTTCATTGAGAAAGTATAGATTTATGAGCATTTTGTACCATGTTCATAAAACCAAAACCCATGAACATGTTATTTTTTTAATTTTTATTGAAATTATAGTTGTTATTTACATTTTTACAAGGTTCTAGGGTGCCAAAATATGAATATTTCTAAAATTGGGCCTACTTAGGGTTTTAGGGAGGTTTAGGAGTTCTTATGAGTCTTAAGGATAGTTCATATTGTATGGACATCCAGGTTTGGAACAAATTCCATGAATATCTAGAGCATTGACCTACTCAACTTCCATGAAGGGGATAGGCTACCATGCAAAGGGTGGATGAAGATATGAACATTAGAAAGTGACCCTAAGGTAGTATACTAGATTATTTTAATTGCCTAACTTCTTAAAATTAGTTCATAGAGTTTGTCCTAAAAAATCCAATAAATATATCATGTATTCTTGGTTCATATGGAGACCTAAAATTCCATAAGAACTCTGGTCTTGAGTTCCTATGTGGTGGAGGAGGTGAGTATCTAAATTTAGCACTTGAGTTGGCTATGTGTAGGGTTGGGTGCTTCAAGCAAGGTTTTAAATATTATATAACCTTTCCCACATTTTTTTCCACATTAATCCTCTATATTATTTATTAAAAATACTCATACTCCCCTCTTTGATCATACAACTTGTTGCAGGATCATGGAGGAACTTAAGTTGGTAGTAGGGTCTATAATTTGGCTTAAACCCTACTTATTTAGCTTGTCTTCAATGTAATTTGACTATATTTCATCATGATAAATATTTTTATGAGGTTTTATGACTCCTAAACGTAATTTTTCACTATTAAAAAACCTTATATGGGACTAAACTCACTTTTAAACCCTCTAAAGTCTGATTTTACCCATCTAGCACCCTTGACTATTTATCCTAGACATAGCTTGGTCTGAGACAAAATAGTGGGTATACCCACTACTTTTATAGACCAAATTATATAATTAATTCCTTTAATAGGTGAAAATTACCATTTATTCATAATTTCAATACCTATCCATGCCTATAAGGCCCTCAAGTGACTATTTTGTCGACACTAACTAACTACTTATTGACTATGTCTAAGCACAAGGATTTGATGAGTTTGAGGAAACTATGGGTAAATTTATGGACTAAAAAACATCAAACCTATATTATCTATCTAAAATACATACTTTTACATCATATTCTATGACCTAATGATGTGATTAATCCATCTAATCATTTGATTTACCCATGTAAGGTTTGGGGATTAAGGGCTTAATATGACCCTAGAGGCTGCAAGTGTACTTATTGAAGTTATTTCAAGTAAAAACCCATTTAATGATATATTTATATATTTATTATCCTCTCCTAGGTACCAACACCTTGAATTCATCTTATTTTTGCAACTGAGTTGGTATTCCCAATGCATATGCATGCTCTCTTTAGGCTAGTTGACTGAGTTTTCTTGAAACCCTGTATATACATTTTCCTCACTTGTGAATTAACTAAGAATATGATATTAGTTATGAATACACATCATTATTATTTTTCATATAATATATTACTTATGTATTAATACCCTCTACTCATCTTGGCCTCTAAGCCATTAAAACAATTGCTTAATTCCATCCTTAAGTTTCCCTTGATGAGTAGCCTATAGGTGTTCTCTTTGCCTTCTTGGTTGTATCCTCTTATGATTGGGTTTTCCCCCAATACATTATCAATTCCATTTATTTCCAATATTCCTAAACTCATCTCAAATAGGATCATATCCTTGGTTGTGTTTGATATCTTTTCTACAATGCTCCTCTTCATTTCTTTTTAAGCTCAAGACTAACAGTTTCCTCAAGAAGCCTGTAGGTGGTAATTTAAGAGAAGGATTTGGAGAGTGAGGTACCATCATAGTATATTCATCCCAATATGGTGTTATGGTAGTGATATTATTTATAAATCTCTTTTATTTAATCATTTTTGACCTAACTATTTGAAAATAATTTACTTATGGCACAATTAATGATGAGGAGAGACAAAGTTGTAAATGCTCTTAAGACTGAGATTCAAACCTAGAATAGGTCCAACTAGACATTATCATTGAGATAATATTCATTATGACACTTTTAACCTCAATATTTCCTTAAGCACATGGTTATTCCAACTTTGATTTTATCAACTTGTCTTGTTTTGACCTTGACATGGTGACTGTAGGTTCTTAAGGTGATGTTATAGGTACATATCCTATGTGTTAGGCATTATTGAGGGAGTAAAGGTCTCCCACATGGATGTTTTTGGGATTTTTTTAAATAAATAACACCTTAATTACCAATAATAAACTCTTTATCCTTATTAAATACAACTTTCTTCTCAACTTCCTTCATATGCCAAGCCTAGTCCAATTGAGCTGGTTGTAGGTGCTAGTTTTGCTTGTCATGAAATAGTGACTTGATGGATATTTGAGTAATTTGTAAAATGGTACATTATAGTAATATAATAATGCAACTAAGACCTCTCATTATTCAAATTTTTATTGTGATAATCCCTTTATTCCTTTCCAACAATCCAAATATCAAGAGTCTCTCAACTCTCTCACTGTACAGACTGAGACAGTCCAAATGTGTCACCTGGGGTGAGTGATCTAAGGCCACTTATGGGGTTCATATTTCATTGGGTCCTTGTTTATAAATCATGAAATAAATTCCCTTTTTTACCTATAATTCCCTTAAATAGGTCTCTTTAGTCACTCCTTAGAATGATGTTTGGAATTATGTTGTAGTGGCCAAATAACTAGCTATAGGTGTGTTTTTTACCATATCAATAGGGTATAAGATCAATAAAAACTAAATTTAAATTATATATTAGTATAAAAAAGTTTCCAAGGGTGTATAAACTTATATTTCATGATTTAGGCTTAGGAGGGAGGATGGATGGGTGGAGAAAGATGGAAGTGGAGTGATAAGGAGATGAGAATATCAAAATAGGGGTAACATAGTGAAAATGGAAGTGATGATCATGTGAAATGACAAGGCATGGATTATGACATGGATGACACATAGAGACATATCCCAATATAAATAATCATGAAACTTGAGGACCTTGAGCATAACCTTTTAAAACCATAGTACTTTTGGGGGCATAAAAGGAGATAAATAGTACTAAAAAGAAACCTAAGAAACTCATAAGATCCTTAATTTTTGCAAAAGACCTTAAACATTACTAAAGTGAGTAAGTGTGTTTATAGGTGAGGAGGATGATTTATAAAATCTTAAGTCTACCATGTAGGTCTATAATTTTATGGATAAGGATATGAAGGTGACCCATTATCAATCAAACTCCTCTTCTCATTCTTTTGAGCTACATCTAAAACCCTACAGGTGCCATTGATACTTTCAACAATGTTTACATATAGTGGTATGTAAACATGCATAAACATTCTCTTATTTAAGATATCCTAAGGTAACAAGGGTCCATGTATCTTTCACTTAATAAATAATGAATTTGAGACATGATAACACCTCTTCAAACTCTTCAAACCAATCAAAGAAACTTCTGATGAGGACTTTCAACCCTATTCAATACACTCAACTTTCCTATATATTGTAGACTGGGTTAGTTTTTATGTTTTTTGATATCATGAGATCACACGTGTGAGTCAAACTTTTAAATTTACATGAGAGGATCCTTCAAGACTTGGGAAAACAGGATTAGTCATTGGATTGAACAAACAAGTCAAAAATCTATGAAAACTGCCTAGTTGAAATTGACCTATGTAGATGTAAAGGGCATACAAAATCCTTAACTTCTTAAGGAATGTTCATAAATATGAGGAGACTAATCCCCAAACAAATTCCCATGACTGTAAGCTTTCTAAGTGTAATTCTTGTGTCCATGAGATAAGAACTCCACTCTCTCCTCTATATGGTACAATCAAAAACTTGAGGAGTTATCTGAGCTTGTAAAGAAGGGTATGTGAAGTGCAAGAATGGTTTTGGGCTTAGTTTGGATTCCATTAAACCTAATTTTTTTTTGAGACATTAGACATGATTTTATCTTCATCCTCTTATCCTTTATTGTATGGTATAGTCAGTGCAATTTCATATAAGTGCAGAAAAATCCCCAAAATCTCTAATTTTCCACCATTTTCTCTATGTTTTAGACTTTACAATGAAATTTTAGGACAAAAAATAGGGAATAATTAGTTAATAAGCATTTTCAAGTAGGACAAAACACAAATAATAAGTTTAAAGGTCACAAAATGGCACATGGGACCCACTTGGCTAATTAAAAAGATGTGAGTGGGTTTCAAAATGGATCTTAAGTATCATGAAACACATGGGTTAGTAATGTGGTTTGGATAAAATCTCTTCAAGGCCCATTTTTAATGCAATTAATCAAGTCACTTTCCTTTTATAAGGTTTTTCAAAGCAAATGGGCTTAGATGAAGAGGTTTGAGGGGTGTTTGATGGCTTAGGAGGGGTAATGAAGAAACTATATGTCTTAGATGAATATATCATGGATAATAGACCTTGAATACATTATGATATTCATAACATATCCTCCAACATTGTTAAAAATATTTCATACTACTAAAGGATCCATAAACTTCTCAAATAGGGATAAAACATTGATTAAATTTTAGGAAATTTTGATAATCATCTTTCTCATTCCAAGACACTATGACACCTAACATATCACCCAAAATACTTCAATAGAATCATGATACAATCATCTCAATCATAAGATTATGACACATCATGATACTCTTAATCAAGGTTCAAATACTCTTAGTAGGACAAGGATGACATGACTATGCTAGGAAACACCATAAGCAAGCTAAGATGGTGGTCACCAATTTTTTTTTTAATATCAAGGGTTGACATTTGGCCTGTGAGGCCAAAATGTCAACAATAATGTCACAAACTATTCCCAAGTGGTGGTGGTAGATTCAAGGTTCATCTTGAGCTTCTTGTTTTCTTGCCAAGTTGTTGCTTCACCAACAAGATGATATCCTCCCCAAACTTCTTTTGTGACTTCATTGTAATTTAAAATTTCAAAATATTTCTCCATCTCTGTCAACCACACTTCAGCTCCATCTACTAATATAATTCCATCAAACTTTGGTGGATTCACCTTTTTCATGTCATGTTCCTAATCTATAGCTACTCAAACTCTTGCATCTTGTGGCACTCCCTCCTACATCTAATTTTGAGGATGTTCTTGCTTAGTATGATGTTTTTAGGTTCCTCCTAAGCATTATTTTCTACATACCCATACACTTCCTATTATAGGGCCATGATTCAATCCCTAGTCTCTTGCATGGATGCAAGGATTTGATCCAACTTTATAGCTTGTTCAACAATGAATTTATTTGGATCAAGAGGGGGATTGGTATTCAAAGTACCCTCACCTTATAGTCTAGTATGGACCATTATTCTTCCTACTTAACAAGAGAATAAGTTTGCACTAGTAGACACATTAAGTCCTAGAGTTTTAGACTTGACTCTAATACCAAAATGTAACAACCCCACTAGGTTTTATCAGAATAGAGTAATTTTTTAAAATTAATTACACATATTCATCCAATATATTTCATCATGACAAATCTAACTAAATTATCTTTAACTAAACATATTATTTTAGTTAACCCCACAAGGTTTATAGCTAATCCATTAAGCTAGCAATCACCAGTATAATGATATAACAAAACATGAACAATGGTGAATAAATAATTTAAAAACTACATTTATTTCATTAAAGTAATAATATAATTTCAACCATGACTAATACAATATTACAACCATTATTATATATTTATAAATGAATAAATAGTATAGTTTCAATAATAATAAAACAAAGCCGCATGGAGCATGAGTCTCAATGAACTCAAGTATCTATCTATAATCTCAAGTGTAGTCTCTAGTGTAGTACTCTTTCAGGGAGGGAGATAATCATTTGAGTAATTTTCCACACCAACCAGGAACCACCAATTCCCCACACTATTTCCCATCAAGGGAATAACCCTCCCTTCACATATGGGTAGATAATGATCGTGCGAGAATCTAGAGTGACAAAATAGAACCCATGTGTTGTAAGATAACTAATACATGTTGTATACCATATAGAAATAAATTTTAATATGATATTTTACAAACATGTAAACTATATCAAATACATTAAATGCTAATGTTTAATTATGAACATTATTTTGGCCAATTTTTTCAAATAGTTAATGATTTTTAGGATCAGTCAATTTCATACATACTACTCAATTAGATTACACCTCATCTCGTATTGATGACACTAATTAAGATAGTGGAATTGATCACACTTCTTATTTAGTGTTATAAATGTGATATTTGGTTAAATATATAATAAAAAAACTAATAGATTCAATCAAAATATTCCCTATTAGCAGATATAAAATATGTTAAGTACAAAAATATCAAATACATACATTTAGTCCATAAAATATAATGCAATGAATCTAAAAATAATCTAATTTATCATATAATAAAAAAAAAATCATATACAGTCCTCAATAGAAACATACCATCTGGATAAGAATCATATCTAGACTACAAGTTACCCAATATCAATATGTAACTCAAAATGTTATTTCATCCATATAACATAACATTAATCATAGCTTATTTATTTGTTCATATTCCACAAATATAACAATAAGCCAATCATATAGAAACTAATATGATATGTATTTAAACATTATAAATACCTTATTTTTAATGCTTCAAATAAACATTAGATACATAAAATAACACCCATAATACCTTGTTATATAAATATTGGTCACATATATTGAACAACTTGTATACATCTATATATGGTATACCATTTAAATTTATGAACTAGTTGGTTATCCACATTTACATACCATATATTTATGAATACAATCAAAACACACATTTTTATAATCAATATCTTAACCAATTGATTGTCAAAGAAAGCATACATTATACTCTAATAACATTATAACTTGCCCTGAGCTTAGAGTATCATTTATACCAAAAGTATACACTCAAACTAATGTTTCATCATAAATCTTCACAATACCAAACAATTCTCAATTTGGTGTTGCAACTAAATATACACAAAATTTAAATGGTTATCAATTTGAACTCTACCAATCAATGCTTTACCAGTTCAATTATTTTGTAACATAATCAAACATCCCATAGACCTATTTAAATGTTTTGCATATATAATATTCAAAGATTATATACTCAACCAACTATGTATAAAACATTGAGAATACTATGAGAATATAACTCAGACCTTGACCATATATATGCCTCATATAACATATTATTTAATCAAATACACAACCCTAAAATGATTTGTAAAAGGGTCTCATTCACAATTATAAACCGATCTGAGTGTATTCATATAATATACATAACAAGATATACACTCAACTATTAGACTCAACCTTAGTGTTTATACAGTTTACACCAAATTGGAAATAAACACTTTTAAAATATATATTCTATATATATTTTAGCATACAAATTTTCATGCTCAGCCTAAAATTTTTAATCGCCACATATATACGTATGCATTTATTGAGTTTACTTAGCCTTATATATACATTCTTACCCAACCATATCTTATCAAGATAAACTAAAGCATCATAAATGGATTTCAAGCCTTTATACTTTGATGGCATAGCAAGGAATAAAACCATAAACAATATAAACATCACTATATGTTATAGGCTTTGAACAATAGAGTTTAAGGATTTTTACCTAATAACACATAAATCCTTAAGCCAGTTTTGAATCAATACACATAGTAATATATTCAAAAAGACGTAACCTTTGTGTGTGTGTGTGTACATATATACATACATACATGGTTATATATATACTTGGGATGTAATGGTTTGATGATATATATATATATATATATATATATATATATATAGTTAAAAATGGTAAAACCCTCAAAGATATATATATCATCATTAAGATGTCACTCTAGACACCCCCAAACTTGAGACTCCCAGCTCTGAGCATGTTTATATCACTTAGAAAAAGTAAGGGTGGATATCTAAGAAAGGGTATATTAACACAAAGGAATGACCATGTAACACTTATAACCCTTTTCCTATTTCTTACCCAAAGAGACTCCTAGTCCCAAATACAAGCAAATAAGCATTCAAATGATCATTCAAGTGAAGCTAATCATTAAAAAATATAAAAATGATGATCAAACTTTCACAGCATAACAAGGCCCACTAATTTATTAGATTAGCAAGAGGATAAATCACTATATTACTTCCATCCAATAGTCATGGGAGGGTTAAGTAGTCTATTATCATGTCTCATCATGAGAGGTATTAACAATATTCCACCATGACATTCACAAGAGGGTCAAATATTCTACCACCATGCCCATCACAATAGGGCTTGACATTATTCCATCGTGAAGATGTTGCTCATAGACAACCACTGCACTGTGTCACAATAACATTAATACACTTTAAGCAAGAACCTAAAACATCCAATTCAAGTGAGGAAGAATACAACCTTTCTAAGGCCCTCAACTAAGAAAAAAACTACATGGCAGCCAATGCACAACCATGGCTAGACAATAATATAGGAAAAATAAACCAAATGGTCTTATTATCCTTTAAGAAAGAGAACAAACAAATAACCAAAATCATTTCATTCAAACTAAGGAGGAACAATCTCTTAAAATCCCTTAAATGGGAAAGCACTACATGGTGGCCAATATACAACCATGGGTAAACAATAAAATGTGAAGTATAAACCAAGTGGTCTCATTCCCCTAACATCAAGAAGAATAAACAAATAATATAATAATTTCATTCCAAATGAATAATAGAAAACATAATTTGTTAGGAATCCCACCTATCAACCTTTAGATCACTTGGGTACTATCCTCCAATTACCTAAATTGAGATATCCTTATTAGATGGTAGATCATGATCTTATTATAATGCCTAGTTCCCAATAGGGGGTGTGGGGGGAAAACATATTGTAATTTTTTTTAATTTCATAGCTAATTTGGACTATTCACTATTAGGTTGTAGATCTAATGGTATAAATTATGTTGGTACATTTTTACCCTAATATATAACCCTCCTCTAATATGAGGGCATTATAATCATGGTGGCATACTATGTGTAAGTGAAGAGGATATTGCAGTGGATAAATTGTAAGTTTTTTCCCTTCATTTATTGGACTAAATAAGAGAAGAACTGGCTATTTTTGTGTGGACATAGCCCATTTTAGGTGAATCATGTTAAATCTATGTCTCTCTTGTGTTTTGTTTTCTATATTTTATTTCTATTCTTTATTTCATTAACATTACTTTACATTCTATATTCCTAATACTTCTAACTAGTTGTTCCTATCTATAACTTATCTTTCTTCTATGCTAAGTCTATTTTTTTTTCCAATTTGGAAAAAAGTCCTCAACTAAGGGAGTTTGAATCCTACATATAGAAATCTAAGAATCAACCAACCACTATCCACTTGCTAACCCATGCCTCATTAAAGGATGTTCTTTTCCATGTTCAATCAATGTGCATGGTGGCTTCATAGGCTTCTTTGGTTTCTTTCAAGACTCACTAACCTCTTTTCCCACTTGATCTAAGTACTAAATAAATTGAAGGAAGATCTGTTAATTGACCACTAGATAATCTAGATGTTGGATACAATATCTTCAAGTTAGGTGACAACAAATTTCACCAACTAGGATTAAAGGTTGGCTACCTAATCAAATGCTACATTTAATAGGTAAAAAACTAGGCAATCGATTATGGGTTTAAGAAGGGTTAAAATTATTTTAATGATATAACCATGATTGTTATAGTATCTTTCCTTCATTATCACTTTTCTTATTCTTTCACACTTGATGCACACATCAAATTCCTCTAACCTAATAGTCAAAGCTATAGAATTTAATAAAACAAGGCAATCAATCAATTAACCATAGCTAATCATGTATGGAATATCAACATACACGTAGATAATTTCATATAATTAAATACATAAGTATATTCCATTTCATAAGCTTAGAATCAATGATACAATCATTATTTAAGACAATATTTCTCTTAAACATAATCAAATTTCATAATGCAACATTACATAAATGAAATGTAAGCATCATACTTTCATAAGTACGCAATCAAAATAATATTGATAATAAGCCTTTCTCATGGTTCCCAACACATAAAATCCTTCATAAATCATTGGATGTCTCTATTGTATGTGACTTAACAACATAAGTTAATAATCAGAACATATAAGTCATGATTTCATAGTCATCTTGCCAAATATGAGCACTATGCAAAATGAGGCCTTCCACATCCAATGTTTAAAATATAGAAATAAAATTCCAATGTCATACAATTTAAATATCAATCTTATGTAATTATGTAGAGAACATTAGTTGAAGGGTGCTACATAGTCTATTTGGAAATGTCCAACACGGATGGGTGACCAATGTAGACAACAGTTATGTGAAGCTTGGAGTAAGGCCCTGGAATAGGTGAAGGTGGGTGTTGTTATATAAATGGAGTGGATTTACATGATATAGGAGGTCTCAATATAAAGTAGAGCAAGAATATATTTAGTAGTCGAGATAAATCATAAGGGCTATTAGGTCAAAGCACCAAAGTAGTAGGTCCAATGGTAGTAACAGGTTGCACAGTGGTGGTTGAGCATGGAAAAAGAAAATACCAAGAAAAAATAAGTATTTCATATGGTGTTTAACCCACCTAAAAATAAATGACAAGACACACAATAAACTTTCCCCCTTTTTAAAATTAAAAATTCTAAAAAACACACAAGCACCCTCTCCAAAAACAAAAAATGTCTCTTAAAAAAACATCAAACCTCATCAAGTTTATAGTCATCCTATGGTATTCAAGTTCTATCGTACATATGTGGAGTTGAAATCACCCCAAATTTCACCTAAAGTAAACCCCATATAGGTTTTTATGAATTCAATTCTTTGATAAAAAATCTACAAACCGTCAACAAGTTTACAATCAATTTATGGATTTTAGGCCCTTTGAGACACAATAGTGGAAGTGACATTTCCCCAAAACAAACCTAGAGTTAACCTACTCTAAAAAAACACCTAAAATAATGGTGGGATTAGGCTGAAAAATATCTTGAATACCATATCATAATTTTCACTAGGATTAACGCATGCCCTAATGGCCACAAAATTAATGTTAACCGAGACACTAACCCACACCAAGGTGATATAAAAACATAATGATATAATTCAAATTAATAACTAAATATTACAAATAACCCTCATTACTAGAGTGTGAGATATCCCCTTTGATTATAAATAAGGGATGGGATTGTTCTAATAATACAAGTTTCCCCCATTAACCAACCTATTTAATGAGGTGCTTAGGAAAACTTATCCCATGTGTTATCCACTCAAGGAATAGTACCATGAACATAGAGATAAAATAATATTAGGATATTAGCATACCTTAAGTAAACTAATCTAATTAGGGTCTAGCCTAAGTCAAGCTTACCCTAGGTAAAACAAGAATTCTCATTTTACACCAATAGTAACTCTTTCCTTTGCACAACCTCCTAGGGTCACTTATGTGGATCAATATGTATATACTAAAGTCAAGAATTTAACACATGGAAATGTCAATCTTGGCCTACATTTATCCTACATGACTTGTGCATCTCCAAAAAAATTACTACTCACCATTAACACACACTTACATGCTAGTTATGATCTTGATCTATCTGAAGTTACTACCGGTCACCTGCAATAACCTCTTAATCTATTTGAATTAATTTAAATATCATACTTAGACATTTTCATATCAATAAATTTGCATTCATGTCTCCTAAATAGTAACTTCATACTCAAGAAACAAAGTCAATATTACTATCATGAGACCATGTCACTATATTTTTCCTAACATCAATTATTTTCAAAATAAAAGCATTCACCTAGCATGTCAGTGGCTTGGTAAATTACCCAACTAAGTTCATATAAATACCAATCAAGGTTAAGCATATATATCTATTTGGGACTTATATAAACTAATAAATCTTGATATAATCTACCCTATTCATCCCAAATTGTAAATTAATTACTAGGAGTATCCTTTAGCCAAGTTTGAAGCATATCAAGTTAGGTCAATATTAAACATCATCAAGGTCAAAGCTAGATTTATAGGTGCATTCATATAGTGAAAGAACACAATTACACAATCAAACCAAGGGGAAAAACTACATGTGGCTTGACCTTCCACTTCATATTATTTGATATGTAGGCAGTGGTTAATCATTAAAGGGGTGATTGGTGTCATCTCATCCCCTTTACACTTCCTCAATTATTTACAAGTTTTTATCCTTCACAAGTAGACCTAGGGTTTTCAAGATGAGGGACGCTAATTTTTGGAGTTGCACACATAGTCAAGGGTTAATATCAGAAATACAAATACATATTAGGAAATCACATCACACTATATAATTATAAATAAGTAAAACATCTCAAGACAATAATGTCATTCTCAGACCACCTACATCTAACAAATCTACTTGATGCTTGACATTAGTGACCTTACATGCACAAAGACACAATTCTAGATCCAAACAAATCATAGGCATGTTTCTAATTTATTTATGCCATTATAATACAATCATAGTTAACCAGTTAAAGATAGAAGCTAAGTATCCCATCCTTTGTTATACTTTCCATAAATATAAAGTCCAGTTATCAATTCAATTCCATTATTATACATTCAAATTTATGCCTAATTTTCATACATCATAATTTGAATTAAGTATTATAGTTTATCCCATTGTGAATCACATTAATCTAAAAATAGGTTAAATATATTGGTGAACCCATATATTTCTTGAATATTTCCAAACCCTAAGTTTCCCTAAGGATTTCATCATAATTTCAGGGTTTTCAAATTTTTTCCTTGGGATTTTATTTCATGCATGATTTGTAATTTTCTCTAACATTACAAATTACATATGTATTTAATAAATGAACATTGTTTCTATTATTTGACTCAAGTCATCATTTTAATCATTTCATGTTGTGATTATTTGAGATGTTTTATCTAGATCAATTGTGTAATCTCATGGATTAAATATTTATACACCAATGAGGCTAAAATGAATAATTAACTATCTTTATCCCCCCTTACTACACACACCTTTAACAAAATTGTTAGGAATATTGAAACCAAAATACACAGGTGAATGCTTATATGGATACATTTTATGACGAGGATAAGAGACAATTCACTCAATATCTTGTTACAAATCCATAAATTCATGATGTAATGTTGTATTTGGCCCAAAATTAATAGAAAAAGCAAGCCAAAACTACCACATATGTGGAAAAAAATGACCCTTTCTATGATATTAATCAAAACACTACTATTGATATTATTCCTACATATACAACTTCAATTACACATGATGTTCACCCAAGGTTTGGGTGCAACATAAGAATTCCAAAAAATATTCATGCCTATTCTTATGTAGGATACCTATTCCCATCCTTTGATGACTATGCATATTACATCATCTACCTCACCTACTTCACATTCACTTAAGAATACTATTGCAACTCTACAAGATAATATTGTGTGATTAGAGTAAGGTGCATCTTGAGTTATTTATCTATTAGATGATCATACCTTGTTTCATAATCTATTAACTCCTAAGATAGCAACATATCCTAAACCTTGAGGGGTTTTATCTCCTAATCTCCCATTATATGAGAAAATGTGATCTTAAACAACACCTTCAATCCTTATATTCAACGGGTTTATATTATGAAACCAATAAATATTTATTGACTAATTTATTTCCAAAGAGTCTCAAATACTATGATTTGAGATGGTTTTATGACCTTACTCTTTGGTCAATTAGTGCATTCCTTCCTCTGGCTAGTCAGTTTATAGCACATTTCTCTATCAACATTAATGAAAAGATCTCTTATGTGTAAATTTTCAAACTTAAGCAAAGTTGTAATGAGCCAGTCGGTGAGTATTTACTTTGATAGAATACCATGCTAGCTAAGACAACCAATCCTATGGTAGAAAATGATTTACAATATATCTCTAAGCAAATCTTACTTTTACCACTCATGAGTCCATATTATACATGAAATCCAAATATTTGGATGAGTTATGTCATGAAGTCAAGCTCCTTCCACTCAATAAGCTTAAGTACACCACCACTACTACTTAATTTCCAAGTTCCAAATCAATCCAAATTAAAATGTAATATTAAATGAGAACAAGCATAAATCCAAACTTATATTTAACATAGTATCACAACCTATAAATAGGTTTCTCATACTTACTCCATAGAAAATAGAATTTTCACAATTACCTCAAACTCCTCATAATTTGTTACAAAATTTACTTGAGTGCAACCTTTTGTCTCTCCATCAACCACTAGTGGTTGATACAAGTAAACCTTTAATTAATGGAGATGATCATAATGTTTATTTAGATTATCATTGAATTGCTAGATAATCTACAAACATATGGTTTAACCTAAGGCAAAATATACAATATCTTATCAATGACAACACCATTGTATTGATCACATCCACAAAGGATTATAGACCACAATCAATGGGAAATATAAAAAATATTTATAAATTATATATCACCTCATTCTTTTACACTTTGAGAATATGTATCATGGTTGTACCTTCAACTTCTAGACCTTCTCGTTACTAAAATACTCACATACACTATATCTCTATATAAAATTACTTATATATTATTCTGACCAATGTTATTATTATGACTCAAACCTTATATCATGCTCAAAACTTTATAAACCTAATTATCTTCTATTTATGCAAGTTCTAGACCTGTAATTATTTTCCAATTGCCTAGACACTTACATCCTAGTTATATGCCTACGTCAACATAAGTGTTTATTTCCCTAAATTCATCCATTTTACAAATGAAATGTATTCTTATGGTCAACCTAAGTTATTTAATGAGATATATTATCCAAAGTGATTGATATATTTATAATATCAACCCTCATTCATTTCTCAACTAGCAACTTCTTACCTCTCACAAAGTAACTTACAAAAAGCATTCAATTGAGCAAAGCTTACCTATTTTCTCCTATTTCCATATCAATCATAAGGAGAACACATATACATGTTTAAATTACTAAAGTAACACTCCATAAACCGTATTTTATATGTTAAAATATAGGTCACTCTATGTACTTTTTTATTACACATTGCATCCTTATACACACACAAGCCAACATGTAGGGGAGAAATACATAATTATGAGGCCCTCTTTAGAGTATTGGATATGTAGGTAGTGCTCATTGATAGAGGAGTCTTTGGATTAGTTTGAAACCATGTGCCCACTAACCCATTTTTCATGCAAACACTATGAATATTAAGAACTAGGGTTTTATTATTTGACAAGGAGTGACAACCCATGATCAATATTTGAGAACACCAGATTGAAGGTGACATAAAACCTAGAATATTATAGGCAGTCACATCCATATCTAGTAGGCATTTCATATATGACACCTATGTATAGGTTAGATAAAATCATAAAATCAAATATATAAGGTTGACATAAGTATGGGAGGTCATAGATGTGCTCAATCTAGAATTTGATAATAGATCTAGAATCCACTTCCAATCTTATTCCTTCCTATTCTAGATATAAATTTGTATTAGCATCAAAACAAGTTAAGCATTTTGTTTTCATCATCATTATAATATTTAGCATATATATAATTTTTATTTTGATCATATCTCAACATAATAAATCCATTATATGTTTATATGAGTTTGTAGATTATTAGCCTATTGTAGAGATAGTCTACCATCCTTATGACCTAGGCTATATCTACCCCTTTAACCCTAGATATATCTGATCTAAATTTTAGGATAAACATGAAATATAATTTAAAAATATGTAATGACCCATTTTCAAAGCTTAGGAAACATAAACTATGGATAATTCTTAAGTGCATCATGCATACCATGCACAGCCTCCTTTTGAGACATATTTTCATTCAATAGATGAGATTATTGGTAATATTAAGAGAAATTTTTGATAGAAACATATGATTACATTTGATGATAGTGATATTCTTGATGATGAATTAAATTATCTTGCATTATTCATAAGAGCTCATATTAATGAGCACCCTTTACATAGTGTTACAGTTGATAATGGTTTAATCAAAAATGTTTACATCATGTCACTTCCCAGATATCTTGGATACACATACAAGTATATAAAATATATTACAATATTATTCAAATGGTTTGATGGACATACACACAACACCCTTGAACCTTTATGCTAACTCTTTAGGTAGATTTACCATAGTGGCTAATTTATTCTTAATTATATCAAGTAGTGGGGTATTTGACATGTTATTGAGACACCCTTGGATTAATAATATTCATCTAGTACCATATAAATTGCATCAATGTGTTAAATATGTACACTAAAATAAGTAGTTATAGTTTTAGGTATTCGATATGAATACCATCTTCAGCTAATGGTACCTCTTCTACCACCCCCACCACCACCATAATTTTTTATTAATCTTATTTAGGATATTTATATAGAGGTATTTATTACCTATATATAGGACCATTATTTATAGGAATTTATTACACCAATTCAAGATCTATGTATACATTTAGTTTAGAGGAGATCACTTGATTCTCCTAGGTAGCTAGTTTCAAAACATTTATCACATAAGATAACTATTCAAGATTTTTAGAGGCTTTTATCTACTATATCACATACCAATTTAGTCCCATAGAAAGTTCATCATGTTCTATAGTGAATAAATACAACTATGTATTTTCATACTATAGAACAGACCTCAAAAAGTCTTATGCCTTCTATAGTTTCACATCATAAAAATAATTCTATGAGTAGTGATGATGAAGATTACATTAAGAACATAATTCCTTTTCATATTTTGATACACTTACACCTATTACTTTTCATTAATGAAATATAACCCTTACACCATATGATATAGGTACCCCACATGACTATCCCATTGATGGGATAATTGGCTAGCACCTTTGAACATAATTCAAATAAGATTAAAAAGAAAAATAACATAAAATAAATCAAAAATGTAAAAAAATTAAAAATCATGAGCTAAGCATGACATGATTTTCTAGATTACATTATTTACATATATTATTTATCACATATTTAGTAGATGACATATTCCTTTTAATACACACATGCATTTTAAAAGGTATATGAGTGTGATGCAGGACTATAGCTTAGACATGGATGCATAGATGTTGGACCTTTCCCTATACCCAAGGGCCGTGCAAAATTTTGAGGCATCTACTTCCACATGTTACATTATCACATGTTATATCTTTCTATGACATTTTAACCATGTTGATCTACATAAATTGCTTACACATTCCTTTCTAGTTACTCATTTATTACATAGTGATACATTTGATATTTTATTTTACTATGACATGATATAGACATTGTAGACTAGTTTTCACTTGTTTTATGCCTCATTGATGATATTTACTTTTGCATTATAGGCTAGTTATTATTGGATATTATATGTGGCCCCTTGACCTTATTTTTGGCTCCTTAGCTTTATTTGTTGTGGAATTTTTACCCCTTATTTTTTGATTCTTAACCTTATTTATTTCATCATTTATTACCCCTTGTTTATGTATCCTTAGCTTTTCTTGTTAGAAACATCTTTATGTCCCTCTTTTTAGCCCCTTAGCCCTATGTATGGCATTATATGTTATTGTTTGACATTGCATGTTGATATTTTTGAGCTTGTGTGATTGATATATTTTTAAGTGGTGTGATACATATCATGCACCTCCCCTTTATATGTTGTGCCATGATTTATATCATACACTTCCTTATTGTGTAGTCTTATTCAATGCCAATTACTATTGCATGCTTCATGGATACATCTATCTTAACATACCACTTATATTCCCTTGCATTATATATGTTACATACATGAATTGATGTTATATACATTACTATGATGACATACTCTCCACATGTTGAAATGATTTTGCATGATATTATCTTTATGCATGACATGATACAATTCACTTCTCTATTGATATGAGTGACTTGTAAGATATATTTATCACCTCCAAATGAGGGCATATTAGTGGTATTTTCATAGATACTAAAGCCTTCATGAGCATATTTGAGTATATTATACAAATTTCATAGTTCATATGTGATTTAGATATTATATTGAGACATTTATTATAAATCTTTATACATATTTTGGGGGTATATACAAGGCATATATACTCCATTTTACACTCCAAAAATGACATATTTCATATTGATATAGATTTTAATACATTTTGGGAATGTGTAGGAAACATGTACTCCATTTTACATGACATATTCAGTTGGGCATGATGTCAGTTTATACACATATACACCATTTCATATTTTAGTTGGGCATGATGTTGGTTCATGCACATAATGACACTTTAAAATTGGAACTTATTCAATGGGGAAACATTTACATATTTTCACCTTTGCAGTTATTTATCAATTATTTTCAAAATATGGAACAAAATTGAATATATAAGTTTCTCTTTGATAGTTGATTCATATTTTTTAGGTAATGTATGTTGAGGTTCGATGATGCTCAACATTCATGGTATTAATCTAGGAAACCCATTATTTGGATCCTTACTTATCATATTGAGGTTCAATATTAGATATATATTAGTTATTTGAGTTATTGTAGTTGAGTTTTAATGAGGCTCAATGGTTTTTTAACTAATCCACATTCATTAGGGTTACAACATTTATCTTCCCAAAGTACCATCCTGTGTTGCACTCATGTGACATGTGATGAGATTCAAGTGGGGCATATGTATACACATAATATTTTCAAACTTTTATTGATTACTGACACTTTGTATCTTGTAGGAACATATTGATTCTCAATATCTCTAAGTACATGCCTTAAGGGGTGCATCAAGAAAGGGGTGGGCAGACCATTGATACTTCATAAGATTGTTGTCCCTTTTGCCACTTTCCATCTACACACTTGTCTCTTAAATCCATTAACCCTAAGCTTATTCTTCTCAATCCTATCCATTATAGTTATTTTCCTCTTTTCATCTTCCTTTTCTTACCTTAATTCCCTTTTGGACTATTAGTTGTACTAGGTTGACCATGGTCAACCCTGTATAGTTTAGGGGTATTTTTCACTTTGTGGGTTTGTTAGCCTTTTGATTGACCTAGCTCAGACCTATTGAATTATCTCTAAAAATATATAGGGTTGACCAAGGTTTACCCTATACAATTGACATTTTTTGGAGGATTTAGGTCAAAATCTACCTATATATATACAAGTTCATTTCCAGCCATTTAGGGGACAATTCACTAGGTCTAAGCTAGGTCAAATAAAAGGCTAACAAACCTAAAAAGTGTAAAAATACCCCTAAACTATACATGGTCGACCATGGTTGACCTAATATAGCTGACAATTCAAAAGGGAATTAAGGAAAGTAAAGGAAGATGGAAAGATAAAAATGATTAGAATGGGTAAGACTGAGAAGAATAAGCTTAGGGTTAATGGTTCTAGGATACAATTATGTAGATGTCAAGTGGAAAAAGGGACAACAATCTTATGAATTACCAATGGTCTACCCACCCCTTTCCCAATGCACCCCTTAAGTCATGCACTCAGAGAGATTGAGACTCGATAGGTTCTTACAAGATACAAAGTGTCAGTAATCAATAAAATTTTGAAAATATTATGTGTATACATATGCCCCACTTGAATCTCATCACATGTCATGTGAATGTAACATGGGATGGTGCTTCAAGAAATAAAACATGATAACACACAAAGCTAATGCTAATTAAAGTGAAGTAAGTAGCAAATAAGATAAAGGAAAGGATAGAATTGAAAAACACATAGCTTTACTTACCTTAATGTTGTAGATAATAGACTACAAGAGAAATTAAAGGAATACAATATGAAGAACACTAAGTGAGCCTGTAGAATTTAGTGCAAAAAATAGCCAAAAATTTGGATTTTTTTTAAAATAGGCATATGATAATGGAAAATAATCTCTACATCATCACAAATCCAATGCATTTTATTGTTTTGAAAATAGACGAGTAAAACCAAAGATATAGATAAAAGAAGGAATCTATAGGATAATAATTGAAGAATTTAAATTTTGAAAAGTGTTTTTAAATAGGGGAAAAATAAGTCATTTATTATTTTGACTTGTGAAGGAGATAAAAAATATCTATGGAGACCAAACGAGCTAGTATGGCAAGGAGATGATAGGCTAGACAATGAGAGGCTCCAAAGGTAGTAGTGGGTGCACTATAGGTTTGAAACTATAAATCTCAAATTATTTTTTGAAATTTGTAATGAATTAAGTGTATTTTCAGTAATTTTTAATTTTAAGTATTTTTAGATGTTAGAACGAGAGAAATTTAGATTCTAAGGGTATAAAATAACAAGACAAGAAATGGGTTTAGAGGAATTAGGAATAAAGTGGGGAAAATGTACTTTTTAAGGAAAATGCAAGGGGTTGACATACAAAATGAATTGGGTCAACCCAATAGGCTAAAATTGGGTATAATCCACAATGTTAATCTAGTAGGTATGGGTTGACCTTGTACATTCTATAGGCTACCAACTAAATGTAGTTTGCAACTGATTTGAAAGGTCCAAAATGACAACACAACACTAGGAAGAGAAAAAGAAGAGGGTTGACTAAGATTTTAGATTCAACCAAGGCAAAAATAGGGAAATTTTAGTCAAACTAGTTTGACCAAAGAACTAGAATAAGCATGGAAAAGCATGTAAAAGGCCAAAATATGGCTAGAATGGTTTGAAATGACCAAAGGAGGGAAAGAAGGATTGAGTAGGATATAAATAGGAAAAAATGAATAAAAATGAATAAATTTAAAAGTAATTAGACTTATTTTTATCTAAAAATATAAGAAAAATGTATTGTGACTATACATGACATGAAGGAACTAATATATCCTTTGTTATTTATTGGTTATAGAGATGATGGAGGTTTTGGAGATTGGTGGATGTGTCCTACTTACTAGTGTTATTGGAGTGATTTTCAGATAGAGATAGGGCTATACTAGTATCCATAGGTCTAGGAGACATAGATGATATGTATAGGATCCCCATGAGCACCGATCTGTTAGTCATGTTCCTTGGTTATTGGGAATGATTGAATAACACCTTCAAATGGGAGGTGGATGGGGATGTGATATAGGTGGCCATCACACTAGAGGATGTCCATGTCATCTTTGAGCTACCCATAACAGGAACATTGGTGACCATAGGAATACCAGACAACATAGAGGAGAGGAGAGCATTAGCCATGTGGGATACAAGTTTAAAGATGATTTTGGGATGATGGAGAGTCAGTATGGATGATGTATATACATCATAGATTCAAAAAATCCAAAAAAATTTAATAATACTTGTGACATAGTAGGTATTATATCATAAGTTAGATGGTAAGGTACCATTATTCATGGTAGCCTTAAGTAGGATGATGCTAGAGGAGTAATTTTTATATGATTTAGGATCTGTCATTTGGGTCTAGCTCATACATGGTCTATATGAGATGTTGGTCATAAGGAAGAAGACCATGGGACTAATAATATTGTTAACAACTTGGATATATGAGAGTTTCCTATGTATCAGTTGAATTAGGTTGCCCCATGTAGTCGATGATAGGTTTCCTCGAGTGTGGAGATGGAGAGAGGACCAGGTAGCATAAGTCATGCCCCACATGCCAACACTATATTTAGTGAGACATACAGACATAGTATGGCATCCATATGGAGACATGGTGACTATATGGGTGAGTTGGCACATAGTTACACTAGTGACAGTGAGGATAGAGGTGGTCAGACACTACACATGGTGGAAAGAGCCACATCGAATGGCATGAGTGTTTAGATAGATGGGCCTACCTTATCTAGTGACACTAATACTAAAGCTCAAGTAGTGGGTTCAACATGTGAGGAAACCATGGGGGAGGAGAGGACTAGGACCACTGATAGTGAAATTGATACTCAGACCACATCATGAGCTGCCATAGACTAGTTGAGCATGATGGGGAGTAGAGTAGGAGGATAGGGAGATAGAGGCAAAGATACCATATATACCACTACTGATTCCATAGTAGGAAGATTTATGACCACTAATGACATGTTATCAATAGAGGTAGTAGGAGATAGTAAAGATCAATGTCATCCTTGGTGAGGCAATAAAGGAGCCAAAGGAGGGATGAATGATATAGAGACTACTCAAGTGTAGGTTGAGATGGATGTGAGCCATGATAGAGGGATTTAAGCTGAGGAGGAATCCTATAGAGGAGGTATTAGGAGGCTACATAGATATGGAGATTGTGCTAGGTAGTCGCATGGATGGCAAGACCATAGTAGACAAGACATAGATAGGTAAGAAAAGATGGTTAAATTATTGCTTTAAGTTTTTATTTGGAAGTAGAGATAGAAATTTTGAGATATAATAGTGATCTAATATCCATCTAATGTGATTTTATAAGTGTAGCTAAGGATGCAGAGGAGAGATGGGGGTCCCTAGTGAGGGGATCACTCCATGGTCTCCTAGATGAGACTCTACAAGCATATGACCCTACTACATTAGAAGATCTTAGTGTACCATCTACCACAGCTCAGATGTGCTAGTTTAGACTATCTATGGAAGCAACAAGATAGATATATGCATAAAGAGAGAGGATGTATCCACCATCAGGGATGGGTGTAGGTGAGATGTAGGCATGGCAGGCCTTGGATGAGTAAAAAGTTGTGTATTTGGCCATAGTGGTGTAGATGATAGAGATTCAAACCTAGTTAACATAGTCACAAGTGTAGGTAACACATCTATAGGGATAGGTAGAGGGATTGATATCCTAGATGGCCTCTTTATAGTGTACTATTTAGAGGAGTTATACTGAGGCCTCAGTAGGCTATGTGGTTAGGCCATGAGATAGATAGGATGGAATCCAACCATAGAGATAGAGCATTGTATATGGTTGTATTTATTGTATCAAAACTCATGAGATGTATATATATGGATCATTTTGGCATTTTGTTATTGGTTGTGTATGTTGTCATTATGACTTATTATGGTTATTCATTATGTTTGTGGTTGTGGATGATTTGGATATATTTCTCTTTAGCACATGTATTTTAGCTTTGTTTTAAATACTATAGGAAATATATGAGATATGGTTTCTTTTCTATAATTATGAAAAACACATGCATGGTTAAAAAGAAATAAGAAAAAAGGACTTGGAAAAATATAATCAATCAAGAAAATGTACTACACACTATTTCAAGCTAGAAAATGTGTAATAATAAGAAATGACTAAGTATAAAGAACCAAGAAATGGTAAAACAAGATGGTAAAAAGAGGATTTATTTTTAAACCAAAGTGAAAGATTTTTGCACCGAATTAAAACAAGTAAAGTCATACTAATTCACATTGGAAAGTATGACAACAATGTAATAAAATGGAAGGTATGTAAAAGGGCACAAATGGGATAAAAAAAAATCAATAAGTCAATCAAGTATACTAAATCATGATGGGAAGTATAAAAGAAAAACAAAATTGGCAAAATATTGGTCTTAAATTGATCACACTAATTCAAGCTGGGAAGTATGAAAAATTCAAATAATGGTTCTATTATTACATGCACTCAAAAAATAAGAAGATTAAAAGGTGAAAGAGAAATTAATTAAGCATTAAACATACTAAATCAAGATTGGAAGCATGTCAATGACATGTAATTTCGTAATCAATCAAATCTTATCTCATATTTGACACATATAATTTTATGTGTGACTTGGGTATTAGAAAATTTTGTGAGGAATGTCGGGTCCTATCTATGGTCTTACACTGCAACTCACAAAGAGAACACAACTAGGGTGGAATAAATATGAAAACTCATGTAATCAAGGATATTGGTAATAGGAAGGAAAAGGTGGTAATTTATGAGTATGGTTGAGTCCTATCTACAGTCTTATAATGCAACTCACAAATGAAATCCCAAGGGGAGTGATCAGTAGACAAAATATTATTTCTCAAGAGGAAATATGAGGGATATAGGGAATGAAAAATGGAATGTAAAAACCAATACTTAGGCATCTTATGATAAGATCATAGGAGATAGGAGGCATACTAAGGACATGAGAATATATTAAGTGACTAGTGGTTGTCTATATACAAAGGAAACATGTTTGCTATAGACACAAAGCTTTGTAGGCAAATAGGCATGCTAATAAGATCAAATCATGAAGGTAGATTGGTAAAATAAAATAAAATGGACCTACCTTCCCATGACATGTTATTTGTTCTTCAGAACCCCTTATAAATATGTCGGTCTACTACAAAGATTGGGTACTTATGTGAGAAAGTAGGTAGCACTAAAATATTTTTTTATTATCCTCTTCTAATCTAATATCCCACCACACCCTAAAGGACCTTAGCTCTACCTGAGGCCAACTATGGAGTTTGACCTTCGACTAGAATAAAGAGATGTGCTTTGAATCATGTTTTTTAGTGTGATTTGACTTTTAAGAATAATGTTGCCTTTTGTATCATTGTCTTTTGTTTAAATGATTTGGATTTTAACTTTTTTATGGATTTTTAAGATTCCTCATCCATACAAACTTGGAATGACCAATCATGAGAGATGTAGTGATACACATGAATGAGCTATAGGCTAAGGCTAAAGGAAGTTAAGTAACCAAAGACAAATACTAACTAGGACACTTAGGCTTGATAATGAAATATCATGTGATCTCAAGTCTCAACTATGTATATGCTTAGTTTGTAGAAAAAGGAAGAAGGGAAAAATGAGATCTAAAAAGTGGACTGGTGTATGGAGATAATAACGAGTAGGATTTTTTTCTAAATGTTCACATGGTAAAATGGAGATAATGACCAAAGGGAACAAGGTTTATTTAACCAAGTCATAATGATAATTAACCATGAAAAATGGAGATAATAAAGTAAATAATCATGAAGAAGAAATAAAATAGTTTTGAGAAAAACTCAAGCAAAAGAGATAAAGTAATGATAAATAAAGACAATCATATGCAAAATATAAATGATAAGATAAGAAAGATATAGTACAACAAGTAACATCACCATAAATGATAAGGAAAAATTTAACACAGTGTCAAATGATATAATAGATAGAAAAAGATAAGATTGGAGCACATTTCCAACCTAAATAAAAATGAAAAATCACCATGCATGTGCTCATAAATACTGATAAATCTATCCACACACATTATCCAAGACATTAGATAAATCTTTATGAAGTTGGTGATGAACTGCTACTAATGTCTCATTGATCTTCAATGAATATTGGGCAAATACTTCTTTTCTAATCTCCTCCATACAAAAAAGTATGAATGCTTTAAGGATCATGCTAAGGAGGTAAATTAGGCAAGGGATGGTTAGGAGAATGCATGGGAGTAGGCTCTATGGGAGAGGTAGGAATTATTGGTGGAGAAGGATCCATATGTGAGAGAAGGTCCACAAGTGAAGGAATCATTGGTGGAGGTAGAATAGATGATGAAGGGACCATAAGAGGTGATGGAACCATAAGAGGTGGAGCCATGGGAGAAGAAATAGGAGCCTTCTTGCAGGGATGACCTATGGGAGGAGTGGGATAATGTCTAAGAATGGCTATAAGTTGATCCTTAAGATGTTGTTGAAGGATACGGCAACCATCAGTATAATGGGTGTCGTATAGATGCCATAGACAATATATCTCACCATACTTGGGTAGATATTTAGGAAGTACCTTCAGGGGAGGTATGGATTTATTTGATGATAGAGAATAAGGATGCAAGGTATCAATATATTACTACAAATTGTGATAATGGGTGGAAGAGTGATTATTTATCTAATGGAAGTAATAGATACACTTACAAGTGGTTTTAGTAGAAACATTCATAGAAGGAGGTTTAACAAGAGTGGAAGAAATCGAAGAACACTCATCATCCCATTTGGTGGGAAGAGGATCCATCTTAGTCAAAGGAAGAAAACTATTACCAAGGGAGGGTGATGATGAGGAATTAATAGAACTAGGTTCAATGGAAGGAGCAATGAAATTAGAAATAAGGATAGGCTCAACAAGAGTAGGAGCAGAAATAGGCTCAACTATAGTAGGAGCAAGAATGGGCTCAACTGTAGTGGGAGCAAGAGTGGAATCTGATAAGGTCTCTACTAAGGGAGGGGTGGGATCTATATAAGGTCTAAGGAGAGTTTCACTAACATTAGGGGTAAACCAACTATGAGGGTTAAAGTACCTAGCAAAATAGTAAGGCTTGGTCATAGCATAATCCATGAGCATAGTCCTACATAGCTCCTTAGAAACTAGAGGTTTTAGTGTTATCTCTACCCTATGATAAAGGGGAAAAATACAAAAATTAGGAACTATAAGTGAATGAAAATGATGAGATGCATGAAAAGACTCAAGTAAATAAGAATGATAATAAACAATCTTAGCATCATGGGCCTATACAAGACCACCTAACAATAGATCATCTAAGGAATAACCATCATCATAATTTGGGGTGTGAAGTTCAATGATGTAATTAGGGATTACTTTATCATCTAATGAATTATGGTGATTATAATTTCAAGTCTTGGCCAAAACTACGATAATATCATCACAAGGAGGCTTATGAGAACAAGGCTACAAGGAAATAGGAAGTTGTGAGATGAGATGAGGTGAGAGATCAAAAGTTTTGATCTTTAAGTTAATCTCATCAGGCTCATCATCATAAAAATATAAGAGGTTAGGAGGAATGTTAGTAATGAGCTTAAATACTCACTGTAACCTTAGGTTGAATTAATGAAAAAGTTGATATGTTGAGATCATGGAATGGAATGCTTGGCCAAGGCTCAAGAGTATGAATCTTGAAAATACCATGATCTTGGAATTATTCATAATTCCAAGGGTTAGTGTCACCTTGAATCATATAAATGGCTCAATTATGAGGGAATTTAATGCATTGATAGATAGAAGAAGTAATAGCTCTCATGCAGTTATTCCATGGCCTACCAAGCAAGATGTTATAAGAAAGGGGAAAGTTAAAGATCATCACTTTCATGTGAATGGGGATAGGTGGGATAGTAATGGGAAGACGCGTGCAACCTAGATGAGGAATTTACCTTCTATCATATCCTTGGAAGGTGATATGTGTAGACTTGGGATTGAATTTTGAATATCAAAGGGTCTTAATTAAATTGAGAGGAATACCATATGTGATGGAACCTTCATAAATCAATGCATGCTTAACTTGGATATCGCCTATTTGGATGCTAAAACAAGGGAGGATCATCCACACAAAGTAGAATATCATTTGGAATCATAGAAGCTATGGGAAATTTTAAATAAAGAGAAGTATATATAGTTTCATCAACATTGATAGACATCTCTTCACATTGTTATAATATACTATCTTCAAAACTAGATAAAGCTACCTCCTATCCTGCTAGAGGAGGATGAGGAACATTAATCTCAAATATTAGTTGCATAAGATGGTTAATATGACATAAGTCCTCATAAGATTAAGGAATGAAATTTGGGATGGGAGATTAGTGAGCTTCGTAATGGAATTCCACTCATTATAGCCCATAATAAGGTTGTTAGATATAGGTGCATAATGATTAAGGAGGTCCCTGAAAGGAGGAGCTGAAGTGCATTGAAATTTTTGTTGATAAGAAGAAGAAAGTTTGGGATAAGGTTTTAAAGCATGTTGTGATGATTAAGTAGTTGGTTCAATCTAATTTTGAAAATTAGTATAATAATTATTAGTAGAACCTTGATTATCATTAGTTTAGAAGATGATGGAAGAGTTTTAGAAATAGAATGAGAAGTGTGATCCAAGGGAGAATTATAAATTAGATCATCAAAAGTAATAAGGTCATCTTACACCAACTCATTTAAATGAGTTGAATAATAATCTTGGATAACATGATATGTTCTAGATGAATGAGTGTAGATAGGTTGGGAATCAATGAAAGCAACCACCCTTCACATATTAGTCATACTAATCACATTCTCTTCGTAAGTTAGTTCAATAAGAATTTGTACATTATTGGTGGAAGGGGTGGGCTTGTCTTGGGTTTCTTAAATTAGTTGATGGTTAGGAAGAGGGTCCTTATAGATAGCTAAATGAGCATTTACTTGATTCAAGGCTTGATTTTTTTCATGTGTTTTATAGTCCTTGAAAGTAATTTCATAAGCTTGTTGATGATTGTGAATGATGGAGTCATGATCAAAATTGGGTTCAAGAAGAAATTCCACAGCTAAATTATGAAATTGTCTATAGGTCTCATGAGAATGACCCCAAATAACATGAAAACAACAAAAAAATTTAAGATCATACCAAGATTCCATAGGATGAGTAGGGTCAAGCTCTTATGGAAGAGGCCTAGGTAAACACATAAGTAATTTAATTGAGGATAAATTTTTGTGAACATTGATGTTATTTAGTGAAGATAAATGAGGATTAGTATATTGTTGAGAAGGGGGATCTGGTTCCAAAGAAGGGATAGGAATGATATCTTGAACATTATGAATGGTGTCATAAGAATCTGTAACACTATCATTAGTAATATTGTTGTTTTTGTTCTTTAATAATAGACAAGGACTTGTAAAAATTTGGGGTGGCTCAAATTGATGCATAAGGAAATCTTGTCATTTAACTTGGTCAATAGCCTCCTCTAAGGTATGTGGAGAGAGAGTGTGGACTCGATATTATAATTTAGGAAAGAGGGCATTGGTAAAGAGATGGAAAAGATTGTCATAGACCATGTTATGTTCAAATTTATTTGACAAAGTCTTCCATATTTTAACAAAGGCTTGAGTGGTTTCATTTTCTTTTTGTTTGAAATTTATGAAATGGGCCAAAGTGTTTTTGGGAAGATCACCAATTTGGAAATTTTTAACTAAAGCATTCACTAAATCCTCCAAACTAGTAATGGAATGAGATCTAAGTTGATTGTACCAATCCAAGGCATCATTTGTGAGGATTTTGGCAAGGATATTGGTAGAAAAAAAAGTGTTTAATTTGACCCAATCCTTATAAATACTTCCAAATGTATTAATATAAAGGGTGGGATCATTTGATCCATTATAATAAATTGTTGGTGTGATACCTCTTATGTCAATGTTAACCATTTTAGTAGTAAGAAGTTCATTTTGAAGATGATTAATGGTTTTATTGATTAAAGGAGGTTGAGGAATGATATGACTTGAGAATATCAAAGAGGAAGTGGGGAAACATTTTGGTTATGTATACCCCAAGCCATTGGTTGCAGATGAGATTAAAGGTGAAGATGGTGGTTTTGCATTCTCATCATTTGATATATGTTATGAGCTTGAAATGTATTCATTTGATTAAGAGTTTTAAAAAAATGTTGATGTGTTTGATTATCATTAGTAGAAACATTAAGGTTGGAATTAGTGTTAGTATTGGTGGATTGGGTACCACTATTGGTATTGATAGGAGCTTGAGAATAATTATGATATTGTGATGCACTAGTGACAAAATTTGCTTGTGTATCAAAAGATGGACTAGTGAATGGTTGAGAGGAAGAAGAAATAAAATTATGATTGCCTTGGGTAGCAAACAAATCACTAGTATATGGATTAAGTATAGTGGATCTTAAGAGAGGCCAACTAGATGTAAAACTTACCATGTTAGTTGAAATACTAGGCATAGAGGTAGAATAAAGGAAAGAAAACGTCATGGTATGAGAAGGGGTCATAATCGAAGGAAGAGGATGAGAATCAAATAAAGTGGTACCCCCAAATCTATTTGAGAATGTAGGAGTAAGCAAATGAGAATCTTCAACTTGACCACTAATCATAAGATTATAAATGGTAGAAGGATCCTTTCCTCAATGTTGAGGAAATTTAGAGATAAAGAAGAGCATTTCAGGAGTATACTCTAACTCAATTTGATCTTCTAATGATAAAAGAGGATTATTTTGTGAAGAGGTATTATGAGGGGTCCCATAGTTCATATCGTGAGTGACAATATGAACATTACTAGCATCTAAGAGAGGATCCCTACTCTGTCTATGGAAGACCCTATGAGGATTGGTAAAGTTCATCATGTTTTTTGATTGCAACTTAGTGTCACTATAAAACAAAAAGTTCATGATGAAGGGAAAGGAAGAAAGATGGGAGATTAAAGAACCAAGAAGTGACTAAAATAGTATAGGGTCGACTAGGTTGATCTAGCATAGAAATAGGGATTGAAAAATAGTATAGGGTTGATTGGGTTAATCTAGTAAAGTATACAAAGACTAGAAAAAGAGGGAAAATGGGATATATACAATACAAGGTTGATTGAGTCAATCTTGTAAAGTGAATAGAGGATGGAAAAAGGTACAAGGTCAATTGGGTTGACCTAGTATAACAAACATGAAAGAAAAGAAAGTTTGTAGCAAGTTATGAACTAAAAAATGACAATTTTTGTAGCTAATACAAGAAAGTAATAACTGAAGGGAAACAAATAGTCAAATTAATGTTGGCTAATAAAATTGAGGCACACAATATAAAACCTTGAACTAATGTTGGCTAATGCAAGCTTTTGCACACATAATTGTGTAAAGAGCAAGCAATCAGTTTGAAAAGTAAATAACTAACTAGTTGGTCAACCTAAGATGTTTTATTAGATTATTAAGAAATGATTTTAAATGTGATGGGAAGTTGGCTGAAAACAAGGAACTAGATAGAAATCTAAGGATGGTTTCAGATAGTTTGGGCATGGAAACAAAATAGTTGTATGCTCCATAGAACCACACAACAAGAGGTGAAGCTTTTATAATTCTAATAACATATTAAATTATTAGATTTTGTCCAAAATCATTGTAGATACCATAAGACAAACACCAAAAATACACGAAATATAATTAATTAAATTACTTGATATTAAATTAATAAACTCTTGAAGAAGTATAATAAAAATATTTATTCCAAGTAACATGAAAACCTATTTAGATTAATAGTTGTTGCCTAAAATCACCAATATAACAATAGTAACTCTCTTCTAAAATATAAGCTTACCCACTAGTCATATTTGCTCATATATAAACAAGGAGGCTATGGCTAGGTTTGGAGAGTAGATTACTTGTAGAAAAAGTCTTATTTAAATCAGACTTGTTTTTCTATTAATAGTCAAAGTCAGATAAGTTAATTAATTATTTGATACTTTTATCTATTAATAGGATATGGATAAGTGTGCATCAATTGGAGTCTATATATATTTACAGTTAATATTAAAAATGCTTGTTAGTGCATTCAATAATGCATACACTTTTGTATGGTTTAATATGCACTTGAATATTCATTTTTAATATAATCCCTAGATAAGAACTAATTGGTGCACACTTATCAATAGAATGATATTAGATAATATTATTAATTCAGTATTTACTTAATTGACTTATTATAATAATAAGTAAGCCTTGTCTCTAAAAAGACTTATTCTACTAGAATAACTACTCTCTAAAACCCTAAACCTAACCCTAACCTCCATTTATATCTATATAAAATCATGGAGGGCTAGTGGGTGAGGTACACTGTAGAAGAGAGTTACTATTATTATACTATCAATTTTAGGCTAGAGCCATTAAACTAAAGAGGTAATAATTCTACCTAGAATAAATTTGTTTATTATCTTTCTTTAAACATTCATTATATTTATATATTGCATGTATTGTGGGTGTTTATCTTATGGTAGTTACAAATATTATAAAATGATCATGGTAATTTGATATGGTATAATTTATTTAAAAGATTCACTTGTGAAGTTTTTTGGAACATTCAGATATTCTATTTTCATTTCCATGATAGGTATACAAATCAAATATGTAGTTTTAAAAAATATATACATATCCAACTCTATTCCATTTTTAGATCTCCAATTATCATTATTTTCTCCATATTTAGTTTTAAACCCATATTTTAGTGGACTGCTATTAATACTTAATCTTAAGCTCTCGCTTCACCTTTAGGGGATCTTATTTGATCATAAATTGGTGAACATAGTGGGGTATAAGGGGTTGGAGATAATTTTTTTCATTAAAATTCCCTAGGTTAAAAACTCTACTTTGGGAATCTTAAATCTCATAAAAATCTATTGTTATTGGCTAAGCTAACTTCTTGTTATCATTTAAGTGAGTGGATTTCCCCTAATACCTAGGCCTCGTATAACATTGTAAACAGACTTTGCATTCTACTTACCTTATGGTAAATCAAAAGTGCCAAGATTTTTTTCATTTTTTATCAAAAAGAAGCTATTGGATATTTCAATTTGTAGTGCACTAGTACATGGTTAGGCCTATGAAGTTACTCACTACGTACCTCTGATATGGGATAGTGTAGATATGAGTACAATGGAACCCTCCTTAAATATTTCCTTTTTGGATTGTTTATTATATATGCTTAAGATTTGTATATTACAGATCTTATAGATTAGACATGCCCCAGCCTAGTAATTTTATAAAAATATTGGTTACACTTGGAAGACTTGTATATTGTTCAAATATTATCTATTTAGTTTCCTATTTGGATTGATTAAAAAACATTCCATTCTCAACGTGTGAAATCTAAAGACCAATGAAAAAGTATAGAAAACCCAAGTTAGTCATCTAATATTAATTAATTAAATATGCATTCACATCATGAATATTATTATTGGAACTCCATGTAATGATCAATCCATCGATATAGATGACCAAAATAAAAAGTTTCATATCTAATTTATTTGTATATATTGTGGGATCAAAGGGATTCTGTGTAAAACCAAAGTTGATTAATAAAAATTAAATATTTTCATACCAAGCTTAAGAACCCTATTTCAAAATTTATAAGGAATTTTTTAATCTTCACACATAGTTTAATTTCTCCCCATTGACAAACCCTAGAGGTTGGGACATAGATTTCTTCCTACAAGTTACTATCCAATAAGGCACTTTTGGTATCCATCTAATTAACTTCTCATCCTTGTGTTATAGCTAAGTAGGGTATTATCCTGATGGAACTCATATTAAAAAATAAATCAAATATTTCATAGTATTCAACACATTCAACTTATGAAAAAACTTTTTCTACAAACTTAGATTTTTACCTATCAATGAACCCCTTTGTTTCATACTTAGTGTGGTGAACCCCTTTGTTTCATACTTAGTGTGGTGAACCCCTTTGTTAAACCAAGTCCAAATTTTTACTCTTTTTTAGAGAAAGAAGTTATTGATCCATAGTTGACTACTATTTAATATGTTTACTCACCTCATTATATGTATCTATATCATAAATTACTATGATTTGTCTTAAATGTGCAACACCAAACTGATATTTGATCTAGTCATGTGTGGATCACTAGGATTCCTGCCCATGCACCAACCTCTTTACAAGCTATGTGGACCCACTTTGGTATAGGATGTGTTGGTTATGTAGGTGCATTATAAATTACTTGTAGCACTAGTGGTATAACTATGTGTTTTGTTCATGATGTAGAATATGGGTATCCTCCTATAGATCATCATCCAAACTATAGTGACTCTTAGAATATAATAAATCTAAACTAATTTATTTTTATAAGAATCATTAGAGGTTGTGTATGGCTAAAAAAACCAATTGAGGAGGAAGAAAACATGTTGGCTCATAAACCTAAATTTTTTTATCAAACAATACATCTCATTGGTAAATCACTTTAGTGGTGCCTAGAATAAGAAGATGATATGCCTTCACATATTCAAAAAATCAAAAAAAAAATAAAACAATGACCCTTCCTTTCCATTACTTTGTGCTTATCATCTGTTATATGCATCATGCATTGCATCCAATAATATTATATTAAAAAATATAGAGCTTGACACTAGACCATTTTTCTTCAAGGCTCATGTCTTACACTACTGATTAGGGAGTGCAATTTTGAATATAGTCTACACATTGAATTACCTATACCCAAAATTTAGGATACAATTATTTTGATTACACCATGAAATTGGTTATTTCCTCAAGTGTGTGATTTTTGTGTTAAACTACATCATTCTATTGAAGGGTTTAAAATATAGTATGTTGAAGTTGAATGCCTTCTTGTTCACAAAATTTAATCATCTAATTATTGATAAATGTTCCTCCACTATTTGTACTGAGATGTTATTTTTCTCTCTATAGGTTTTCAACAAGGTATTTGAAAATTTTGAAGCTCTCAAATACTTTTATTTTATTTTTTAGATAGTAGACCCATGTTCTATGAGAGAAATCATCAATGAACATAAACATAAATTTATGTTTTAGAAATGAAACATGTGGGAATGGTTTAAGATCACTATGAACCAACTAAAATATATCACTTTACCTATAATATTTTCCTATATGAAAATTATGTTTGAGTTGTTTTCCAAGTGAAAATCCTATAAAAACTCCATATTTGAATGAAACTTTTAGCAAACCAAGAATAATGATATCCTTATTGACATCCTAAAATGAGTGATAGTTTAGATGGCCAAAATGTTCATACAAAACTTTACTCAACTCATTTGTATGTATAATAATTAATTATGAAGATGTAATAAACACAAAAATATTTAATTTGTACAATCTTGACTAATGATCAACCTTTATAGTGGCTATAATATAAAACTTAGTATTTTGCATTTATGATGACAACATCGAAAGGTGTAAACTCAACAATTATTCCTTCACCTAATTATGTGATATGGTAGATGGATAGGAGGTTCAAAACCTAGTATAGAAAATATATAACTTGTTTAAACATTTTTTTCTCCATCTCAATGGAACCTTCACCCTCAACAATTATAAGACTAGATTTTTCAACAAAATTTTTAGTTCTTGGCTTTTATCGAGAGTGTGAAATAGAAGCCCTTCATCTTCCATATGGTTAGAAGCTCTTGAATCCAAAATATATTTAAACACAAGTGATGTGTATATTGTTTTAGAAAGTGTTTCTCCTATTTTAGAGGGATGAATCTATTATTTTCATTTCTTCTTCTAAATATGAAATTTTCTATAAAAATTAATGTTTAACATGGTTTGGTTTACCATAATCTTTGCAACACTCTTTGTTGTCTTTTGCATACATTTTCCCTTTTTCTTTGTCTTGATAGGGGAAAAATTATACTAAGTTGATTTAATAACTTTAATATTATAGGTTTCTTCCCCTTTCTATTTCACATGACCCTTGCATTTGATAGAGTTTGGTTGTTATGTCATATCATTGATAACTAATGTCTATCTACTTAGTATAAATTGGATGTCACGAATGAAAAACAAATTTTCCTACTCTTTCTAGATTTGATCATATAAATTATAAAAAATCAATGCCACATATGTACTACCTAAATATAAATATTGAGTAAGGATGACCCAATTTTGATAAAACACTCATAATGAGTTGGCCATCAATTTTGAGTACACGTCTTAATAAGTAGAAGTCTCAAGCACTTGATATGAGTGATGAAATTCTCAATTCAAGGGTAGTTATCTGTAATAATAGCACCAAGATTTTATTCATATTTACATTCATGTATCTTTTTATGCTTCCCAAAAATATCCTCAAATATAGTCCAAACTACTTAAGGTTTCATGATGCCTTGAAACTGCAATTCAAAGAACATTGGCTAATCTATGAGTCCTCAACTTAGTTACAATTTTTTTTTCATTTGATTAATTTTAAAATAAAAAATGAGAAATTTATTCACTTATATCAATGCAATAAATTCCATTACTAAAAATCATATCTTGAATATACCCTTTCTAGTTGAAGTAGTTCAAACTAGTGATAATTATTTTATTTTCCCGCCATTATTAACATAGCTTTTTATTTATATTGAAGTAAATATTGACCAAATTTGACCCCAAGTCAAATTTGGGTCAACCCATACTATTTTTAAATTTTTAATAAAGTTTAATATGTCATATGGGATCTCCTATTGTCCTATATGTCTCACTTAACCTTCCCCTAGTCATTTTTGAAGACCACTTCCCTTGTACTGGCTTAGTAAACTAAAGTCAACATTGGTAAACCATGGTAAAACTTATTCAAAAGATAAATTTATTTTTAAAATGTCATAAAATTGTCTTTGATAGGTTTCAATGTGTCTTCAAGTCATAAATTGGCCACTTGCTAGGTCTCATGTGCAAAAAGGGTCATTTAGCCACCTTTTTAGTTTAATTAAATGACTTCTAAGGACTTTCAAGTTAAAATATTTGTCACTAAGATGTATATAAATTTGGATAAGTTAAAATTATTTTAGGATCAGTTAGGTGGTAGTTAAAAGTTAGTTATATGCAGGAAATGATAGTTTTCCCTTAAAAATAGGCCTCTTTGGGCACTTGTACGGACTCCTTGAGTTCACTTGCAGCTAAAAATGTGGGTTTTGTGACTCTTCACCTAACAATAGGCCATTTACACATTATATATATATATATATATATATTTCATAAAAAAATCCATATTCAACTTATTGTCCTCCATTTTCACTTGGCAAGTTTAAAAAGAGCAAATTCAAGAACTTGTTATGGGTCATAAAAGTGGAGTTAGGAAGAATGGTATTAGGGGTGGATAGTGATATAAATTTAATTCACATCCATAAAAAATAACTCTCATATTTGTATCTCCTCCTTCATGAACAATCTCTTACATTCTAGGCAGCTTTTTATGAAATTGCATTCAAGAGGGGTATATGTTTGCATCTGTTTCTTGTTTTCAAAGATTCATGGAGCTGTATGATTTTGATGGAGTGTTTTTAAATTTTAATATTAACTCTCCATTGTGTTATAATCACCCAAAATTTCTTCTCTTAATTTCCTTGAAGGAGATTTCCTAATTATGCTTATTTCTCAAGTTTGCAGCCATGGATGGATAATCTATGTTATTTAAATGTAGAAGGAGCTCCATGGGATGTTTAGTGTTCTTGGATTTATGTTTTAAAAGTTTTTTATTTGAATTATCCTATGATAATTTCATATAAACACACTTTTTAAGGCAAACTATCCTCTCTCTTATTCACTACCTTATCTACAGAAGAACACTTACAGTTGCCTTATATAGGAGCTCCAAGAGGTTTGTATGGATGTATGAATGATAAAATACATGATGGAATCCATTTCTAAGCCATATAATGAAAAAGGTAACATGAAAATCTTTTTTAAGGTGTTAAGGTATCACAAAAATTCTAAAACCAACTTGGGAAGGCAATGGACTGTATTGGACTCACAACTCCTAAATGGATAAAATAAAGCTCCTAGGTGTTTTTTTGGTTTTCACACAATGAGATAGTGGTGGTTTTGAAGTATTTTCATATGTTAAACTGGTATCCATATCAAAATAAAATAATTATTCCAATTTTTAGGATCAAAATATGAGTGGAGATGGGAGTTTTTAAGGTCTAAAAATGGCCAAAAAAACCTTTGAAAAAGGGCAGTGAAGTCTACAGGGTGTTGATTGAAAAGTGGCATTACACTTAAATTTGATAATTATAAATTATGAAATCAAATGAAAATAATCCCAAATGGTTAAAAATTCAATATCAATCCAATATGACAGAGACAAGGTAGAATTTGATGTCTTGAGACCTCTTAAGCAACCCCCTTGTCCGTACACCAGGCCTAGAACAAACACCTACAACCAATATTTTAGACAGTGATCTAATTTAACTTATAAATGGTTTTTTTAAGGTTATAATGTCATAATTTTGGTTCAAATCAAGTCATGTGATCTTAAATTTAATCCAATAGGTCATATTACATAAAAACTAAAGGCTAGAGACTCCATATATGCACCTATAGGCATGCAAACTACCACCTACAACTGAGACAAATAGTGAGGTGAAAAGGAGGCTTAGGTGGAGGTATAAGGTATTAAAAATAAAATAAAAATGGATCTAAAATACAAAATCATGATATTTTATATCATTATTAACCCTTATGCAACATCCACAAGGCCTAATTCTTTCCAAGATACACCATATAGGGGTAAAACAATGACAGTTACAATCAAGGCAGGGGTATCCTAGTTGAGGAGCTAAGCATATAATTGATATGGATTTAAGGTTTAAAATTGAATTAAAATCATGGGGAGAATATCATGACATAATAAACATTTAAATTAAGGTACACACTCACAAAATAAATCTCAAACCATCACCTATAGGCAAGATTTTAAGGGTGTCTTAGTCCTCAACAAGTAGTGGCCTAGTCCTGGGAATAAGAGATGAAATAGCATAAGGGATTTGAAATTAAAATTTTAAAAATGGTATATTATCAATCATATGAGATTCATAACATCTTTTATGTTTTTATTATTTCCTTAAAGCATAAACCAAGCTCAAAATAACCTACAACCAACATATTAAACAATGATCCCCTTCTAAGTAGTCATAGACCTAATCCATGATTCCAAAAGCATGGAAGGTGGTTGAGGAGACAATAAGATATAATATTGGTTAAATAAATAATGTTAGGTATTATTTATCCATAAATTTCATGAAAAATCTTAAGTAAATCCATAAAAGCTCCAAAATACAACCTATACACTGCCTACCCTCACAGTTTGCCTTATTCATAAATTTTCCTAGCAAATGTCAAGAGTTGGAGGGTCAAATGGATGATTTTAAAGATAAAATTTGGTAAAAATCATAATTATTACCCATAATACACTATAAAATTATCAATTTTCCAAGGACAATAGGGAAAACCTCTCTATTTTGCCTCAGAGCAAGGGTGGTTTTCTCATGCATGAAGATGATAGTTTTGAGAAAAGTGGTGAAATTGATGACAAAAAGGCAAGAAAGTATAAAATTAAGGTTTTATAATCTGTATAAAACATAAAAATTCTTACAAACCCTTGATATAAGGTTTGAGGGCAAACATGGTACTCTACAAAACAAGGGTTATAGTCATATGTGAGGGAAATCCTTAGGCCTAGAAGCCAAGTTGAGGGTCATGTATATTTTTAACCTTAAACATGATTTAAACTTGAATAATTAATTATTTCATGGGTATATTATATATTTTTAATCCATAATGAGTAAAATTAAACCATTGGAGGGTCATGTGGAGTCTCAAGTGCTAGGTAGACCTATTGACAAGGTCTAAGCCTAATGCCAATTAGGGGTCAAGTTTCATATTTAGCTATTGAGGAGATATTAAAATTATGGGAACATGTTTTTGGGATGAATATATATGTTTTTAAACCTATAGTGGACAATATAATCATCATAAATCCATATTTTGACTTGCAATTCCTAAACCCTCACAAAATGAATAAAAATAACTCGAGTGGTCAAGTTGAAAAGCTCAAAACTTTCATGAGATTATGCATGGGACTTGGAGGTGTTTAGGGAAGATGTAGAGGGTCCTTGATGATCCCTTAGTGTAATTTTTAAATATTTATAATATGTATCCTTCATGAACAAATGTTAAGATGGTTAGTCACTCCAAAACCCTTGAAAACCCTATTTTATGACCTGATAAGAGAAATGAGGCTAGAAGTGTATCCAAATGGATGAATTCGACCATGAGTGTAAAAGAGAAGTTTTTTAAAAATTCATGAGGATAAAATATATGGAATCATATTGTATTTGATCTGTACAAGTCATGTAGAAGCAAGTTTCTTTGACATTTTTTTGTTTTTTACAGGTCCTAAATATGATCATGGGATACCAATCACTTGGGAGGGTAGTTTAGGACTTGAAACGACTCCCTATACCATTTTAAAAGATTGTAAATGTTCATGAGTTACCCTAATAGGTCTATCACTTCAACCAATCTCTAAAGTGACATAGTGAAAAGCATAGTAACCTAAAGTTGGAGACTTTTATGATGATTGCCAAGTGTCCTTAGGATGCAGCTATAACTATCCAAATGATCTCATGATCAAATTATTTCCTCTTTCCACTTGTCAAGAATGAGTTTCATGACCTAAAGATGAATTATTGAGGAGTTTCAATGCCACATGTGAGGAAGGTACAAATTTTGTGATGTGATCATGTGAAAATCAATTTTATAACTCCTTTTTCACCTCATTTCTATGCATTGTAACTAATTTTCACCTTTGGACACTTGTCCTTGTGCCTCTTCAACATCTCTCTTCTCTCTCTTCTTCCAAGTTATATAAATACGAGCCATTTTGGCCATTATAAGGGAGACCATAGCTAGTATGGTGAAACCTTGTTGGTATGACATTACATTTTATCTTTGAACAATGAATACAAGTATAATTCTGAGTTATGAACATTTTTTCTAGGTGTGTGAGTGATAAATAGTGGAGCAAAGTTATAGTATCATCCTTTCTCCCTTTATCCTTCATGTTTAAGCAAGAGTTCTAATTTTAGCAGGTCATGTGAAGTGTGTTGATTGTGTTAGGCTCTTCTTTAAGCAAGCAATTATCTCTATGGTCTGCAATCTACCCTTGGGTCAATTATCTTGTTGACTATCCTATTTATGCTACCTTCATATTGAATCAATTATGTTAGATTCATTAAATGCCTAAAATTGGTCTTAGAAAGCTTTATTGCTTAGTAGGGGTGTGATAGTCTATGGGATATGTTTTGGTGTATCACCTCTTTAGTGTAGTTTCCATTCATGTAAAACTTCTAACCCTTTTACATGTTAAGCATTAGATTAGGTGATAAGAACTTAAATAATAATCTAGGGATCTATCCCTCATAATCTAGAGATTCATCTCTCTTACAAGTTTTCTCACAACTTGAGAGATGATTCAATGTTGCATCAAATTGTAAGAGCTTCATAGAGTGTCCTAGGGTACACAATTTGATGACAACAATAATGAGATTATTTTCCAAATACACCCTATACACTACCCTTTCACTATCATGTTCTAACACTAAACCCTAAACATGAACATTGAAACTAAAAGTAAATAGGAATGGTAAAACAATGTGTAGGCCTACCAAGTGTATCCAAGATCTCTATAAAATTACTAGGTTGGGGTGTAAGCTCTCTGATATATTAATCCAAGGCATAAATAATGAACATACCCAAATATAAATGGATATATAGGATTACATTATACCCATAGATATATTATATCATCTTTGAGGTACATAGATATTAACTTCTCAAGGCTAATGGCTTACCAAT
>JARHVA010003279.1:0-75000 GCA_037957365.1 Torreya grandis | reverse complement strand
TGAGTTAATTTTGGAATTAGGAGCCTACCATATGGCACATGATGGATCATTTTTTCACACTCTTGACAAAATTTGCACAATTAAATTTTTTTGGGAAACTCTAGTCCTCTATTTATTGACTAGGATGGGTCCATTGAGATGAAAAATGATGTATTCAAAATAATTATCCAAGTGAACACCTCAATTATACCTATTAAATAGGAGATGCATGTCTTGAGTATCATGGATATGATCTGAATGGTCAAATGTTAAAAGTGTGCTTAGGAGTTTTCTAGCATATATCCATGTTTTTTGGGTTTTTCAAGGTATCTCAACTTAATAGAGAATTATGAGACATAAAATGGGATAAATCATAAAGCATTGAGAGTGTTGGAATAAGGGTGGCATAAATGAACTCAAAAAACACTGAGCATTGCTTACATAGTCCAAATGGACCTCAAGCCAATGTAGTTCACCCTATAGTGATGAATGTTTGGAAATGATTCCAATGTTTTTGGGTTTTTTTTGGTATCTCAACTAACTAGAGGATTATGAGATACATAATTTTCTAACTCATAAAATGGTGAGAGCATGGAAAAAGGGGTGATCAAGCTAAACTCAATATAAATTGAGTACTGCCTAAATAGTCCCAAAGGACCTCAAGTCAATGTATTTATTTTCTACAATGATTGAATATGATTAGGTAACAACAAGTTCATAAAATAGGAAAATAGGAATCTACGGAATAGTGATGTAGTAATGTGGGTAAAATGGGTTACTCTTAGGCTATAATAAATAATATCACAACCAATTTACCCCTAGGCTATAAGGAATAATGACAAGGGTCTATGATACTAATTTTCCCAAAGGCAGTTAGAATCAGTAGCATAGGTAATGAGATAGAGAATGATAACAATGAAAGATAAAATTTCCAAACAACTATCATACTATCCCAAATATACTATCTCTTTCTGAAAGAATGTGCTTAAATAATTTCAATAGTAAATCCAACATTGAAACTTCATTTGAATCTAATCACTGAAGGTGCCTGAAGTACCAAGGGATTTGAACCAAGGTCAAAAATGTGATAATGGAGGTCAAAAACTTTGACCAATAAGAAAGGTATAGGAGGAATGGTATATAGTATGGTATAAGGAAGGTGATGATATGGTACAATTTAAATGATCCTCATAGACAATACCTTGGGTATCTCAAGAGAAATAGAGCTTAAGATGTATTATGTTTATTGGTTCATCAAGTTCATAGCCTTATAGTGTATCCAAACTGTATGTTCTAAATCCATAGTTAACAAAATTTACAGAGGTCCTATCTAATTAGGTTTGAACTTGAATTTTTTCTTATTCTTGGTAGTGGTGTTATTCTAGTTTTCTTTGAGTACAAGATCACCAAGTTCATTGTACTTCACATGCCTTTTATACTAAACACAACCAATTTTGGTATGCTTGAAGGCTATTCACATTGGCCATGCATTTTCATCCAGTAGTTCCAGCACTTGCAAATGAGCTAATCTTAATCCTCATCATCAAGGATATGTTTTAATGAAATACATAGAGAAGGTAACTCAACCTCAATGGTAAGAATTGCCTCAATGTCATAAATAAGGGGAAATGGCATGGCTCCTATTAGAGTACGATAATTGGTATGGTAGGCCTAGAGGATGTGGAAGATTTACAAGTGATAATCATGACCAACATCATTGATGATCTTTTTAAGAATACTGACAATGGTATTTTTAGATGCCTCTATTTGGCCATTACCATGAAGGTAATATGTAGTGGAAATTTTTTGGGTAATGTTAAACTCAACATATAGGGATTTGACATTTTTGTTTTCAAATGAACTACCATTATTAAATATAATGTCAAATGAGATACCATAATGGGAAATGATATGGTTAAATATGAATTTGGAGATTTTATTTCCTATCACATAAGTGAGAGGAATTGATTCAACCCACTTAGTGAAGTACTTAGTGGTGATAAGGATATGCTTATGGCCATCTAAGGAGGTAGGGTTAATCTTCCCTATGAGATCAAGTCCCCATATTGAAAATGGCCATGGTGTGGTGATCAATTTGAGTGTTTGTGTTGGAGCATGGATCAAATTAGTATGCCTCTGACATTGTTTACATATTTTAACATAAATGGTTACATTTGTTTCCATGGTCAACCAATAATAACCTATACATAGTATATTTTTTGCAAGGATAAATTTATTGGTGTAGGACCTATAAACCCCTTTGTGAACTTCCCATGATGCTAATCCAAATTCTACCAAATTTAAATAATAAATTAGATTTTCATCAAAGATTCTACCATAAAGTGTAGTTCTCAGTAAGGTATATCGAGAGGCTTGGTGTGTGAATGCCTTTTATTTTTTACATGAAAGGTTTGGTGGAAGGAATTTGTCATAAAGGTAATTATATAGTTATAAATACCAAATAGAGCTATGACCAATAATATCATAAATCATTTCAACAACTGAGGGTTCATGAGCAAGTGCTAAAAGATGTTCAATGAGGAACTGATAGTCTCTTGCCTTATTTGTGATGTGGATAAGAGAACCAATTGTATCTATGGTATCTGTTATCTAGTTATTAGCTTGAGGTATGTGTTCAAATTAAATGTGAGTAATTTTTTTCGTGAAAGCATCCACCATGGATTTTTAAGGTACCAACTTGTCATCCTTGGTCTAGAATTAGCTTGTAACCTAATTAATGATAAGCTATGAATCACCATAAACCAGTAAATGTTTAATTTTCCTTTTTACCACTAGATGAAGCCCCATAATGAGTGTTTAATACTCATCCATGTTATTAGTACAAGGAAAATTGATTCCTGAAGGACTTGGGAATGAGATCTCCCTATGGTGTTATGAACAACAATCCTACTCCTAACCCATGAGACCTGAAGTAACCATCACAATAAATTTTCCATTGCTACTCTTAAGGAGGTGCTTCTACTATGATCATAAAAGACTCATTTGGAAATGCAAAAGTAAGTAATCGAGTATCTGATATAGGAGCTTCATCAAGATGGTATACAAGTACCTATCCCTTAATGGCCTTTTGGTTAACATATTCAATCTCAAACTCACTTAGAAGCATAATCCAATTATCCATGTGGCCTGTAAAGTTGTTTTTCATAGTATATACTTGAGTAGCTCTACTTTGGAAATGACTATGGTCTTATTTTTTAACATGTAATGATGCATCTTTTGGGATACAAATACCATAGCTAAACAAGATTTCTCAATTAGTGTATAATTGTTTTCATATGCTACTAGTGTAGAACTTAGATAGTACATCACATGTTCTTTCCTATGGTCATCATATTGAGCCAAAAGTGCCCCCAAAATATTTTAGTGGTTGATAGGTAAAGTAAGAATGATTTTCTAGCATAGGTGGTAACATAACAGGTGTATTATCTTAAGATTCTTCCAAGTGAGCAAAGGATTTTTGGTGGTCTTCATTATATGAAAAAGTAGTGCCTTTCTTCAATAAATAAGTGAATGGGTGACATTTATCAGCCAACTATGAAATGAAGAATATAATAGACTATACTTTACTCTAAAAACTATGGAGTTGCTTCAAAGTATAAGGTGGCATCATCTTGGAATGGCTTGAACCTTGGAAAGATCAACGTCAATGCCTCAACAAAATCTTGACAATTTACTTGTAGTAACACTGAAGACACACTTTTGGGGATTAAGCCAAACCTTGTACTCACAAATCCTTTAAAATATTCTTCATATTATGAATAGATTGTCTATACGGGTCTTATATTTACCTAGTATGTTTTTGACATAGTTTTTAACAATATCATGCATCATATCATGGAATATAATAATCATAGCCCTTTGGTATGTTGCCCCTACATTATTTAGGAAAAAATGGATGACATGATAGTAAAATGTTCCCCAAAGAGTGGTGAATGTTGTCTTGTGTTAGTATTCAGGTTGAATATTGATCTGATTATATCCTAAAAATCCATCCATGAGGGAAAGCATTCCATACCTAATTGTGGAGTCAAAAATCATGTCAATGTTTGGTAGAGAAAATTCATCCTTTGGGTAAGTCTTTTTAATGTCTTATAAATAAATGCATAATTTAATACCTTGTATCTTTTTTCTAACTGGCATAAGATTGGAGATCCATTATAAATAATCAATAGGTCTAATACATCTTACATCTAAGAGTTTCTCTATTTTTTTCTTAACCAAGATGGCAATGTGAGGATGCATTTTTTGAAGTTTTTTCTTAACTAAATTAGCATTTAGTTGAAATATAATATGGTGTAGAACCAATTATGGATCCAAACCTATCATATCAATGTAATCCCATGAAAAAAAGTTGATGAATTCTATTATAATAACTATAATAACTTCATGTTCCTCCTCAATGAGGGACGTGCCTAGTTATATCCACTTAGGATCATTTGGAGTTCCAATGGTGACTTCTAAAGTATCCTCTACAAGTAAAATAGATTCATCTTCTAGGATAATTGGTAAAGATGTAAATTGGATGGTAATAGCAAAGTCCTCTAGTCAGAATAATTATTTAATTTCCCCTAAATAGGATGAATCAAAATCTCTAAATGGTGGCAAGGGCCATGTAACAAATAGTTTAGGACACTCTCAAATAATTTTCTCAAAAGCATGTTATTCCTTTGTATTGATTTTAGACCCAAATGCAATTTCATTATTGGTGGTCTCCCAAGATTAATTTAAGGAAGGGTGAACATCCTCATCTAATGGCACTTGAAATAGATTTTCACCAAGTGACTAGCCTTTTTCTTTACTTTTTCCCTAGTCCAAAAGTGCCTCAAAGAGGTTTTAACTTTGGGACCTCAATGTTTTATTTTTTTGCTTTTGGATAAGGGTGTTTACCCACTCTTTGAGATAGGCAGTATGATCTAATTTGATATATATTTCTTGTTTATGGTATCCCAAAGGAACATTGTCTGTCAGGCTCATGAAATAAAAAAAAGCCTCATCATTCTTGAACTCATCTATAGATACTATGGTTATTTTTGGTTGCATCCTATGAGTTGAAGGTGATAAAGGGTAAGTGGGAAATAATGGATTATTAGAGTCATGGTATAAATGGTGTAAAGATTGATTAGTTTGGTATTGGCTAGGTATTAATATATACTATGATCAGACTCTACGTCATTCCTGACATCATCATCGCTAGTCATAAGTGTAATAAAATGAATAAGATGGTTTGGGTCAAACCCAGGTGGTTTAAATCCAATACGGTGAGTTCCTTTGTACTTAGTTATAGAAATATGATTAATAGTACCTTGATGATTTGTCCCTAGGCCTCTACCTACATAATATTGGTTATCCATAATCTTATTAGGGATGGGATAATTTTTACTTTGGTAGCAATCATCCAATTCATCATTATATAACCAATAATTATCTTTAGTAAGTGTGTCTTGTTCTTGGCTAGTGGCCAGTGTGAAAATAATAGGCAATAGGCTATGAAGTTTTCCTTTTCCTTTTTGTCATCATTCCATGAAAATTGGCTTGGATTTAGGCCTTCCATAAGTCTTGGGGTTTTGTGTAATTTTTCTAAATGGAAAGTATTGTGTAAAGTATTATCCTAGACCATTATCCAAAATAGTAAAATGATTGGTAATTTTAATAAGAGCATATGAAGTCAAGGCAAGGTTTTTGGGGTCTATGCAATTAGACTCTAGAAATTTAACAAGTATGTCCATGTCCTTATTTGGTATGGGGTCTAGGACAAAACATTAATTAAATATATCATACTCAGCATCTAAATACTTGCAGTATTGGTATGGTTGTAAGTCTTCATGAATAGTTACCTCAATCCTAGAATGAGTAAACTTGATACATTGGTGAAAATTTGAAGCTATTATATGGATTTCATGTATCCATGGTCTGACTATAAGAAAATTGTATGATAGTTCTAGATCTAGGATGTGGAAAAGTGTGTCATGGGTCAAAGGCCCAAAAATAACTAACAAATAAATCATTCTTTGTGATTCCCATTCTTCATTGTCATAGGCCTTGATGGTCATGGTCTCTAGCTAAAGGTCAGTTGTTGTATATCCCAAATACTTGATTAACTTTAGATACACAATTTTTAAGGCCTAATCCATTGTATAAGAGTACATGTTTAACTTTTTTCTATGTTATGACAACTTCAATATACAATGGGTTATTATGTAGAGGGCCTAGGGATGACATATCACTTTGGTCAAAAATCAATTTCTAGCTTGGGGCTAGGTGTGTAACCAAAGCTTGAAATATGTCTGGCCTAATGTCATTCGGTACTTGGGACTATCTCAAGAGTTTGATAAGGATATTTTTATTCATGGTATATGTTCACAAAAAATCTAGAATAGATATTTGCACATGCATCTTTTGTATTTGTTCCACAATATCACACATTTTTTCTTTTACATTGGTAACTAGCTTACTCCTAACCGATATGGAGGATTGAATGGGTTCATTGGTATAAGGTTGTTTTGGGCCTAGAATATTAAATTTAGACTTCTAAATTGAGATTATTCAATCTAAATTAGGTAAAGGAGCATTATAACTAGAATATGGAGAAGCACCTAGGATGGCAATTCTTTATTGTCAGTACACTTGGTTGTGATCACAAGATAAAGGAGGATTACTAGTATTGGGAGTCTGATAGGCATTATTAAATATTATTCATTGGTGATTATTTGTTGGCCTAGGGTTGATGGTAATTATGGATCCATGACCACCCAAAATGCAAACTACAACTCTATTATAGTTGTGTGTGATTGTGTGATAGGTTTGTTGGCTATTAGGATCATTATGTCTTTGGTTACACCATTTTGTGGTTTCATTATGTTGGAAGAAAAAACAATAAGATTTGGGAGAATAATTTTATTACTCTTCTACTTTATCATTTATCAAACATTCAAACTAATAAAAAGAGATATAATAATGCATAATCAACCATTCATATGAGCATGAAGAAAAAACATAACACATGAACACAAGATCTATGTGGCAAAAACTCATGGGGAATAAAACCCAATAAAAAACCACTTTTAATATTTTCCTATAATAAATTTATAAACATTTAGTGAGGCACTAACCCCATAAGGAGCACCAACCCCTCACTAGTTAAGCACCAACTCAACTAATCCTTTAGAAAGATCCAACTTATAAGGAGGATTCAACACCGAAATTGATTTGGAACCAACATATACACTTAAAGGACATTTATTCAAGATAAAAAATGTAATTTATCTCCCACTCCCTCTTGACTAAGCACTAACTCAGCAAAGATAGACTAGATCACCTCAAGACACCTTGTTGCTCAACCAATAGATGGTGACCTCTTATTTAGCTCTCTATCTTCTTTATATAAAATCCAATCACTATCATACACCTAGAACAATTTTTTTATGAATATATAATGGTATCTCAATATAAAATAAACTCATTCATCCCTTCTCAACCTTCTACCCCTCTCAAAATAGCCTCTAGGCTTCTTCGCTCAAACATGCCTCTTACTAGACTTATTAGGTCAACTAACCTTGTCATCTATATGAAGAAATTATGATGGATGTTCATGAATGATCCTTTGTTTACATTTTATGGTATACATTACCCAATTATTCTCCTCAAATATCTCTGTTCTTTGCTTATTCTCTCATACCTTAACTAGCTCAAATAGGCCTATTATGCCTTATATAAATACTTGACTATTTATGTCACTCACATTGGTCAACCAAACATATTTATAGAATTTTATAACCATTTTAATAGGTCAAAAAACATGTTTCATATGTTAATAAACCACTACATAGGTCATTCATTACACTTAAGGACTAAAACCACATTTAGGACTAATAGAGTCCTAATGTAATTAGGCCTTCATAAGGCACACATTACACCTTGATCACCTTAGACATTTTAATATTCATAAAATGGATTAAAAAATTAATAAAAACTTAAAATATACCTCTTATAACATTAATATAGGTCCATACTACATTTTATCTTATATCACTCCTTGAACCACACCATTAGGTCTACTTGCCTTTAGCCCTTCACACATATAAAAAGTTTACCTTGAGTATCTAAAGCATAAAACCAAATATACCACATAAAAATTTCTTATAATCACATTAAAAAAACCTTAATTAACTAATTTTTTCACCATGTCCATTTTACATCACCAAACATGGCAAAAGACCTCAAACACACTCTTGCAACATGACCACTCAGAAGTGTTTGACTGCTCCAAAATTGAGTCATAAAAAATTGACCATTAAAAATGGAATAGACACTTTCCAAAAATCCAAATTAATTTATTATATCCAATTATACCTATAATTCATCACCATATTCTTGTTATACTTCTAAACTAGTCAAAATAACATAGGAACATCAAACTCATTAGCATATAGAAAACTGCCTAAAGCTCCAAAAACATAGTCATGGAGAATGTTATCTTTATCTCCTATAAAGACACTTAAAAAGAATTATAATTTAAATTAATAGTTTATTTTTTATATATAAAACATAATATATATATATATATATATATATATATATATATATATATATATATATATATATATCATTGGTTTTGGTGTCAATCATCGGTCCTATAGACTAATTTTTTAAGCTTCTCTTTCACAACCCTTACACATCTAGATAAGACATTTTGGATTCCACATTACAACTCATTAAAGTGATTAAATACATTCCATAATTAATTCATAGGTAAAATAGGTATTTAAAAACAAAATAATATTCATTAGATTCTTCATCTAAGTGTAAATATACTTCAACTCATCATCCTCACTTACTCAGAATTGTCTTTCTACCTTGAGAACCAGTCAATAAGTCCTGATGCATGAATAACACATTATAAATATTTATAACATCTCTAATCACAAATTTATATAGTTATAATGGAGAATATAGGAATATAGATCAAACTCTGGACCTTTCTCCTTCACTGTCTTAACTCACTCAAATAGGTCATTTTATGAACACTATTTTCAACATTTTCAATGAAATCCAAAACATATAACCAATATGAAAATTAGTTATAGGTATTTAAAAACAACATAAATCAATTGTATCCATTATTAGTCCACTATAACTCATCCCTAAATACATTCTCACTCTGACTATTTTTTCTCACTAGTTTCACCATTAGCCTAGTTTAGCAATAGGTCAACATGAGTGACCAAAAAAGTTGACACAAAAGATATAAATTTCAAAAATATTTTTATGTACATAAATAATAAGTCTCCATATTTTCCATTCATCCATTTTCATACTTGGTCTAATGTAATTTTTGTCTTCTACATCAATTTCTTCAAAAACAAGCATTTTCTTGTACATTCCACTTACTATCCTAAACACTTAATGAAACTTGTAGGAACTTAGAGGATTCATATACATGATCCAATCATAAAACTATCCTTACCAATTCATTCTAGTACATTTCCAATAAGAATTTCCTTATTGGGTCATTATGAGGGTTTAAAGAGGATTTTAGACCTATTCTGGTGTTAACGATTATTCATATAGTATTGTCCCTCAAATGCTAAACTAATGCCTAGAGATATTATCAAGTACCATTATCCATCTCTCCTTAAATTATAATGACACCATGTAGATTTTAAACATGCCAATGAGCATAATAAAAACATTCTCATGCTTGGAGACCTTACTCTGTGAGCTTGAGAGACTTCAAAACACTATTTCATGTTTTTTCTTTCACCTCAAGACCTAAAAATTCATGAGTATTCTTGAAAAAATCTCTAACACCTAAATAAATTCTCACATGATCTTATAATCCTCCAAAACTAATCATGACACCACATTCTGCCACTTAGGGTCTTAAGGTAAGGTCTATGAGAAGACCACCAAAGAAGAACATACCCCTTTGGCTCACTCTGAGAGGCAAGTGACTAACTCAACATATTTATTTCTTTCTCTAACACTACATTATATACCTTCAAGTTCATACACATCTATGTCATCATCACTGTGCCTCTACAAGCCATTTTCATGCTTTAGAACTAGACCATCAAACAGGCCTACTAGGTACCATACCACTTTGAGACCTTCTTATCATTTTAGATGAAATTTAAAACTTACTCTCATGCAAAAAAACATCATTCCATGATAAAATATTATTAAAAATAACTCCACATACCTGTAACCACTCATTTTATCATTCTTCACTATGATTCATAAGACACTCCATTAGATCACTTTTGAGATTAAACTAACGGGCTCAAACAATCATCCTCATATCAATGAGCCACCTTCTTGTGAGCCAACACTTGACCTCAAGCTTCTTTTGATATCAATAACCACTCAAATTACCTTTGAAATTAATGATAACCTTAATGCCACAAACATACCAATAGGAACATACCTTAACAATCTCCCCCTTTGTCAGTGTTGTCAAACACTCTAACTAAGTATACCAATCACATCTCTCCAAGCTAGAATTTCTCCCATTCAAGTCTTTCTCCCCCTTTGACATTAATGACAAAGGGTCATATACACTCTCATAAGGTCATCTACACATAGTCTACTAATCCTTGGACCTAACCACTCATAGAACAAGTAAGCTCCCCCTTTATCCATATATACTTCTCTTAAAGCTTCTCAAGAGACCTGAGTTAGCTCCCCTTAACTCCATGCTCCACCTAGATCATGTTATTTTAAACCACAAACCAACTGTTTACAAAAAATATAAAAATACCATACTTTAAATGAAGATAACTTCACCCATACAAGCGTTACCAATGATGACCAACACATTTTATGCAACAAATATCATTCTAGGGCCCATATGGCCTCCTCCAAAGGTCATCAACCCTTGTCATATGGAGCTAACAACCATTACTAACTTCTAAAGAAAACACAATATCTTATGAAGTTTCCAATCCAAAAATATCATATAATCAACTAGATATGAGCTCAACTCATAGAATTAAATCAACCATCTTCAAAAACCAAAAACTAACCACATAAGAATAAGGAAACTAAGAGGCATATTAGACACATGATCCCCCTAAGATCATTCATACCCCTTTCAAATGAACTCAGAATACACAATTTCTCAGCTTGTCCTTGATATCCATTGAAGAACCTTCCCTTGTCTTTTAAAAACACCTCTATCTTTGTTAAGAAACTTCAATTGGTCTTCATAATCTCATTGCTCTTGTAGACCAATCTATGAATCATATGCACTCTTATAACTTATTATCAATTTGAATTCCTCTTTATGTTTCTAAATCCATCATGGATCAAATTAGCTCATAATAATATCCATGTACCCAACTGCTAGATAGGTCTATGAGACATCATTATCTATTTTATACTTCTATCAAATATTCATGACAAAGACTATTAAACACATCTGTATGCACCATTCATCAAACTTAGTCAAGGCTACTATGGCACATCAGACCTTCAAGTAAGAGTACTCTTGATCAGTCTTGTACTTTACCTACTTTGTCAAGTTCCTAATACACTATTCAAATGTACTATATGATCCTAATGTTACCTTCACATTCACCAAGATTACTTGAATTCATATGGTAAATACTCAAAGAAACTAGATTTTTAGATACCTTACACTCATTTGTTTTTCATTCTTAGACCTCTATGATCTTCCTTAAGCCATACTAGTTGACCATGTAGACCACCTTCTCTTATTTTTGCCCTTCCTCAACTAATTATCACCTAATCATGGTATTCATACTTAGGCCTCGAACATAACTTTTCTTATCTATGACAACTTTAATAGACTTATATTAGATCCTCTAGTTTGATGATCAACTCATTTTTCACTTGCAGACCTCTACCTTTATAGATACTTATGACTTACATGCATATCTCTTTATGATATTTCATCAATGATATAGATCAAATGATCACATGACATGGCTTGGATCACTTCATATAATCTTCATGAAAAACATAAGGTTAAACATGTTCTTTAGATTATTTCCAGTCGAACCTTATGGATAATACCTCTAGCAAGCATGGCATTAGTCTTATAGACCAATCAACAAATCTTATGAACCTTTGCTTACTTGATTCAATAAGAAACCTAAGCATACCATCTTACAAGGCCTAAATCAATGTTATTCAAGAGAAATTTATGCCTTGACATATTCTTTACTCTCAACATGTCTTCAGAGTCCTTCTAGACTATCAACTTAGGTTTGATCTTTGACTTAGCTTCTACATAATCCTTTTGAGTTGTCAAAAGGCACTTTTGACATTATTTAAACTTTGAATAATGTCCTAAAACAACATATAAATCACCTTGGTTAAAATGTTTATTAATCCTAATATTTTCATCCTTCTTCTCCTTTGTCAACTCTTTCAATATTATCTTTCTATGATAGACCATCATTACAAACAAGATAAATGTTGTAATCATCATACTTCAAGCTTGTGCTTCTTAGGATCACTTTTAGGTTATTAGATATCCTCCAAAGAACCTAATATAATAATAATTTTTATAATCACAACCATTGAGACTGGTGGGGTGTGTGTGTGGGGGGGGGGTGAATTAGTATACAATATTTTCTTACTCTTCTACTTTATCATTTATCAAACATTCAAACTAATTAAGAGATATAACAATGCATAATCAACCATTCATATGAGCATGAAGAAATAAAATAACACATTAATATAATATATATGTGTGAAACCCTCATGGGGATTAAAACCCACTAAAACACCACTTTAACTATTGTCTAACAAGTAATGGAACATTTAGTGAGGTGCCAACCCCACAAGGACCACCAACCCCTCACTAGTCAAGCACCAACTCAACTAGTCATTTAGCAAGATCCAACTTACAAGGAGCATCCAAACCCCTAAGTGACTTAGAACTAGACTAGACACTTAAAGGAAACTTATTCAATATTTAACCTATAATTAATCTCCCACTCCCTCTTGACCAAGCACCAACTCAGCCAAGATAAACTAGATCACCTCAAGACACCTTGTTTCTCAACCAATAAATGGTAACCTTTTCTTCAGCTCTATATATTATTTATCTAAAATAAAATAACTATCATAAAACTATAATACACATATTATTAATATCTAATGGTCTCTCATCATACAATCCACTCATTCAAACCTTCTCAACCTTTTACCCCTCTCAAAATAGCCTCTAGGCTTCTTCACTCAAATATGCCTCTTACTAGACTTATTAGGTCAATTGACCTTGTCATATATATGTATAAATTATGATGGATGTTCATGATTTATTATTTTATTACCTTTTATGGTATACATGACCTAATTCTTCTCCTCAAACAGCTCTTTTCTTCTCTTATCCTCTCATACCTTAACTAGCTCAAATAGGCCTATTATGCCTTGTATAAATACTTGACTTTTACTCTCACCTACCTTGGTCAGTAAAATATATTTCAAAACTTGGATCACCCTTATAATAGGTTTTTAAAAAAATTCATAAGTGAATAAACCAATACATAGGTCGTTCATTACCATTAATTACTAAAACCACCTTTAGGCCTAATAGAGACCTTATGCAATTAGGCCTTCTTAAGGCACACGTTACACCTTGATCACCTTGGAACATTTTAAGCTTCCTCCAATGGATAAAACACTTAATAAAAACTTAAAATATACCCTTTATATCATTAATATAGGTACATAACACCTTTTATCTTATATCACTCTTTAAACCATGCCATTAGGTCTACTTGTCATTAGCCCTTCACAAACGAAAAAAGTTTGCCTTGAATATCTAAATCATACAACAAAATATCACACACAACCATGTATTAAGATAATATGAACATAAAATTAATGACATAATTATCATCACCATGTCCATTTTACATCACCAAATTGGGAAAAAGACCTCAAACACACTCTTGCAACATGACCACTTATAACTGTTTGATTGCTCTAAAACCCAGTCAAAAATAATTGACTATTAACAATTGTACAAAAAATTTAAAACACTCTAAATGAATGTATTAGATCCCATGCTACCTATAAGTCATCAAAATAATCTTGGTACACTTAAAAATTGGTCAAAATAACATAGGAATGTGAAACTCATTAGCACATAGAAAACTACTTGTAGCTCCAAAAACACAGTCATGTAGAATGTTGAATTTAGCTCCTATAAAGACATTTAAAAGACTTCTCATTTACATGAATAGTTTATCTATGATTTATATAACATAATAAAATTGATATATCATTAGTTTTAGTCTCAATCATTGGTATTATAAACCAGTTTATTAAGCTTCTCTTTAATAGCCCTTACACAACTAGATAAATCATTTTGGCTTCCACATTACAACTCCTTAAAGTGATTCACAACCTTCCATAAAGCATATATAGGTAAAATAGGTATTAAAAAACAACATCATATTCATGATATGATTAAAATAAGTGCAAATATATTTCAACTCATCATCCTCACTTACTTACTCATAGTTATCTTTCTACCTTGAGAACTAGTCATGGTGAACATGACTTCTAACACCTATGTAGACATAGTCAATAAGTCCATAATCACTCTAATTGGTTTTTCTCACTAGTTTCACCATTATCCTAGTTTAGTAATAGGTCAACATGAGTGACCAAAAAAGTTGACACAAAGGTTATTACTTGCCTAAATACTTTTATGGACATAAAGAATGAGTCTCTAGATTCTCCATTCATCCATTTTCATACTTGGCCTAATGTAACTTTTATCTTCTATATCAATTTATTAAGAAATAAGCATTTTCATATAGGTTATACTCACTATCTTGAATACTCAGTGCCACCTAGATGTACCTATAGGAGTCCGCTACATGATCCAATCACAAAAATATCCTTACCAATTCATTCTGGGCCATTTCCAACAATATTTTCCTTATCAGGGCATTATGAGGGTTTACGGAGGGTTTTAGACCTATTCTAGTGTTAATGATTATTCATACAATCTTTCCCCTCAAATGCCAAAATAATTCCTAGAGTTATTAAATAGGACCCTTACTCATCACTCCTAAAAGGATTAAGAAACCATTCAAAGTTTACACATGTCAATGAGCATAAAAAAAACCTTTTCGGGCTTGGAAACCTTATTCTATGAGCTCAAGAGACTTAAAAACACTATTTCATTCTTTTTATTTCACCTCAAGACCTGAAACTTAATGGGTTTTCTTAAAACAACATATCTCACCTCAATACATGTTTAAATGATCTTACAATCCTCTAAAACTGATTGTGACACTTCATTCTGCCACCTAGGGCCTTAAGGTAAGGTTTATGAGAAGACCACCAATGAAGAACATACCCCTTTGGCTCACTTTAAGAGTCAATTGACTGATCCAACATATTTCTCACTTGATATAACACTACATTATATAATTTTAATCTCATACACATGCATGCCATCATCACCATGCCACTACAAGCCATTTCCATGATTAGGAATTAGGCCATCAAATAGACCTACTACGTACCATACCACTTTGAGACCTTTCTGCCATTGTAGATGCACTTTTAAACTCACTGTCATGCCAAAAAACTTCATGCCATGCTCAAATATTTCCATAAATAACTCCACATACTTATAACCACTCACTTCATCATTCCTCACTATGCTTCACAAAACACTCCATTAGATCACTTCAGAGATTACACTAGCAGGATCAAACAATCATCCTCATATTAATGAGCCACCTTCTCATGAGCCAACACTTGAACTCATGATTATTTTGACATCAATGAACATTCAAATTATCTTTGACATAAATAACAACCTTAATGCCATAAACACACCAACAGGAACATGCCTCAACACATTGTTGTTGCTATTGTTGTTATTACTATTGGTGTTGTTGTTATTATTATTATCACAGTTATGGTAGTGTCCTTTATTATTTTTGGTTATGATTAGCATTATTATGTTATGGAAAATGGTCTCAATAAATACCAAGTTTCTAATTGGAAGTAGAATCCCCATTATCCAATTGGATATCTCCATTTTCTAACATGTTTTCAATGAGGTGATTAAACTATGCACACCACTGTATTGATATCTTAGGAGAAATGTTGTACAATTTTTAACAAAATATCATCAAAATTAGATATTGAATTCTTTGATAACTTAATAATAAACTCCAAGGCATCAACTAAACTTCAATGAAAGATAAGAAGAATGTAGATGTCATTATAGGCCACTAGCTGGAAAGCGATAAAGAATTCTTTTAAATGCTCCCTAGGGTCTCCTTTGCCCTTATATTTGTCAAAATTTTGGTGGCTCATATATTGGAGGAAATGGTAGTTGTAGGTACTCCATATCAAATGGATATGAGCACACCCCATCTAATTTGAACTTCTTCATCTAATTTCTTGTATGAATAGTTGTAATTGCATCCTTTATTTTTTGTAGTTCTTGGGATAAGAATCTATATAGTATAGCTAGCTATGGTTGTGATTGGGTGATCAAAGTTGGATTACCTTGATCAAAGTTGAATGTGTTGCATGTTAGGTCCCTATTGCATATGAGGTACACATTGGGTAAAAGTTAATTTCTTCCTAATGGGTACTTATTGTAAGTTAATACCTCTTTGTTTAGTAAAAACATGTTTTGAATTGGGTATTTGTTAGATGTTACATTTCTATTATTGACCAATAGGAATACATTATTTATTAGACAATGTTTGTGATGAACTCAACATTTTTTGTGGTGGCATATTGGTCTATGTTTATGGTTTTATAATATTAGTTTACACCTATTGAGGTCAGGTAGTGTTCATCACTTGTTGGGGTAGAGTATTGGTTTGTGTTTAGCTACTTTCCCCCTATTGCGTGTTTGAGGAAGCTATTGGTTGAGGGGTGACAATGGCCTATTATAGTTGGGAACTAGGCATGCTTTCCATATGTTATTGTGACCTAATCATAGAATTGGTAAGAGGCACCTATTGTTATGAATTATTTTATGGTGTATTCAACCCACCTTGGTTCAAATTGGGATCCACTTTCATGTTATACACTATGTTTTACAAATGGTCCTTGGTAGAAGTCACAATCACTTCCTCAATGGCTAAGACATTAAATATGTCACCAAGCAATGTATTTTATATAAATGGGTCTATGTTCAGACTAGTATGGCATGAAGAATCAATTTTTACCCCTATTAAAAGAGTTAACTGTATAATTAGGGCATTCAAAATGGCCATAACATTGAAATACCACTTATATACATGTAGAATCTATGTGAATTGGTCAACCATTGGACCCTTTCCTTTTACAAGCACATTAAGATTTTAGTTAGGTAATATCACGAGTGCCTGATGATAACTAGCTGAGGATTTTTTAATTGGTGTGACATGAGGTGAATTGTTAGGAACTCTAACTAAACTGGGTAGACTTTCATGGGGAAAGTCTATCAAGAATTTTTCTCCTACCTCTATGACCTTGACTAAAATCCCATCCCTATTTTCAAGTAAGTGATGATAAAAAAAGTATGGGTTGTAACTTGTCAGCATGGTTACATAGTAGGGATATTAGTGTTGGACCTATTTGATGATGGGTGACACATTTTTAAGGTATTGGTCCATTTGTTCTTGCTCTTGCCTTGGATAAAGAGGTGCATTATCTAGGTAATGTGCTAGTGGGTCTTATCCATCTCATAAGCTACATCATTTCCATATGGCTCTTGAATGAAGGGGACATTTATTATTATGTTTTCATAATCTAGATTATACATGGTCACATTACATGTATAGTGAGGCATATCCAAATTTAAAAAAAAAAGTCTAATGTTTGTAAATGCTCTAAATGTGGTCTAAAAAGGCAACTTTGGAAATCTCAAAAAATGATCTAAAAACTATCACTAAACCACACTTGGCTCTTTAAAAGAGATATAAATATGACTCATGAACATGTTTTTTGAAAATAACCTTTAGATTTTGGAAAAAGGCCTAAAGTTGAAACGTTTATGCTAGGTCTATAGAAAAGGCAAATTGGAAGGAAAGCTTGAAATTGGTCTTTGGAAAAGGTGATTTAAACAAACTTAATCTAGGTCTAATACTGAAATAAAAGGTGCTAGGTCTTTGGCCAACATCATAAATCGACACTTCGAAGGGAATGAATTAGGTCTAAAGAGTGAAAATAATGCTAGGTCTTTGGCCAACATCACAAATCTAGACTTGAAAACAAAATGGTTGAGATAAAAACTTGAAATCAATATAAATATAAGGTAAATGGTTTGAAACCCTTGATTTAGGCACATGGATTAATCTTGGCACATGAAATTAGTACAAACTTGACCTTAGCATAAAGAACTTAATCTAGGCACGTGTCTTAAAATAATTGGGAAATTCAATCTTAAGTAACAAACTAAGAGTAAAGAGTAAAAAATTCAAGCCCAAGTGTTATGCAAGGTTTAAATGTAAACTATCCATGCTTAGAGATATAATTGAAGAATGAGTTTAGACCTTAGTTTGAAATGGTAAATTGTTTCAAGACACACAAAAGTAAACCACTCTTAGGTCTAGGTAGATGTCTTTTAAATCAAGCAAGAAATTGATCCAAGTTGCATAATCCAAATGTAAAAGGTGAAATCCCAAGCCCAAATTAGTAAAGACTTTAACATAGACCAATTATTTTTGGATCCAAACCTTGAAAGATGAATTTTTAACTTGGTACAAAAGACTCAGATCTTTAAGTGAATAATGGCCTAGACTCAAATGGGTAGCATAAAGACACCTTTTAGAATAAAGGTACAAAAATGACTTTGGACTTGGTCTTAAACTAAGGTAAATGTCTTGGGATAAATTGGGCAATGTAACAACATCTTTTGAAATAAGTATACAAAAGTGGTTTTGAAAATCTCAATCTAAGGCAAATGTTTTGAGTGATTTCAACAACATAATACTTCTTTACCCAAAGAGGTGTGTGTAACATGTGTTTTTATTTAAATTTTTGACCCATTTTGAACGTTTTTTTACACAAAAGGCAATTTATACCCAAAAACAAATACAAGTAAAAGATTAATAAAAGCACCTAAGTTCACATCTTACACTAAAAATGAAAAGGTTGCATAGTCTTCACCAAAGTTTCCACCAATATACCAATGACCAAAAGGAATTAATTGTTAATCCAAAAAACTAAGAATGCATGTAGGTAGAGTTTTTAAATCCCACTTTATTTCTCAATCATTGATACTTGGAAAGGAACTTAGAGTGTGTAATCAACTTGGCATTTGTCAAGATATTCTACAATAAGTGAGGTTAATCTAAATCTACTTTTTTGATGCATTCTATATGGTCCACACATGTGGCTAACATAAAGGAATAATCATGTCAATTGAGTCCAAACTACCTATCTTATTATGCAATGGTCTTGTCCTTTGCATAATGAATTCATCTATGTACTTCTTATTAAATTTTGATGTCTCACTACCACATGGTTTGTATTCTTGTTGGAATTATCAAGCTAATCACTCAGCCACTAACCAATCTAACAATTTGCCTAAATTATATACCCCACTAGAGAGTGGGGTTGGAACAATGTTGGGAGATGAAACCCCAAGTCAAATTCCTCCTATAGAACTCATGAGGATTCTATGAATTCCCACTCACAAGCCAATTCAAAAAATAAATAAATAAAAATGAAATAACTTTAGGGTCATTTATAAATTATTTAAGTCACTCAGAGCCTGGGGAGAGCGTATGTGACTTTTCTTTACTTCTATGACTCAACCAAATAAGAAAAAATGATGCACTTTTGATCACCCAAGCTACCTAAAGGGGATGGGGGAGAGCATACACATGAGGTTTTTATAAAAAGAAACTAATTTAGGAAAAGAAACTAAGTACTTTTTCAAAAAATGAAATCAAAAAGCCAAAGCCCTTAGGATAACTAAATCTAATGTTTTTGTTATTTTTTAATCACTTAATAATATGTGAAGTGAATTTTGTCCCTTTGTGTTTGAACATGTAACTTTTAAAAGCAAAAGGCAAAGTTGTTTTGAAAGTGAATTTTAAGCACTAAAAAGACAAGTGTGAATGACTTTTAAAGTGATTAAAACCTTCTCTTTTTGACCTAGTTTCCTTAAAAAAGTGTTAGAGGATTCACTTATGTTTGTTTAAAATGGTTAGTCCAAAACAACTTTTTTTTTATGAAATATACCTATATATTAATAAAATATATAATATACAAATAATTCACAAAAAAAAGAGGTATGGAATCACACCGCAAGTAAGACTATGGCAAGCCGAGGAATAGGAAAAAATAAAAATAAAAACAATGCTAGGCCCCACCTAGAAATGAGTCATCATAACATCATAAAAGAAAAAAATAAGCTACCAGAGCAAGGCTAGAAGGTAGAGGATCCATATCATTCAGAACCTAACCCAATCTAGGTAAGTCATTGCCATCTAGAATTGGCTCCCATCTAATAGCCTAAGCAGTGTCCTTGTCATCTTCTCTTGGCCAAGTAGGAGAAATGTCCAAAGAGAGTCTAGTAAACTTGTCTATCATGTCTATCTGACCTCTAAGTGGTGCCCCCCAAGCATCTACACATAAATGAGGAGGACAACCCCGACCATCCTTCCCAATAAGGGAAGGAGGTGGGGATTTCCACCCTCACTATTATCTAGAAGGAGATATGCACTGATATAGATTGTCACTATGAGATAAATGCCAATACTGGCTACATCAATGCCCACCTCAAGGAGGAGGACTAGAATTTCTTCCATCAATTCTATTATCGGAGAATGAGGAATCCATGTCATGACACAAGTAACATCTCCCCATTGAGTGAGAAGGTCCTTAAGATGGCCAAGCTCTATGGAAACTTTATTGTATTTCACTTAAATCTAGAAAATCACATTAGAAATAATAGAGGATTTGCTAAGAGCAAAAAAATTACAATCTGAAGAAACATTGATAAACACTTCATTATTTATTTTCTTCCATAATCAAAATAGAATCTCCACTATGAAAGTATTATAGACTTGGGTGTATTTAAAATTCAAGGTAGGTTTCTCTCTAAGAAGGATATGCTACCATTAAAAAAAATTAGGCTGGAAAGGCTTGAAAAAGTCATGAATCCATGTTTAGACCCATTACGCTTTGGAGTAGTGCCAAAAAATATGAGGGAGCATTTTTAGATGGCCACAAAAGGAGAATTTGGGAAGGGAAATTCCTAAATGCACAAGTTATCTACCTATAGGTAGGCCTTGATACAAAACACACCAAACAAAGTGAGCTAACTTAGGCTCTAAACAAGCCTTCCAAATAGTATGAAAATGGAAGCGCCAAGTGCAAACTAAATAGTGTAGACCCTAGTGAGAGTTAAGCTTGTACACCATAGGTATGTGGGGAGTAAGCCATCCATTCCCAAGATGGGGAGTGTAGGTACAAAATGGAGTTTCAACATACCACTTATATTCCTTCCACCAAGGATGAGTGAGATTAACACAAAATTTATAAAACATTGAAGGTGGAACAAAATTAAAGATTTCTTCATAAGATTTTCTATCAAATTGGCTAACCAAAATTTGGTTTTAACCTCCTCTTAGGATATCCAAGAGTGAGACTACTTATAAAAATGTATTGGAAAGTATGAATTCCTCTACAAAACAAATTGATAGCATTGATCTAGGGAACCTTAGCTAGAGGTACTTCATTAAAGTTGATAACAGGTGACCACTATAGTAAATGTGAGTTAATAGACAACCCATATCATAACCCTAAGCCATTCTTTATAAACCATGGTTTGATATTTTCCCATGATTTTCAAATACTTTTAACCACAAAGGATCTTGTAATTTGAATAAGGGTTTTTATGATGAGAAGATTAGAGAAGCTGAGCCTTTTTTAAGTTTTTTTGCCTTTAGGAAGGCATAAAGATATGCAGTGTTGAAACAATGCCTTATAAGATTCTTTTCCATTAATGGCCCACATAATCCATTTGGCACATAAGGTAACTCTTTGATGAGCCATGTCGATGAGACCCATACCTCTGGTGTCCTGCATGAGGCAGTAGTATTCCTAAGTAACCCTGTGGAAGCCATGGCCATGTGAAGAATTAGCCCAAAGAAAGTCATTGAGAATTTTTTCAAGTTTTTTATAAGAATTATTAAAGGCACCTAGAATGAAGAGTAGTAAACATGGCTGGTTGCAAGAACTTTTGAGAAGATTTGAAATTTTCTTGCTAATGATAAGGGCTTAGTCACCTAATATTCTATTTTTTTTGCTAATTTGTCAACAACATATTGCCACAACATTGGTAGAGAGGCATCTAAAGCAAAAGGGATTCTAAGAAACTTGAATATTTCATCATTTTGGATCTAGGCCCACCTATACTTGATGGCTCACATTAGCAGGGGGAGGTATGACTGCTTATAAAAATGAGTTTTTTGCCATTAGATGCTTGAGATAGAGGCAAGGCAAAAGGTGTTGAAACACTGCAAGGCATTTTCCACATTGTCCTCTTCTTTAATAATGGTAAGGAAATAATCATCAACAAAGTGGCCATTCAATAATTGCATATCTTCTTGAAGGTTTTATTTATCTATAAAGGAGATAGATTCCTTTAACAAGACCCCTATTTTAGGCATTTCTAAGAAGATATCCAAAACCCTCCACTATAAGCATATACAAGGTAGGTGCCAATGGGCATCCTTGGAGAATAGATTGAAACAAACCAAATTGTTCAGAGGTGACTCCATTAATAAAGAGGATGGCCAAGGCATCTAAAAAAATCATCTAGATGGTTTGAATGAACTTTGACCAAAAGCCTAGGGCTTTAAGCATGGGCAAGATGAAATGCCATTCAATACGATCATAATTTTTTTCAAAGTCAATTTTTATGAACATAACTTTTTATTAGATCTCTTAGCTTAGTCTATTCCTTCCCAAACTACAATGATATTATCTAGTATATATCTACTTCTAATGAATCATGTTTGCATATGTCAAATGATGTGTGGTAATAGATTATGCAATGGAAGTGTCAGAGCTTCAACAATGATTTTGTAGGAAACATTTAGGAGTGTGATTGGCCACCAATTATAGATCAACTTGGGATCCCCTTGTTTAGGTATGAATTTAATGTTTCCTTTATTTATATTCTTCCCTAAAGAATGTGTGCAAAAGGCTTCTTGATATATATGGTATAAGGTAGAACCCACAAGATCCCATAGGGTTTTATATAATTTGAAAGGGAAACCATCAATGCCTAGAGCTTTATAATTCACCATATGAGCCACTACCTCTTGTAGATCATTCCATAGTGAGGAGCCTATCTTAAGCTGCCCACTGAGTGGGAGTGAGTTTACAAGGCACCACTATGAGACACTATTGAAGGGCTATGCCACACTCTACAGAGGATGCTTGAGCTCTAAATGCCTATTAATAATGGTGGCCAAAGGCTTGAATAATTTATGAAGTCTTTGATAGTCTCCTACCATCATCAAAGATAGCTTGAATTTCTTGCTTTGATTTTTTAGCTCTAAGAATTTGAAAAAGCTATTTGGAGGCTTTGTCCCCTACCTTGAGCTAGTGAAGTCTGGATTTGATGTGAGCTCCTTGGGCAAGTTGGTGACCCTAGATTCTCAAAAAGAGATAAGTCCTTCTAATGACATTATTCCACCAAAGAATCCAACCAGAATCTTGGGTTGGATGAAGATCTAGATTCCAAACTCTACGAATGTGTACCACAGTGGGTCCATGCTTGAGTAGGGAGGTATTGAGAAAGAATTGGGTTTTATGAACATTTAGTTTCATGAATTTCCATGTCACTAAAAATTGAATGGGGGAGTGGTTGAAAAGCCCAAATTTTGGTAGAGCCTACACTAGAGGATAAAAATCATTATCAAAGGAAAAATATGGTTGGGTAGACATCATTTTTCTATCTAAGAACTTCAAAATCTAAGCAAGGCCATCCCTGAGATTGCTCTAGGTGTACCACACTCTATTTATAGGCTAACAAATTAAATTTGTGTCATAACATCCCCATTTAGTGCACATATAATACCATGCCTCCCTTTTGCCAATTGCCTAAACATTAGTAGTTGGCCCAATTTGTCTTCAAGATATGCCACCATATTAAAGTCACCACATATGACCTAATGAGCATCAGGGAGATCATCCATAATCCATCACCATAAATGAGTATGCTTAATTTCATCATTTGAAGTGTAAAAATTAATAAATCCAAAAGAATGGATTTCAAGGTTGAAAAGGGACCAAACTAACTAGTTGGTGGGGTCCATGCTAGATTGCACTAAGTGTGGTTGCCACCTTAGAGAAATAAACATGATCACACCACCACATCTTTACTCATGATTACTATGAAAAATAATGCTATCATGCCAGATAGAGTTGCTAATAGTCGTCAATAAAAAATCTACCAACTTCATTCTTGAAGACAAAGAATGTCTGTCTTGAGAAAATTCCTTTAAAATCACACATAATAAACTTGGATTTTGAGCTTGTAAGACCTCAAATATTACATAAAATCAATTCATAAATAATGGGTGTCAAGAGATATATCCTCAGAGTCTAGGCATTCTAAGGCATCATAATGATTCTATAAAAAATGCCCATTATAGGCATTCAGAAAACATATAATTTTGATTATTTCCTCATATAAAATTCAACTTGATACTCTCCTTCCTCCGAATCTTTACACATTATAGGAGGGATTTGAGATCGTTTGGGTGCATCTCACCGAGAAACAAGTGGTAGATAGGTTGTCTAAGAGTCTAAAAATTTGGAAGAACTGGGAAGATAAGCCCTAGGACCATGAGATAAAATATTGGCTACAAGAGGGGTGTTGTATACCCTAGTTTTTTCTATCACTTTTAGAGCTTCAACCTAAGAAATATCTTTCTCATCAATAGCCTAGTCCTACAAGCCATTACTTGTTGATAAATTACCTCTTTTAGGATTTAATACATTTCAAATCACATTTTTAATGTGGTTGTTCTTCTTCCTTACCATAGTCCATCCATACTCAGCTAGTTTGTTTATAGCTTCCAGAGAGAGCTTAAGAGGAGAGGACGAGTGATTGGATGTATTATTATGAGCTAGATATAGGGGATAATCCCAAATTTTATGGTTGGTGGCTTGGTAGTAAAAATAGGTATTAGGTAAATTGATATATAGAACTTATTAGGAATGTCCCACATCTCCAAATTGAATCTCTATAAATTATTTAAGCTCTTAGGAAAGGTCTACCTCTACAAAAACTCACTTCTATAGCCTAGCAGAGTAGAACCTATTTTTCTCATGGTAAATAACTTGACCTATGGAGGAAGCAATTTGGTGAATAAATTATTATTAGGAGAGTAAGAGATCTAGAAATTCTACCCACACTAAGACCTTGAGAGCAGTGTGCTCAGAGACTACAAAGTCCCTTGTCTAGGGGGAGAGAACCATGAGCAAGTTCATAACATACCATGTAGTTGACTAATGGAGGATACCTCCTACATGGGAAGGGTCATCAAAATGTAATAGAAAAAATCCCTTATTCATATTTTGGATGCTCTCAAGATTTATGCCATGAAAAACCTAATGGGATTGAAAAATTGCATACTTTTAGAGGGAATTTGACCCACAGAATATCCTATCAAACATAATTATTTTATCTATTGACAAGCAGAGTTAAATTTTTAGAATGGGTAAAATAACATCAGGTTCTAAAGAGTTACCTCATGGTAGACCTTCAATATAAACTTCATCAAGCACTTATAGGGGGTCATTTCTTGATGTTTTTCCATTTTTCTCCATATTTGAATCACCTAGGAGAGAATGAGGAGAAGTCATTAAATAGGTTGGACTCACTTGAAGTTGAAAAACCCTAAAAGGAAATAAATGCTAGTCCCTCAGGTAACATAATAAGGTCCAAGGTATGTAGACAAGTCAGATTGATAGAAAATGAGGGGTTGAATCTATGATGCACATGGAGGAAATCATAGTAGAGTAAAAAAAAAACCAAACTAAATTAAATCTAAACTTCCTTTTTTCTAGTCCAAAATAACTTTCACTTTTGAAGCTCTCAAGTTTTTGACATAGTGTGCAGTCATCATTTATAGAACAGGGTGAAGTCACCTATTTACTAAAAATAGAAAGATAGACATAAATTTGGCAAAGTCATCAATTATCAGGGGTGAAGTCACCAATTATAACTAATAAATTCACTATTTTTCATGAAATTTTATGCAAACACAAAGGATGGTTACCTGAGAGTCACTGTTCTTGGGGATGAAGTCATTATTTCCTTTGGATGAAGTCATTATTTATAAAAAGGTATGCCATAAGGTTAATTCACTAAAATTTAGTGTCAAAGTCATTATTTCTATCAAAGTTTCCAAAACACAGTGGTGAAGTCATTGTTTCCTTTAAAATGTAGTTAAAAATAGAACACAAGAAAATTGGCAAAGTCATCGATTAGCATGCATGAAGTCATTGATTAGAATTCAAGCAAAAATATGGGTTTTAAGGAAATAAATCTAAAAACTAAGGTTTTAAGTGATATTTTATTATATTTTAAAGGTCCAATATCACTCCTTTAGTTCATGTGGGGTGCATAGTCCCACCAGACATGTCATTATGTAACATAGGATTATGAAGGAGATCGTTAGTTTTCTCATGAGTATAATACAAACCCAAAATCAAACAACTCAATGAAAAAAATAATTACCTTTCCTAATTACTTGGGTGATTAATAACATAAATATATCAAATATAATTACGAGATAAATAAAATACTAACTTTACCTTCCTTTTCAAATGGTATTTGTTCGTTGGCATATAAGAGTGTTCATGTTAGACTTTATGTCTAATAAAGTCCTTTGTCAATCTATTTAATTTGTAGGAAGCACCTCTCCTTGTCCACTTGTGGCTTGGCTTGGTTTGGCTTGGCATGTCATAACAAAATGAAGCTTTTTAGAGACAATTTGGCATTACTTCTTTGCACAAAAAAGTTTCTTATCTCTTAACAATTTAACATTATAAGTTTGCCTTGAGAGCTTGTGGAATAATGGTAATGGAAATTATATTTATAGGTTCTAAAACTAACCCTAAATAAATTATATTTAGGTTATATTTAACTATGGTTAGGTTAGGGAAGGGACAAGTAATTAATATTTGGGATAGAGATCCCATTTATTAAGCATGACTCTCCATTTTTGAATTTAAGGCATTTATGAAAATATTTCAAATTCTTTGACTTTAAGGATGATGACATCATCATGACCTCATTTTTATTGAAATTTCCTTTTTATAAAATAGATATTTACTAGTTTAACATGGAATTTACACTAAATTATTTAATTGGATTTACTTAGTTAATTATTTTACTTAGTGTTTTGGCATTTTAGGAATTGGTTAATTGCCTTGCTTAATAGGTCAAAAGGCCAATTTGTCAATTTTTAAGGTTGTAATTTGAATAGGGATGAATTTTTTGGAGGTTATCATTGCATACAAGATAATACCCCAAGTAGGGATGCCTCAACATGATTTTGGGTAGTTATATCCCATGTGTAGATGAAATTGGGACATCTAGTGACTTTTAGGCTTAATTTATGTTATTTTCTATAAATTGGTCTGATATCTAGTTTAAACATCATTTTGGATGAAATGGGGTGTCTACATATGGGACTTAGTAAAATTTTCCCAATTGGCCTCTACATTATCAAATTTCTAAGTAAGCAAATCATCAGGATGCTACCAAGTGTTAAGATCCCAATAACCCATTAATCCCAACCAAAACCATACATTATAAAAGCTTTGGGAGATTAGGTTAGTGGTATTGTGCCATGTGGTGTGATCTCAATGACCTAATGCCTAGAAATATCCATAAAATTAGAGTGTTAGGTGAGAAAAATGATAGCACATGGTGAAATCTTATTAATTTGTAACCCTAGGGAAGTCCATGCAGCCTATTACAGTAGCAAAGTGTTAGGTGAGTGAGATGACACCACATGGTGAAATATTGCCTCACAATGGAAAATCATAGTTAGTGTAGCATAAAAGACTCATTTTGAGTAGCAAAAGAGTGAATATAATCAACTTGGTAGTGACCCTACCAATAAATGATAAGTTGGTTGTGTTGGTCCCCAAAAATGTCACTCATTTTTGGAACAACATATGAGCTATCTTGGTCCTACATGACCAAGATTTCTCTCTTCCCTTCTCAAAATTTGTTCTGAGCTTTCAAATTCCTCTTTCTTTCAAGCTTCCCAAAAATCTATGGACTCTACAGGCTTAAATCTATGGACTCTGCAAGCTTGAATCTATGGACTCTGTAGGCTTGGAACTACGAACTTCATAGATGGTTTCTACGGACTCCACAAATAGATGTCTACAGACTCTTTTAAGGTTAGAGAAAACTATGAACTTGGCTTCTACAGACTCTGCAGGTAGGCTCAAATCTATAGACTCTCAAGGTTGGTTTCTATGGACTCTATAGGAAAGAAACGGGTTCAACACTTAGCCAAATAATGAAGAATGAATTGATTGAACCATTGAACCAAAGTTGGTTCAATCAGTCGGTTCAATCAATAGGTTCAAGGGGCTAGCCCAAAGCCAAAGGAACAAGTGCCCTTATGAAGGGACAATGTGAACCAAGCCAAGTGCTCTTGTAAAGGGTAGTGAGCAAAAGCAGACAAAGTGAACTCCTTCGAAAAAGTGAACAAGGAAAAAGACAAAGAGAAATACTTTGGAAAAATTTTCTGAAGGAATTCCCTTGAAAGACAAAGCAAAAGCCCGGTGGGAAAGATGCAAAGGCAAGGAAGATTTCCTTCAGACAAATTGTCTAAAGGAATTCCTTTGAACATTCTATCTGAAGGACATAAAGGATAAATCCCACTAAGAGGAAAAGCTTGAGAGCCAAAAACCTACCGAAGAAGCAATAACCTACTAGGGAAGTAAAAGCCCGAAGGTCGCATGAAAAATATCGAAGGGTAGATACCCTTGCGGGGGACACTTGATGTCAGAAAAAGGACCTTTTCCAAGGACCCGAAGGGACACCTTCCCTTTGGGATGTTCCAAAGGTTGAACAAAGATGTAGAAAGGAACTTCCATGGACTTAGACAAAAGGGGGATTCAACAGATGAACCATTGAACCAAAAGGTTCAATGGGTTCAAGGTTCAAAGGTTCAACCAAAGCTTAGAAAGATAAAGGAAGCAGTCTTTGAGCGAGACACAAAATAAACCAATGAATTGATTGAAATTTGAACTGAAAGATTTCAAAGTTCAATGGTTTAACATGGTTCAAAAGCTCAAAGGCAGCCTCAATCAAAGAAAAAGCAACACACAAGTGGTTCAACGGATGGTTCAACCAAAGGGTGAAGAAGTGATTGAACCAAGAAGCGATAAAACAAAAGAGACAGAATGAACCAATGAATCGATGAATTTTCAATGGTTCAACGGGTTCAAGGTTTAACCTAAATCAAGTGATCAACTGAAAAGAGAGCCCAAAGACTCAAAGAGAGAAGATTGATGCAAAGGACCAGAAATGTCTATGAAAGAGTTATTTCCAGTAGGTGGAATAGTGGATCGAGTAGACTTCTGAGTGCACCAAACCAAAGACGCAGCCTATTTTCTTCCATGAAGTAAAGAAAAATATGAAAAGGACCAAATGGTCCATATTAAGGAGGAGACATATCAGATGAAGGGACACACCATAGTTATGACAACACACTACTCTCAGCATGGTCTCTTTAGACAAAACTAGAGACGCATTGAAAACGCTGACTTCAGCATGGGTTGTCCCATGGAAAAAGGCACCAATCCTTGGGTAGTTGCTATAAGTTTGTATTTTCTCACATTTTTAAGGGAGACTTTTCATTTTACAAGAGCGAAACTCTACCCATTTTGAAAGAGGAAGACTGAGACTTTGAGCTCAGGTTGTAATTTCATTTTCATTTTTATCTAAATGAGAAGGCAGGTTTTTCACAGACTTTGTGATGTTCTGACTTGTGTCATTTTAGAAGATCATTCTTACGTCTATCTTTTGAAGGTGTCCTTATTCATTTAATTTGGTAAGAAGAATTAGTGAAGGTAATAGGTAAGTGTCTTGAAACCAACTGTGGGAAGACTTTGTGCTTTCATAATTGATTTCAATCTATGTTTTTCTTTTATTTTTGTGTTGAGGATTCTGGGGTGACTTTGTGCCCCCATTATCCTTTGTGATATACTCTTTGGGTAGTTGAGGTGGAAACTTTACGTTCTACTTCATCCTATTGTTACTATGCCCTCTGGTTAACTGGTTTCTTATCTTACTACCTAAAAGAAACTCCTGCTATTTCCTGTAAGGACACTTCTAAAAGAAGAGAAGTGCCTTCAGTGTTTACACCAAGATTTCTCCTTTGTCTGTGAGCATCATCTCTAAAAGAAGAGAGATGGATGGTTTATCCCACCCTTGTGTCTTAATTTTTGCTTATTTATATTATATATAGCTCCTACGTATTTATAGGGAACCTCCCCTTGATGAGAGGAGAGATTTGCCTCCAGTTGATGTAGTAAAGTTGCACACCTGGCTGACCAATCTTCCTATTATGCTTGATCAGACCTATTTTGTTGATCAGTGTGCTGATTGACAAAATATTCGCCCAACAAGTTACACAATTAGCAAAGCATGAACTTAAGTTTGATAGCCCATCTGGCCGTCAAAATTTTCAAAAATACAAGAATAGAATGCACATCTAATTTGATTTAAAAAATTAAGTTTAAGTTCATTTCCCCACCAATAAATGGTCAAAAATGGTGGAATTCAATGCAAGGCTGGGCAATGACATTAATCATGAGCATGGTGTGTGCATTAGGATTAAGTATAAAACACAAGAGATAAAATATTTCCCTAAAGAGGCATGGCAATGGTCTATGTAGAGAAAGGTTGACTAGCCATCCTAAGGCAATCCTAACTAATTTCAGCTACCAACATTTAATTGAAGCATGGTTTTAATTACAAAAATCTTGTGCACACCTCCAATCTATCAAAGTCCCAACCACATTCCCTCAATCAGTAATGAATGTTTATAACTAACCCATTAGCTATAAATTTGAATTTAAGTTCTAACTCATCAGACCTAGGTGTCTATATAATATTAGATATTATGTTGTAATAAGGGTTGGCTCCATTAGAATAGAGTAGATTAGTGTACTAGACTAGTTGGTTCTCCCTAGTTATGAAGATAAATCATTTCTTTCATGCATTTTCTTAATTTTTAGATTGAATTTTTGAGTCAAGGTTGTTTGGTAGCCATGTATGTAACTCACATGAGTATTTGATGAATCTTAATTTATCCCTTTAATAGAAACATATTCATCTGAAATATTTATCATTTGATAGGTTTGGTCTGTAAATGTATATAGTGACCATGTTTTCCTCATTGGCTTTACTACTTCATCTCATAGACTCTTTCACTATCCTTAGTTTAGTTTCTAAGCCACAATTTGACTCTCCATGTTTATCCTAATTGCATAGTTTTATTTATTATTGTAGTTGCATTATTGAATTTATAAGAGCAATGAACATGTTTTAGATCAGTGGTATTTCCATGGTTAAATTCATATATGTTGATCCCCTAGGCAACAAGTCCACTAAACCAAGTAAAATTGATGATTTGTCTAAAATACTCTAGTGACCAAAAAAGGCCCCTTGAAATGGAATGGTCACAATGAGCCACTAAGTGAAGACCAATGTGCCTAGACTAGGTAGAATACACCTTTACAAATTCTTAGGAACTCCTTGCAAGATGGGGTTTTGGTAAATCAAAACCAACATAAACCTATCATTGGTTGGTTATTCATGTTGAATGATTGATCAACAAGATGATTATACCCCAAAGAGATGCAACTGCCAAAACCATGAGTTGATAAGTATAAATTCCTCAACCCCCATTGGAGACAAAGAAGTTACATAAGTTAAGTGGCACAAAATCCACAACCACACCACTCAAATATCATCACAATGTTTTTTTGTAATTTATAACAAGTTTTTATGCAAAGGTGGAGCCTCGAAATATGTTTTAATGTAAATTTAGAACCCCAAAATAGGTTTTTATGTAAATTTAAACTTTAATTAACCATTTAAGATGGATTTTAGATCCAAAGTTCTTACATAGTACTATTTCCCCCCACCAATACTCAACATAAAAATAGAAAACTACTTGCACGAACAACATTAATACCCCAAATATGATCCACACGTAATTCAAAATGATATATAAATTCCATAATTTATCTATCAAATTATTCAATCTAATAAATATGACAAAAATATACTCAATCTAACCCATATAATCTATCTCAAAATGACACATAATTTACCAAATATTCCTCGCGATCATGTAATACTCCCCATATATGCCTCAATATATCCCATTTGAATCACATAATATGACCCAAAGTATGAATTATTTATACATCACGGCTTGGATCTCTAAGACAATCCCACTGCATTCCCCCATTTGAGGTGAGGGATGAAACATGTGAATCACTCATTTCAAAAGATAGAGTTACATGCATCTTATGTTACAAATAAAATATAATAATGTAAATCATGTATAAAAACATGTTAATATATGCCATCATTTAATTATTTAATCATTCAATCACATGTGAAACATTAAATCCAAGGTAATGGATATACAAGTTTCATGTCAAGAAGTTATAGTAATTAGGCATGTAATAATAAGTAATGCAATAGATGCACGATATGCATCATTACATCACATACAATAGAAACATACATGACAAGAATCTCAGTGCCAAACTCAACATCCATCATATATGTAATCACATACACACATAATATCATGATCATGAAGCACTCAAGATATGACACAACTCTAGCTCAATTCTGACCCAACACAAACCTAACATGGACGTGACATGGACTCGAATATCATCTAACACAATTGACATAATAAGTGAAAAAACAAAATCAATGCACTCATATAATATGTAATGTAACACACTTCAATAATCACACAATGTAAAAATCAATATCATCAAACATATATAGATCAATCAATGTTAGTCTACAAAATTAATTAATGTCATCATCCAATGTAACAAACCATAATATCCATAGGAAATAACACCGTAGAAATCATACACAATAACAATACATGTATAAATAGTCTACTTATCTCAATATGATTAATGGAATGTCATAGAAAGTTATAGCCTATAAAGTCTACCAAGATTCCCCTAGCATAAGCATGCCTTAAATATAGAAAGGTATCCCATCAGTGTTCAATGTAATGAATGTCATGCATTTGTGTGCTCATGTATCATATGTAATTTATATATATTGCATCCCACTCATATATGCCATGAAAATCATGTGCACATAAAATAGATATGTAATTCACCATATATGTGATAAATATCATAAATCAATCATGTAAACTAGCAAAGCATGTCATGCATAGGTCATCATTTTGATTTTTTTGATTTTTTTAATTTTTTATTTTTTGAATATTTGAATTTTCATAGTCCCAAGATCACATCTAATGAATGCCAAGAATCTGAACTAGAATCAAGTAACGAAGTTGTTTTATATATTTTTAGATTAATGTAACCCTAATAGGATAAAAATATAGAAAATTCAAATTACTTAAATTATATAATTGATAAACAAATCTAAGTGTAATTGGAAGAATAAATTAACTTGATATTTATGAAAAACATTATAATAATGAAGTGCTTAGCTTTTTTTTCATTTGAAGGTATGTGTCATGGTACAATCATTAATAGTGGTCTAAAATGGGTCTGTGAGTGATTGGATCTAGAAATAGAATGGTCGTGTTTGTTTGGATAATCTATGGCTTCATATATACATGTATAGTATGGTATTATCTTTTGAGTGTGGACCTATCATGTGTATTTTTTATATTTATGATAGTTTCACCTATTATGTTAATGTCTAATAAGGATTCATGTATCTTCTAATTTCAATCCCATGTGAATAGCTCTATTTTTTGTCTACTTAATTCAAACACTATACTTACATAATTATACCAAAGTGATAGGTAAAAAAGGTGAAAGGGAAGGGTTTATATGACCTTATCCACTTCCTATGGTTAAACATTGCATGTGTATCCAATTATCCAAAGAAGGAAGTCAAATTGAATGTAGTTCTCCCACCTAGATGAGTATATGCAATCTTGTGTAATACTAGCATGCATTGTAATGTTGTGTATGTATTTTAACACTTAAAAACCTATGACTTGACCTTGAAAATGGTATTCATACTTAATTTAAGGATTTATCCTTTGATGGGTTTCATATTTTGGAGCTTTAGGGAAGTTCCTCTCAATTTACATATGTATTTCCAGTGATAGGTAAGTGATTAGTAATTGGTCAATAAGCTTAGGCTTAATATGTTTATATATCTAACTCTTTGGGTAACTTCATTTAAAATAACTTATGAAATGTATGGCTTGACCCATATAAACAATTTTAATTTGGATAAATAGTCATTAGAGGACACACGAATAGGTTTGACCTAGGTGGATAAGTTCAAAGTGGCATAACTATTTGAGGTAATAGGGAATTATATAGAGAATAGAAATTATGATTTGAGATCGAGAGATGGTCTAAGAATGATGTTTAGTTATTTATGCAGAGACTATGGAAATTTTATGTAATAGTAATGGAAATTTGGGAAGGTTGAGCATGTATATGGATAAATTATTAAGTAATAATGTGAACAAGATTCATGTATGCATGTATAAGTCAATTATGTAAAAGGTTAGTCAAATTACATATTTTCAAGTGTCTAATACCAAAAATGAGTTCTACATTTTCCTCCATTTTATTTTAGTAATAGAATTATTAGAGTAAAAAGATAGAGGTGATACATGAGGATAACCATGATGGGTGTGCTCAAGTGGATAGCGATTGTTACATCTTGCTCCATGAAATCCTACAATGAAACATGTAAAAATAAATTTTCACTTATGATATAAATCTTAAGTAAAAACATTGAACATATGTAAAATGAAAAACCAAGGAATGAATACACTTGTATGCACATGAACCAAGATGTCTTCTAGAGACAATAGAGAGTGGGGTGATTATTCCCCTTAGAGATGCCAATGTAAAACCATGGTTTGAGTTGAATATATAGAAAAAACATTTAAAATGGAGAAGTCCCTAGAAATTAAGTCATACAACACTTTAGCCCACACAAATCATGACTAAGTAATGGAACCCATTATGTGTTCCAATAAATTTGAGAAATGTCTAAGAATCAGCGTAATTTTTTTGAATAATCCATTGTAGATGGATTACATAATGTAGTCTAAGTAATGCTCGAGTATATTTTTTTTATAATGATTCATATATGCTCTGCATATATTCTCAATCTAGTAACCTATGTAATATAAGTCCAATAATTATGACAAAGTATCATAATATCTACAAAAATGTGAATATATGACTTGCATATGCCTCTAATCTGATGATTTATATAATTTGTGAAATAATTTAATAAAAAAAAGTGATCTGTCACTCATATCCTATAAACTCATAAAATGTACCATGTGTATGCCACCAATGTTTTGTTAAACCTATAATAATTAAATTAAAACCTATATTAGTCTATGTAAACCTATAATAACCTAAATTAATATCTACCAAAATTCCAAGTTTTTTAACTATAAACATTTAGTCTCTGATAAGCCACTATGTATGCCCCCCTTTTTGGGCTAGGAATGTATCATGAGAATTAATCATCTCAAAATTATTTATATGCATCATGTTATACATAAAAATATATAAGTAGTGTAAAGTGTGTATTAACATGTGGATAATGTGTCAGGATAGTAAGAATAAATCATTTGAGTATTTATGAAACATGCATCCTGAAACATACAATTGTCATGTCAAGATAGATATAGCAATGAGAAACATAGTGAATAGTCAATATAGTGATGAACATATATAAATTGAGTAACAAGTACATTGAAAGTGAGTGATAGCACTAGAAATAATAATAAGAGTGTGTGATACAAATCATGATATAAACAAGCTCAATAGACAATCCTAGATTTATCCACATAGAAAATAAAACCACACATGGTGCCATAGACACACATAATAAATCACATATGAAAACACTCAATACCACAAGGAAAAATCCACACATAATAGACAATCAAATGTCACACAAAATTAGAGTCACCCATAATGGGCAATCAAATGTCACAAAAAATTAGAGTCAAACTCGAAATAGGTAATGATCACACAATTTAATAAATAAGCAAGCATAAAATCATATAACATAAAATAGCATTAATCATGTGTTGAGAAAGCAAGGATAATCTACACAATTATTGTATGTCATCATCAAATATAAAAAAATACAATATCTAGTGAAATAGAATTATAAATAGTATGATTCAAATAAAGTCATGTAATTAGTGTAAAGTATCTCAATTTGATCAATGGAAATATAAATATAGAACACGTGTGAAGTAACAAGATGATTTGAATGGAATCATGCTTGTAATGTAGGAAGGTAGATATTGGGTCTAGGAATTTCATGCATCTATGTGTCCATGTCATATGAAATTTGTATGAAAATATATGAAAATGTTTCTATAAACATTATATTATCTATACATGGGATGAAATTTTTGTCTTTTATTTGATAAAAAATTAAAACCTAATTGAAAACAAGTTATGATTCCCCATATACCTAAATATTTTTATATGTTATGTGTGTTCAACATACAAACCTAGAATTAGTGCCTCACATTATGTTACATTGTTTGTTCATGAAAATCCTAGATGATATACAAACATCATAGGTTATCCTTGAGGAGTAATTATAACTATACCTGCACCAACAACTAAGGTGCATTCATATCCATCAAAACACATAGTCTAAGTACCTTCATCAATGTGATATGTTATAAGATCATCTATAAAAGTACCATTGATCAGTGTTGTGTCAAGTAACAGTTGGATGGCTAATTGATCAAAAATTACTTGCCCTTTTATGCACTTTTTAGATATGAATTTTAAATCAAATTCCATAAGGATAATCACCCATTTAGTTGTGTCTTGATAAATGTGGTTTTTTCATGTGAAACTTTGATGGATCCACCTTTATAATAACATGTGTTTCATTATTGAGAATATAATGTTAAAGTTTTTGTGTTTCAAAAACAAGAGCTAAATATAGCTTCTCCATTATATTTTAGTTTTGTTCATAATCAACTAGTGTAAATCCAATGTAATAAATTTTGCACTCTTTATGATCATCATTGTATTGTGCCAAAAAATCCCCTAAGGCATGATTGATAACATAAATGTATAATAATAAAGGAAGATCTCATATAAGAGACATGAATATGGGTAGATTAAATAGATATTATTTGATTGCATCAAAACTTTGTTGACATTTTACATCCCACTAAAACTTGGTATCTTTTTTTAATAATTGTGTGAGATTGTGTTTTATCATCTAACTGAGCCATAAAACATCTTATTTCCTAAATTTTTACCTATAAATATCATAACTATTTCAACACTTTTTATACAGGCATGTCCAAAATAGATTTGACCATTTTTTATATGCTTTGATGCCTCATTGAGAAATGATATAAGCTAGTAATTTTCTTGATGTTACCTCAAATACACATTTTTAGGGTTGAAGCGCACATTGTATTTTCATAGTCATTCAAATATATGTCGTAAACATGTAGCATGTTCTTGTTGATGTTTATGTTTGGCAAGTAAATCATCTCCATAATCCTATACTATTTTACGTATATAATCATGAAATATATGCATCATAACTTTTTGATAAGTGGCCCCTGCATTCAACAATTTCAAGGGCTTGACCACATAATAAAATGTTCCCCATGGTGTGGTAAATGTTGATTTTTCTTGGTTTGTGGGATTTATCATTATTTTATTATATATAGAAAATCCATCCATAATTGATAACATCTCATTACTAACTATGGAGTCTAAAATCATATCAATATTTGGTAATGGGAATTCATCTTCAAAGAAAGCCTTGTTTAATCATGGTAGTCTATACAACATTGAATATATCCGTTAGGATTTGAAAATAGAACTATAATATAAACCCACTTATGATAGTCAATGAATTGAATAAAAACTACATCCAGTAGTCTCTAAATTTCATATTTAACTAAAAAGGCTAATTTTGAATGCATTTTATAATTTTTTGTTTAAATGGATTTGCATTTGGGTATAGTAATATGTTATGCATTGAAACTATGGGGTTCATTATATACAGATTTGAGTAATCCCAAGCAAATAATTGGGGGTAATCATGCAAAACTTGTTTTAAACCTTTACCTTGATCGTCATTTAACATGGTTGCTAGAATTAGTGGTCTTAGATATTTATTTATTCCATAATGTAATTTGATTATTTATTTACTTATCAAAGTTGATCTATCCTCCACCTATGGTATAGTGGGACTTGTCTCTAGGCCAGCTAATTTTACATCACTATTAGGAAATTTTATCTCTCAAAAAATATGCATGGGTATTTGTTGTATTAGGAAACCTATTCTTATGATAGAATGGAGAGAGATATGCATAAGCCCCAAAATATTCCAAGAGAGACTCTTCAATATAAAAATCATCTAATGTGTAAATTTCTAGTGAAACCTTATCATTAATGTATTAATGAAGTATTAATTCTTGTGTTGATACACAATGAAATTCCTATTCAAGCTCAAGCTTTGATTTAAGGAAATACATGAAAATATTAATTTTATTACTTTCCTTTTTATCTATTAAAATATCTACGTAACCAAGGCCGACCTTACCATTATGATCATACACTATAATGGGACTAACAATGCCTTGTGCATGTTTCCCTAATCCCTGCCTTGTGGATCCCAAATTTTTCAAATATTTTATTCCAACACCATATTACTTTAATTTATTGGTGGTGAAGATAAATTAATTGGAATTTATATTGGTGTTGGTATATCATTCTATAAAATAGGATGCCCACATTCTTTGGGATAAATATGCATATGAGGTATAAAATTTTGCATAGGCTGTGTCATTACATAATAATTGAATGGTTTTTATCCATAAGAAGTGTGTGTGTGTGTGTGTGTGTGTGTGTGTGTGTGTGTGTGTGTGTGTGTGTGTGTGTGTGTGTGTGTGTGTGTAATTTATGACTAAGTTTTAGACATGCATGTAAATTTAAAGGAGTTACATTCGTATCATGAATCCAAGGTCTTCCCAAAATAATATTTTAACTCATATCACTAGGAATGACTTGGAATAATTTAATCTCACTACTATGGGACCCATAGTGATGTTCAATGTAATTTTTTCTAGCACCTCTAGAGGTATATTATAAAAAAATAAAAATATTCATGTCTTAGTAGTCAATATCTTTGGATTATATGATAATCATATTAAGGAAATAAATATTATAGATATTAAGTCTAGATAGATCTATTGTCTACCAAAACTTGCTTAACTCCCATTTTTTGATTTTAATTTGAATATATAATGGGAGGTGTTGATTAATAATGTGTGTGGGTGGTAAGTCATATTTCTCAAAAAATATACTTTCCTATATCCATCATAATGTATTTATGATAGAAGCAACGTAAAGTGTTTCTACATCACTTGGTAAATTTGTATCACTTAGTTCCACATAGAGAATATCCTTATAAATAAGTGACTTATGAAATAGCTCCAAAATATAGATTTTAGATGGTGTATTTTTAAGTTAATCAATAATATCATGCAGTTACACATAAATAATATCCTTATAAACATGTGACTTATGAAATAGCTCCAAAATAGATATTTTAACTAGTTTATTTTTAAGGTGATCAATAATATCGTACTAATTACTTGATCTGACTAACATAATAGGAGGTATAGTTTGACTATCTTGCACCCTACCTCTTCATGTTGTGACATCATGGACCTTAGAACCTAATCTAAGTCTAGGAAAAATAATAGGAGAGGGATGGTAGCCATCACTATATTTTAGGTCTATCAGGAGGAATAGAATGAGTCATACATGCTCTTTGGCATCTAGTTGTAACCGTAAATACTGCAGATTGAATATTTTAAAAATGTGCTTTTAATATTTATGAGAAAAAAATTATGATGAATTTAAGATTTATTATTGTGTAAATATTTGACCCATTTTCTTACATAGATGTTAAAGCTTTTACAGACTAAAGGAAAACAACATGTAATTATGACTATCATAGATTGATTTAGAAAATAAAGACTATACATATTTATTATAGTTATGATTCGATAAAGGGAAATAATAAATTAGGTTTGAAAATTAGATATAAATATAGAAATCTAAAAACTTGGGAAATAAAAGGAAACCCTAATTAGTCTATGTTTTTTCTACTTAAGACAAGAAATGGGTTCACAAATATGTTCTATCTATTTTGGGATTAATACAACATTGATAAGATAAAACTATGAAAATTTTAGATTTATTAAGATATACAATTACTTAAAAAAACTTAGTGTAACTAACAGAATAAAGTAACTTACTATTTATGGAAAACACTAGAAGAATTAAATATTTATCTTGTTTTTTGGTATGTACAGGTATATCACAGAGCACAATCATCAGTAATGGTCTGAAATGGGAATGTGAATGCTTGACTATAGAAATAAATTGATAACATATGTTGGGAAAAGTATGTGACTTCTTGGACACCTATGCAATGTAGTCCTTTTGTTGAAATGTGGACATGTCTTATGTATTTTTGTCAATTTATGATAGTTTCACCCATTGCACTTATTTATAGTAAGGATTATTATATATTTTGATGTCTATAAATCTTGCATGAAAAGCTATTTTTTATATTTCCTGATTCAAACACTAGCCTTGCATAATCATACCAAAGTGACCAAGAAAATGGTAAAAGGGAAGAGTTGAGCTAACCTCACTCAATCACTATGGCTAAACACTTCATACATATCCAATACTTTAAAGAGGGAATTCAAATTGAAGGTACTTCTCATACCTATCTGAATGTGTGTGATATTATGTAATATTAGTATTTAGTGCAATCATATGTATGGATTATAACACTTAAAAACTTGTGACTTGGCCATGTAAATGGTATTGATACTTAGCTTAGGGATTTTTTTTGAGATGTTTCACTTTTGGGAGATTTAGGGAAGTTCCTCTTAATGTGAAAACATATTTCTAGTAATAGGTAAGTGATTTATATATGATCAATAGGCTTAGGCTTGATATGTTTATATAGTTGAGTATGTGGGTAATTTATTATAAACACAAATGTGAAACATATGGGATGACTCTTTATTGAACCCTAAATTTTAGATAAAGGGTGAGTATCTAGGATTAAGGGGTATTAGATTAGATTTTACACAAGGATTGTGAACTAACTTAATGATTAGGCCAATTAATATAAACTAAGATAAATAATATTCTAAATTTATACAATGTATTTTTCTAAAAATATTAAAGTACAACTATTGATAAATATTGTAATAAATAGGGAACAATGATAACTAGTTAGTCTTCTATGTTCATGTAGGTCTAACCTAGAACATGATGAAAGTGGACTTGAAGATGATCCTAGAATAGTCATTAGATTATGTTTATGTGGACTCAAATGCTTATCTCAGATCTAGATGGTTGCATTGATGTAGGTGTCTAAATTTGACATAGGTATCTTATATAGAATACTAATTGGATCTGGATGTGACCAACTAGATCCTTATAAAAAAATTTAATTTTATATTGATATATATATATATATATATCAATATAAAAGTAAATTTTTTTATTATATATATATATATATATATATATATATATATATATCACATGCATAGGTTTTTTATCTTTGTCAAATGATCAAACCCTACCTTCCTCACCCTCAGAATTATTGTAAAAAAAATGGGTTAATGGGATCATAGTGTCGAGCTACCCCAAGGACCCATCTATTAATGGGCACTACCTACATATCTAATACTCTGAAGAGGGCCTTAGAATTATTTATTTATTCCCTACATGTTGGCTTATGTGTGCACAAGGGTGTGATGTATGATAATCATAGATATGTAGTGACCTAGATTGTATCTTAGCAAATATGGCTCATGGGCTACTCCTTGAATTCCTTAGCCTATGTAAATGTTTATCTGATGATTGATATGGAAATAGGAATGAATAGGGTAGGTTTTCTCATTTGAATGCTTGATTGGATAATTTTTGGTATTTTACCTTATGGGTTATATGTGATTTCTAGGTGAGGTATAAATAAGGGTTGATCTTGTATATATGCCAATCTATTTTGAAAATATCTCACACTAAATCACTTGGGCTGACCTTTAGGATATATTTCATTTTAAAATTGGATGACTTTTGGGCACTAGATATTTTTTAAGAAAGGTGGACACTTTCATCAACACATGTGTCTAGCTAGGATGCAAGTGTCAAGGAAGATAGAAAATAGGTATATGTCCAAAACTAGAAGTGAAAGAAAATAATCAGGTATAGAAATTTCATAGTATATAAGGCTTGGTCATTAGAATAATAATGGTCAGATTGAGATATTAGTAATTTATGCACAAAGAGATAGTGAATGTAAGCCTTTCGGTAGTAAGTAGGTCTATGAATAAAGGTACAACCATGATGGATGTTTACCAAGTGTACAAGACTAGATTAGTATATAAATCAAAATTCGGTATCTAAATTTTACCCCCTTTCAATCTATTAATGAAATTTCTAGTTTAAAGGAAAGAAATGCATACCTAGGTGTATACAACACACCTAGTCTCTACATGAGTCTAACTTGAGTGTTTTTATGGATACTGACCTGAAAAAAGATGATGTTATAGTATATAATCAGTATATGAAATCTTAGATTGAAGTAATTTGAAATTCTTAAAGGTATAAAGATCAAATTTAGGAGTGTACATGTGTTTTGATGTAAGAGTCTTGCATTTTGGCAATTTTATTTGAAATGATACCCCATTATGAAACATGAAATATAAGATTAGGACAAATCTAAACCTATAATTAAGTTTGTGTGTGTGTTTATGTGTGAGGACACATACCCCAAATATTGATGTTAAGGTGAGTTTCAATCCATCCATTAAGCTTGTTTCATCTTAATCTATATCCCAAATATGAATGATCTAGTAAGTATGAGCAATTTAATTAACTCATAATATATATCTAGTGAGGGTGACTGATTTAAACAACTCAACCTTCCAAAATTGAACCAACTATTATAGTAGATTGGCTCCATAACAATCCATAAAATTACAACCTAGGTATAATAATAGTCCATAACAGTGTTTTAAAAATGGAAATGTTTTGATCTTGAAATTTTAGGTTACCTTTACATGGCATATGTACCTCATATATCTCTCAAGTTGAAATCTATGTATAGCAACAATATTGATATATAGAATGATACCAAAAATGTGTATCTAAATCATATACTATGAAATCTAATAAATTTTATTTGACCTTATCCACCTCTTAAGGTTAAACATTGCATGTGCATCTAATTATCCAAAGAGGGAAGTCGAATTGAATGTAGTTTCCCCACCTAGATGAGTATGTGCAATCTTGTGTAATACTAGCATGCATTGCAATGTTTTGTATGTATTTTAACACTTACCAACCTATGAATTGACCTTGAAAATGGTATTCATACTTAATTTAAGGATTTATGCTTTGATGGGTTTCATACTTTGGAGCTTTAGGGAAGTTCCTCTTAATTTACATATGTATTTCTAGTGAAAGGTAAGTGATTAGTAATTGGTCAATAGGCTTAGGCTTAATATGTCTATATATCTAAATATTTGGGTAACTTCATTTAAAATAACTTATTAAATGTATGATTTGACCCACATGAACAATTTTAATTTGGATAAATAGTCATTAGAGGGCACACAAATAGGTTTGACCTAGGTGGATAAGTTCAAAGTGGCATAACTATTTGAGGTAGTAGGGAATTATCTAGAGAATAGAAATTATGATTTGAGATCGAGAGATGGTCTAATAATGATGTTTAGTTATTTACGTAGATACTATGGAAATTATATGTAATAGTAATGGAAATTTGGGAAGGTTGAGCATGTATATGGATAAATTATTAAGTAGTAATGTGAACAAGATTCATGCATGCATGTATAAGTAAATTATGTAAAAGGTTGGTCAAATTACATATTTTCAAGTGTCTAATACCAAAAATGAGTTATACATTCTCCTCCATTTTATTCTAGTAATGGAATTGTTAGAGTAAAAAGATAGAGGTGATACATGAGAATAACCATGATGGGTGTGCTCAAGTGGGTAGCGATTGTTACACCTTGCTCCATGAAATCCTATAATGAAACATGTAAAAATAATTTTTCACTTATGATATAAATCTTAAGTAAAAACATTGAACATATGTAAAATGAAAACTAAGGAATGAATACACTTGTCTGCACATGAACCAAGATGTCTTCTAGAGACAATAGAGAGTGGGGTGATTATTCCCCTTAGAGATGCCAATGTAAAACTATGGGTTGAGTTGAATATTTAGCAACCACATTTAAAATGGATAAGTCCCTATATATTAAGTCATAAAACACTTTAGCCCACACAAATCATGATTATCTAAGTAATGGAACCCATTATGGGTTCCAATAAATTTGAGAAATGTTTGAGAATCAGCGTAATTTTTTTGAATAATCCATTGTAGATGGATTACATAATGTAGTCTAAGTAATGCCCAAGTATAATTTTTATATAATGATTCATATACGCTCTGCATATATTCTCAATCCAATAACCTATGTAATATAAGTCCAATAATTATGACAAAATATCATAATATCTACAAAAATGTGAACATATGCCTTGCATATGCCTCTATTCTGATGATCTATATAATTTGTGAAATAATTTAATAAAAAGAAGTGATCTATCATTCATATCCTATAAAATCATAACATGTACCATGTGTATGCCCCCAATGTTTTGTTAAACCTATAATGATTAAAGTAAAACCTATATTAGTCTATGTAAACCTATAATAACCTGAATTAATATCTACCCAAATTTTGAGTTTTCTAACTATAAAGGTTTAGTATCTGATAAGCCACTATGTATGCCCCCATTTTTGGGCTAGGGATGTATCATGAGAATTACTCATCTTAAAATTATTTATATGCATCATGTATACATAAAAATATATAAGTAGTGTAAAGTGTGTATTAACATGTGGATAATGTGTCAGGATAGTAAGAATACATCATTTGAGTATATATGAAACATGCATCTTGAAACATACAAGTGTCATGTCAAGATAGATACAAAAATGAGAAACATATTGAATAGTCAATATAGTGAAGAACATATATAAATTGAGTAATAATTACATTGAAGGTGAATGATAGCACTAGAAATAATAATAAGAGTATGTGATACAAATCACGATACAAACAAGCTCAACAGATAATCCTAGATTTATCCACATATAAAATAAAACCACACATGGTGTCATAGACACACATAATAAATCACATATGAAAACACTCAATATCACAAGGAAAAATCCACACACAATAGACAATCAAATGTCACACAAAATTAGAGTCACCCATAATGCGCAATCAAATGTCACAAAAAATTAGAGTCAAACTCAAAATAGATAATGAGCACACAATTTAATAAACAAGAAAGCATCAAATCATATAACACACAATAACATTAATCATGTGTAGATAAAGCAAAGAAAATCTGCACAATTATTGTATGTCATCATCAAATATAAAAAAATACAATATCTAGTGAAATAAAAATATAATAGTATGATTCAAAGAAAGTCATGTAATTAGTGTAAAGTATCTCAATATGATCAATGGAAATATAAATATAGAGCATGTGTGAAGTAGTAAGAATATATGAATGGAATCATGCCTACAATATAATAAGGTAGATCTTGGGTCTAAGAATTTCATGCATCTGTGTGTCCATGTCATATGAAATCTATATGAAAATATATGAAAATGTTTCTATAAACATTGTATTATCTATAAATGGGATGAAATTTTTGTCTTTTATTTGATAAAAAATTAAAACCTAATTGAAAACAAGTTATGATTCCCAATATACCTAAATATATTGTATATGTTATGTGTGCACAACATACAAACCTAGAATTAGTGCCTCACATTATGTTATATTATTTGTTCATGAAAATCCTAGATGATATACAAATGGCATAGGTTATCCTTGAGGAGTAATTATAACTATACCTGCACCAACAACTAAGGTGCATTCATATCCATCAAAACACATAGTCTAGGTACCTTCATCAGTGTGATATGCTATAAGATCATCTATAAAAGTACCATTAATTGGTGTTATGTAAAGTAAAATTTGGATGGATAATTGATTGATAATTACTTGCCCTTTTATGGGCTTTTGAGATATGAATTTTAAATCAAATTCCATAAGGATAATCACCCATTTAGTTGTGTCCTGATAAATGTGGTTTTTTCATGTGAAACTTTAATGGATCCAATTTTATAACAACATATGTTTCATTATTGAGAATATAATTTTAAAGTTTTTTTTTTCAAAAACAAGAGCTAAATATAGCTTCTCCATTATATTTTAGTTTTGTGAATAATCAACTAGTGTAAATCTAATGTAATAGATTTTGCATTCTTTATGATCATCATTGTGTTGTGCCAACAAAGCCCCTAAGGCATGATCTATAACATAAATGTATAATAACAAAGGGAGATCTCATATAGCATACATGAATATGGGTGGATTAAATAGATATTATTTGATTGCATCAAAACTTTGTTGACATTTTACGTCCAACTAAAACATGGTATCTTTTTTTAATAATTGTGTGAGATTGTATTTTATCATCTAACTAAGCCATAAAACATCTTATTTCCTAAATTTTTCCCTATAAATATCATAACTATTTCAACACTTTTTATAGAGGCATGTCCAAAATAGATTTGACCATTTTTGATATGCTTTGATACCTCATTGAGAAATGATATAAGATGGCAATTTTTCTGATGTTGCCTCAAATACACATTTTTAGGGTTGAAGTGCACATTGTATTTTCATATTCATTCAAATATATGTCATAAAAATGTAGCATGGTCTTGTTGACATTTATGTTTGGTAAGTAAATCATCTACATAATCCTATACTATCTTATGTATATAATCATGAAATATATGCATCATAACTCTCTGATAAGTGGCCCTTGCATTCTTCAATTTCAAGGGCTTGACCACATAATAAAATGTTCCCCATGATGTGGTAAATGTTGTTTTTTATTATTTTGTGGGATTTATCATTATTTTATTATATCTCTAGAAAATCCATCCATAAATGATAACATCTCATTACCAACTATGGAGTCTAAAATCATATCAATATTTGGTAATGGAAATTCATCTTCAAAGAAAGCCTTGTTTAATTATGGTAGTCTATACAACATTGAATATATCCATTAGGATTTGAAAATAGCATTATAATATAAACCCACTTAGGATAGTCAATGAATTGAATACAAACTACATCTAGTAGTCTCTAAATTTCATATTTAACTAAAAAGGCTAATTTTGGATGCATTTTATAATTTTTTGTTTAAATGGCTTTGCATTTAGGTATAGTAATACGTTATGCATTGAAATTATGGTGTTCATTCTATACATATTTGAGTAATCCCAAGAAAATAATTGTGGGTAATCATGTAAAACTTGTTTTAAACCTTTACCTTCATCATCATTTAACATGGTTTCTAGAATTAGTGGTCTTAGATATTTATTTATTCCATAATGGAATTTTATTGTTTCTTTACTTATCAAAGTTGATATATCCTCCACATATGGTATAGTGGGAATTGTCTCTAGGCCAACTAATTTTAAATCATTATTAGGAAATTTTCTCTCTCAAAAAATATGCATGGGTATTTGTTGTATTAGGAAACCTATTCTTATGATAGAATGGAGAGAGATCTGTATAAGCCCCAAAGTATTCCAAGAGATACTCTTCACTATAAAAATCATCTAATGTCTAAATTTCTTGTGAAACCTTATCATTAATGTATTAATGAAGTATTAATTCTTGTGTTGATACACAATGAAATTCCTATTCAAGCTCAAGCTTTGATTTAAGGAAATACGTGCAAATATTAAATTTATTACTTTCTTTTTTATCTATTAACATATCTATGTAACCAAGGCCAACCTTACCTTTATGATCAAACATTGTAATGGGACTAACAATGCCTTGTGCATGTTTCCCTAATCCCTACCTTGTGGATCCCAACTATTAAAAATATTTTATTCCAACACTATACTACTTTAATTTATTGGTGGTGAAGATGAATTAATTATAATTTAAATTGGTGTTGGTATATCATTCTATAAAATAGGATGCCCACATTCTTTGGGATAAATATGCATATGAGGTATAAAATTTCACATATGTTGTGTCATTGCATAATAATTGAATGATTTTTATCCATAATAAGTGTGTGTGTACATTATGACTAAGTTTTAGACATGCATGTAAATTTTAAGGATTTACAATCATATCATGAATCCAAGGTCTTCCCAAAATAATATTTTAACTCGTATCATTAGGCATGACTTGGAATAATGTAATCTCACTACTATGGGATCCATAGTGATGTTAAATATAATTTTTTCTAGCACCTCTAGAGGTATATTATAAAAAAATAAAAATATCCATATCTTAGTAGTCAATATCTTTGGCTTATATGATAATCATATTAAGGAAATAAATATTATAGATATTAAGTCTAGATAGATCTATTGTCTACCAAAACTTGCTTAACTCCCATATTATTGATTTTAATTTGAATATATAATCAGAGGTGTTGATTAATAATGTGTGTGGCTGGTAAGTCATCTTTCTCAAAAAATATACTTTTCTCTATCCATCATAATGTATTTACGATAGAAGCAACATAAGGTGTTTCTACATCACTTGGTAAATTTGTATCACTTAGTCCTACATAAAGAATATCCTTATAAATAAGTGACTTATGATATAGCTCCATAATATAGATTTTAGATGGTGTATTTTTAAGGTAATAAATAACATCATGTAGTTCCACATAGATAATATCCTTATAAACATGTGACTTATGAAATAGCTCCAAAATAGATATTTTAGCTAGTTTATTTTTAAGGTGATCAATAATATCATACTAATTACTTGATCTGACTAACATCATGGGAGGTATATTTTGACTATCTTGCACCCTACCTCTTCATGTTGTGACATCATGGACCTTAGAACCTAATCTAAGTCTAGGAAAAATAATAGGAGAGGGATGGTAGCCATCACTATTTTTTAGGTCTATCAGGAGGAATAGAATGAGTCATACATGCTCTTTGGCATCTAGTTGTAATCATAAATATCTCAGATTGAATATTTTTAAAAATGTGCTTTTAATATTTATGATAAAAAATTATGATGAATTTTTATCCTTATTATTGTGTAAATATTTGACTCATTTCTTACATAGTTTTTAAAGCTTTTACAGACTAAAGGAAAACAACATGTAATTATGACTATCATCGATTGATTTAGAAAATAAAGACTATACATATTTTTTATAGCTATGATTTGATAAATGGAAATAATAAATTAGGTTTGAAAATTAGAGATAAATATAGAAATCTATAAACTTGGGAAATAGAAGGAAACCCTAATTAGTCTACGGTTTTTTATACTTAAGATAAGAAATGGGCTCACAAATATGTTCTATCTATTTTGGGATTAATACAACCCTAATAAGATAAAAATATAAAAAAATTAGATTTATTAAGATATACAATTACTTAAAAAAACTTAGTGTAACTTACTATTTATGGAAAACCCTAGAAGAATTAAATATTTATCTTGTTTTTTTGTATGTGCAGGTATATGGTAGAGCACAATCATAAATAATGGTCTAAAATGGGAATGTGAATACTTGAATATAGAAACAAATTGATAACATATGTTGGTACAAGTCTGTGACTTTTTGGATACCTATGCAATGTAGTCCTTTTATTGAAGTGTGGACATGTCTTATGTATTTTTGTTGATCTGTGATAGTTTCACCCATTGTACTTATTTATAATAAGGATTATTATATATTTTGATGTCTATAAATCTTGCATGAAAATCTATTTTTTCTATTTCCTTGATTCAAACACTAGCCTTGCATAATCATACCAAAGTGACCAAGAAAATGGTGAAAGGGAAGAGCTGAGCTAACCTCACTCAATCGCTATGGCTAAACACTTCATACATATCTAATACTTTAAAGAGGGAATTCAAATTGATGGTAGTACTCATACCTATTTGAATGTGTGTGATATTTTGTAATATTATTATTTAGTACAATCCTATATATGGATTTTAACACTTAAAAACCTATGACTTGGCCATGTAAATGGTATTGATACTTAGATTAGGGATTTTTTTTGAGATGTTTCACTTTTGGGAGATTTAGGGAAATTCCTCTCAATGTGAAAACATATTTCTAGTGATAGGTAAGTGATTGGTATATGATCAATAGGCTTACGCTTGATATGTTTATATAGTTGAGTATGTGGGTAATTTATTATAAACACAAGTGTGAAACATAAGGGCTAACCCTTTATTGAACCTTAAATTTTAGATGAAGAGTGATTATCTAGGGTTAAGGGGTATTAGATTATATTTTACACATGGATTGTGAGCTAACCTAATGATTAGGCCAATTAATATAAACTAAGATAAATAATATTCTAAAGTTATACAATGTATATTGCTAACTATTAATAAATATTGTAATAAATAGGGAATAATGATACTTAGTTGGTTTTCTATGTTCATGCAGGTCTGACCTAGAACAAGATGAAAGTGGACTTGAAGATGATCCTAGAATAGTCATTAAATTATGGTAATATTATTTATGTGGACTCAAATGCTTATCTTAGATCTAGATGGTTGCATTAATGTAAGTGTCTAAATTTGACATAGGTATCTTATATAGAATAATAATTGGATCTAGATGTGGCCAACTAGATCTTTATAAAAAAAAATTGCTTTTCTTCTGATATATATAGATTGCATGTACAGGTTATTGATCTTTGTCAAATGATCAAACCCTAGCTTCCTCACCCTTAGAATTATTGTAAAAAAATGGGTTAGTGGGATCATAGTGTCGAGCTACCCCAAGGACCCTTTTATTAATGGGCACTGCCTACATATCTAATACTCTGAAGAGGGCCTCAAACTTATTTATTTATTCCCTACATGGTGGCTTATGTGTGCACAAGGATGTGATGTATGATAATCATAGATATGTAGTGACCTAGATTATATCTTAGAAAATATGGCTCATGGGCTACTCCTTGAATTCCTTATCCTATGTAAATGTTTATCTGATGATTGATATGGAAATAGGAATGAATAGGGTAGGTTTTCTCATTTGAATGCTTGATTGGATAATTTTTGGTATTTTATCTTATGGGTTATATGTGATTTCTAGGTGAGGTATAAATAAGGGTTGATCTTGTATATATAGCAATCTCTTTTGAAAATATCTCACACTAAATCACTTGGGCTGACCTTTAGGATATATTTCATTTTCAAATTGGATGAATTTTGGGCACTAGATATTTTTTAGGAAAGGTGGACACTTTCATCAACACATGTGTCTGTCTAGGATGCAAGTGTCAATTAATATAGAAAATTGGTATATTTCCATAACTAGAAGTGAAGGAAAACAATCAGGTATAGATATTTCACAATGTATAAGGCTTGGTCATCAAAATAATAATGGTCAGATTAAGATATTAGTAATTTATTCAGAAAGAGATAGTGAATGTAAGCCTTTCGATAGTAGGTAGGTCTATAACTAAAAGGTACAACCATGATGGATGTTTTCCAAGTGTACAAGACTAGATTACTATATAAATCATAATTTAGTATCTAAATTTTACCCCCTATTAATATAGTAATTAAATTTTTAGTTTAAAGGAAAGAAATGCATACTCAGGTGTATATAACACACCTAGTCTCTACATGAGTCTAACTTGAGTGCTTTTATGGATAGTGAACTAAAAAAAGATGATGTTATAGTATATAATCAGTGTATGAAATCTTAGATTGAAATAATTTGAAATTCTTGAAGGTATAAAGATCAAAGTTAGGAGTGTACATGTGTTTTAATGTAAAGAGTCTTACATTTTGGAAATTTTATTTGAAAGGATACCCCATTATGAATTATTAAATATGATATTAGGACAAATCTAAACCTATAAGTGTAAGTGTGTGTGTGTGTGTGTGTGTGTGTGTGTGTGTGTGTGTGTGTGTGTGTGTGTGTGTGTGTGTGTGTGTGTGTGTGAGAGAGAGAGAGAGAGAGAGAGAGACAAAGAGAGAGAGAGAGAAAGAGAGAGAGAGAGGACACATATGCCAAATATTGATGTTAAGGTGAGTTTCAATCCATCCATTGAGCTTGTTTCATCTTAGTCTCTAACCCAAATATTCATGATCTAGTGAGTGTGAGCAATTTAATAAACTCACAATATATATCTGGTGAGGGTGATTGATTTAAACAACTCAACCTTACAAAATTTAACCAAATATTATAGTAGATTGGCTCCATAACAATCCATAAAATTACAACCTAGGTATAATAATAGTCTATAATAGTATTTTAAATATGGAAATGGTTTGATATTGAAATTCTAGGTGACCTTTGCATGGCATATGTACCTCATATATCTCTCAAGTTGAAATCTATATATAAAAACAATATTAATATATAGAATGCTACCATAATTGTGTATCGAAATCATATACTGTGAAATTTAGTGAATTTGAAATCAGTGTAAATGTGGAGTATCATGTTTACATAACATTCCCCCACTATAATCTATAAAATTTGAGTACTAGTGCAAATGTGGAGAACATGTTTACATAACATATCCTTTTTGTAATTTGGATAATTTGTGAAAGTGTGAAATCCTTGCCTTTGTTACATCCCCTCACTGATATGACCCCTTTTGAGGTGAAGGGAAGTAGAACATGGTAGTTACCTTTCCTCAAAAGGAAAATATAAATGTATAAGTTGTGCATGGATCATGTATCATATAGGAGTAACATTTATAGGTAGATATGGAAGTTAAGCACATAGTTATATAATCACATCAAGTCCTAAGATGCATGATGTAGATCATGGAAATATATAGAGAGTAATGATACAAGGTCAACAAGCAATCAAGAACACACATAAGAGCACTCAAAATAAAATCAATAAGAAGTGGTCCAAGGAGACTTCATACAAGGTTCATGTTCAAATGTTTCACAATCAAAGGGACATGACTTATTGAAATTTTCACAAAGCATAAAATGACATATCTAAATATCCACATACCATAAACCATGAAATGTACAAATATCAAAATAGGGAATCATATGCATTGGGGACACAATAAATAAAGCATATTCAAGCACTCAAAATAGGTAGTAAAATGCAAGACAATAGCAAGAAATGAGAATAGGTATTTCATGAACATAACATATTAGTTCCTAAACATATGTGTTTTCAAGCAATGTTAAGTACATAACATATCAAGTACATTGTGAAAGATATAAGCATGGACATAGGCATGTATAAGTATATAATCTCAAATAGGATACTAGAAAGTTATCATAGCATAATGTAACCTATGTGTATCATTATCAAAGAATCAGATGCCCCCAATGTACTTAGGGCATGAGTGGAGGTAAATCCCCACATTTATATGGGCATGTATCATGTACATGGGTATGCTTGTATCAAACTCAAATGAAACATGAAATACATGTGCATATAGAAAGGAATGATATGATATATACTAACATGGAGTAAAAAACATATGTATAATAAATAGTACAACTAGAAACATGTTGAAAAAATTAGTATTTCTGAGTTTTTTTAAATATTTTTGGAATATTTGTTTTTTTTTAATTTTTTGGTTTATTTTGGGCACAAGGATATTATTCCTCCCACTCTAAAGATAAAAGACTATTTGATGGTTTTATAGGATCAACTATTTTCCAATAGTGTTTATGCCACATCATTTTGAATTATTATGTATCATCTGGTAAGGGACTATCAATTGTTATTTCTATAGATTTATCATTTTGTCCATCATGGAGTATGTAGATTAGATTATTTTAGAATTTGTAATTAAAACACATATGAATGGTATAAATAATTTATTTCATTTTTGTTTCCCAATATTGTCCAAATAAATGTGAAATTTTATTTGGTATCCATTACCCAGATGATGATATTTATCATTTTAGGTCTACATGTTATTGGTAGATAAATATATCCAAGATATTTGAGGAAAATAAAACAATGTTGTAATTTTTTGACAATATGCCCCAATGTAGGTAAGTATGAGAAATTACAAATGGTGTCCCAATTGTTTGTATCAAATTGAAAATATGAGCAAGAGATACCATCAATGTTTGTAATAATTATTATATTTTCTTATCTTTGTCGCTTTGTAGATTGATTTTATGTGAAAAGATTAGAAGTATTTGGTCTCTTTTTCTACTTGGACACAACTTGTATGTTCCCTTCACCTTTTCATTTATGAATATGGTTTTTCAATACCTCACATTAGATTTTATTATGGCTGGTGACCTAATGGTAAGCACAATATGGTGATCCTTTTTTATAAATGAGTTTGTTATCAATCAGTGTCTATTATGAGGTAAATATATCATGTGATGCTTAAGTAACATAGGAACAATTATATCTTGGACGTATTAGTTTTCTAAGTTTTGGATAATTTGTTATGGGGGGTTTTGAGAGGACTCCACATTGTTCACATGGTGTATTTGCATTGGTCCCTATTAAGGATAGATTAATGTTTTGATCTAATAAGGATGAATTAAATAACAAGTATTCACATGTTCATCTATTATTTTTATCTTTCCCTTATCTGAATGTGGTTTTTTATCCTCTAGTGATGAGTTTAAATTATATGTACTATGGATTTTAGGTGTGAATAGGCTATGTGAAATATTTTAAAGTGGATCAAAGCTAAGTTTTTATAATTGTTCATCATTCATATCATGAGGACGCTCATCATCACTATCATAGTAATCTACAACTTTTTCATCTTGTTTCTTGGTGTTAACCACTAAATAAATATCAAATGTTTGATTTTCTTATTGTTTTATTATTATTGGATCTTTTGGTAATGGTTATTTATCTTAATGTGCATCTATGTGCACCTCAATTGTTAGTGCTTTATTTTTTGAAGTAAATCAGTCATTATGATTGACTCCCTCATTTCATATGTTTATATATTCTCAAGTGGAATACAATGTTTAGGTGGTACCAATTTAGGTATCCCTTATGTGTCAGAATGTATCATTTTAAAAAAATTGAAGGGTTCATCATCAATAGGCATGGTGAATAAGTTCCCATCATGTATAAATTTCACACATTGATGTAATGTAGATGGGATGGATTCGATGGTATGTATCCATTATCTACCCAAAATAAATTTATAATGTAATGATTGAGACATTAATTAGAATGTGGTTGGAATCATTTTTGGCCCCAATGTCACATCTAATGTGATTTGGCCAACTTGAGCGATACATGAATTATAAAATCCTTTAATATGTCTAATTTTTGGAGAAGAATTATGTTAATACCCATGGTGGTTAAGAAATTCATGCCACAAATGTTTAGGTCTGAACCATTATCAACTAACACTCTTTTGAATCCCTTATGAAACACACTCACTTATATGAACAAAGTCAAATGTTGATGAAAAATATCTTTTGATGATAAATTATATGGATCAAAGGTAATAATATTTTAATTATTTTTTATATCTTGCATAATATCTATAAAATAGGCTAGTTTAATATTACTTAGTACTTAGGTGTCACGTAATACTTCATATAAAATATCCTTATAAATAATATATTGATTGAAGAGTTCTAGGATTTAAATTTCATCATGAATGTTGCTCAATTGGTAAATAAGATCATATCCTTTTCATTTGATAATAATTTTGAGGCTTAGGAGGAACTTGTTGTGTAGTAACAAGTGGTGGGATAGGTTGGGCACCTTTACCTTTTTGAGTTATGACAGCGTGGACTGTAGAATCCAATATAAGTCATGGGAAAATAATGGGTGTGGGATGGTAGCTATCATTTAAATAGGATATGAGTGGAAAAAAGGGTTATGATCATGTATATTGGCATCCATATATTGAATATTTAGTATTATAAAAGGAGTTGTAGAAATACACTTGATTATTATCCTTTCTTAGATTTTGGGTTAATTTAGCCATGTAATAAGTATAAAAAATAAGGGATACTATGAAAGATTAGAAAAATAATTGAATGAAATATGCATCCATAATTAATTCCTTCAAAATAAATGGAATATAATTGTAAAATATTTATAGTTTAGAAATCATAAATTAGATAAAAATAGGAAACCCTAGGTTGATCTAGGGTTTTGATACCAAAGGTCAATTTCACCAAATTTTAAACCCTAAATTTTAGATAAAGGGCGATTATCTATGGTTAAGGGGTATTATATTATATTTTACACAAGAAGGTGAAATAACCTAATGAGCATGATAATTAATAGGACTTAAATAATGATATTTAGTTATACAATTGGGATTGCTATAAATAGTAAAGTACAACTATTGATAAATTTTGCAATAAATAGGGAATAATGATATTTAACTAGTTTAATGTGCTCATGTGTCTGAACTGAAATAGACTGGAAGTGGACTAGAAGATGATACTAGAATAATCATCATATTTTGGGAATATTATTTATGTGGCCTTAGACACTTGTGTTGGATCTACATAGTTGTGTTTATACATGTGTCTAACTTTGATCAAGGTGTCTTATACAGAATACTGACTGGATATATATGTGACTAACTAAAACCTTTTGGGTTTTTTGTCACCTTTATTATGATATATATAGATCACATGTAATGATGTCTCTCTTTATCAAATTATTAAAACCTAGCTTCCTCACCCTTATAATGATTATGGGAAAACTAATTTAGTGGGCTCATGGTGTTGAGATACCCCAAGGACCTTATTAGCCAAAATTGGCCACCATGAATGAGTATCATTCAAAAATTTGATGTACATGATCTTAACTTTATTGATATCCATCATAAACATCTTGTATTGGTCATAAATTGTCTAAATATGATAGGTAGTGTGTCTTCTTTGGAAGATTACAAAGCCTTATAGGATGGTCTAGTTAGTAGCAGGGTCAAGTCACTTTTTCTTGTCATCAAATGGTCATTCATTATAGTCTTCTTCATGTGTTTAACATTGATTAAGGTAATTTTGACAAAGTTAAGGTTAAGTGTGAAGTCAAGTTAATATTGAATGGTTATCAAGGAGGAAAGGTGGTGGCCCTTACACTAAGAACTATGATCTAAGCTAACCAAATTGATTAAGGAACAAAACTAGTAAGTTGATCGCATTTTATTTTCAACCAATTTGTAGATTAAGGTAGTTTTGATAAGATTAAGGTATTTCATTTACTTTAGTCTCATTTTATATTCCAATGTTGAGATGATACATTATAAGAAAGAGAAAACGTGAAGGTTTTTTCATTGAATAGGGATATTTTTAAGTCATATAAAATCTATGTAATGATATGATGCTTGTACTTGTTTGTATATATTCTCCAAATGTCTTAAACAACTACTTTCTAATGTTGGAATCTCTTTGTAACTTCCCATTCATCAGTTTATAACATCCAAATGAGATATATTGAAATATTTTCAAGCAAAGAGAAGTGGGAAACATCTTTTCATACTCCTCCACCTCCATACAGGTCAAATAAATTTTCATAATCACTTGGTTAATCATCTCCAATAGTTCTAAAAGGTAGAATAGGTAGATTCTTGAAGAAATAAAGTTTTTGGAGGTATTTTGAAGAGTTCTTCCATTGATGGGAAATGTAAAAAGTCCTCCAATTATCCCCCTAGCCTATTTATATCCAAATAAATGGAAAAATGGAGTTGTAGATCCAAAAAAATAAAAAACATCCTTCTTATCTATATCAAGTTTCTTGGTAGCTTTAAAAGGCCAATCAGTTTATGGATGGTAATCAGAAGATAGAGAGAGAGAGATATGGATCCCAAGATCTTGGGAAAATTATGGGACCCTAATTCCCTTACACTTTGTCTAATTGGTTGTCTAATTAATCTCCTTAACTTTATAAACAATCGCTAAGAAGTTAAGGGTACAGAAAAAGGACTCAAAACCTTATAGGGTTAGTTTTCCCCTAATAAGAGTTATGAAGTTTAATGAATTCGTGAAAATAATTTTAAAATGTCTCTTGAAAATTATTTTAATTATAAAATATTATTATAATTAAGTTTCTTCATGTTCATGTTTGGATTAGCACCAAATAGTCTTGATTTGCTAGTTTAAACATGACAATCATGGTTTGAAGGAGTTATGAAGTATTTTAGTGAATGAAATTAATGAAATAATGCTACAAATAGTTGATTAAAATTAATAAATACAACTAAAACCTTTTAAATTCATCATTTAATCAATAAACTTCATTAAAAGTAGATAATTATGCATGCACAATTGAGTTGTTTGAACTAGTAGACATGGTTGAGATAACCCTTGTAAAATATGGGTGTGTTTTCATTATCCTAGATCCTTTAATGGAAATTAATATATATACATGTACATGAATATATTTATAAATTATTTATTCCAAGTATCAAACCCTAGGATTCAAGGGTTCTATTTCTTTCTCTAGGCCAAGTTCCAAAGAAGATTTGTGAACCCATAAGTCTGCAGACTTGTAGGTTAATATTGGCACTTAGTGGTTGTAATGTAAGTATATATGGACTATTTTAAGACATTATAAAATATTAAAATTAATTCTTAAAATATATATATAATCCTTGAGATCCAAAATTATCATACTAATGGTGATTGGATGAATTTGAAGTGCATACAATGCATGCAAGCAAACACAGTCTATGCTTCTACGGGAAAGCAATGGTGGTATTATTTTACATATTGGATAATAAAATATGGGATTGGTTTATCATTATCATTATGTTATAAAAATTTATGTTTCATCAAAATTTATCTCACATATTCACTGGTATATTCCATTAAAGAAGGAGATGTATTTCGTTGAATGCATTCAAATGGATTGTGTGAGCCTAAAAGAAGACTGTGAAGGTTTAAAATAGACATCCAATGAAATTTAAACCCATTTTAAATATGGAGAGGATGTAAAAACATAATTCACTTTTACCATAGTTCCATTATTGGATAATTAGGCTTAAGAAGGCAAAACAAGATGAAAGAGAATTCTAGGCCTAATGACCATCTACAGTCTTGTCACAGACATATGGGAGCAAAAGGGATATTTGTGATGGTTTTTAAGGGAATAAAATGTTTTATATGTCAAAATAAATTTTTATTAAGTTTTTAAATAAGACAAAATCATATCAATAAAGTTTTACTAGTTTTGGAGAACTTGATTTGGTGAGCTTGCAGTCAAGAAGTTTGAATGGTCACCTATAGGCTGGTTGTAGGCAAATGAGAGAAGAACATTTGTGGTGTATAATGGAGTGTTATTATGTATTTATAATTTCAATAATAATATTAAATAACTTCCCAATACTTTTCAAGATCACAAAATTTCCACAGATAAAAGTGGAAGAAGATCCACTCTCAAAACTGTAGTAAAAAACACATAAGCACCTATAGGTCTGTTATAGGTGGAATGGATAAAAGTTAATTGGTTGTTTAATGAATAAATTTAAGTATATGAGATATCCATGGATACATATACTCTAGGTTATAATATGATAATAATATATTCATATAACTTTCAAGGTGTTAAAATGCAAAGAGAGGACCAAGAAGCTTAATTAGGCCTAAAGTCCTACATGACCACCTACAGGCAATAAACATAGGTTTTGAGAATCATGAGGCCTTAATTTACATAAATAATCATATGTATTCAAGTTTAATATTATTTTAATCTTGTTATCATAAAATCTAACTACCACAATTCATTTTTGAAGGCTTTTAGGCCAAAAAAACTCTCTCAACCTAAGTATGCCAAGTCCACCAATTTGTGAAGACTTTTCTCTAATTTGAAATCTTATGAGATTTTTCAAGGGATCCTAAAAATAACTTGAGATTTATATAATTTTTTTAGCATTAATATCTTGGTGTTATTTCATTCATTAAAATTCACATCTTTATAAATAATGCTTAAGAGATGGAATCACTCAAAACCCTCTTGCCACCTTGTGCAAAGTTTGAGAGGCCTGCTAACTTTGCAGTCAAACTCAAAGGATAATTTACATGGATTCATATTATATATGGGTAATATTATTAAATTTTTTAAATAATTTTTTTTTCATTTTTTATCTCAAGGCTCTAGGGTTTATGAATCAACCTTAAGAAAGTTACAAGCCTAAAACCCTTGTTAAACCCTGAATAAGATCTGATGGAAGAGATAAGCTATCAAAGCGCTAAAAATGGATGGAAATGACTTATAAATCACTTTTATGACATTTATACCTATCTTATTCATCTAATTAATCATATTTATATCACATGTAAGCTAAATTTATATAAAAAATGGCCTAAAAGTTCCTTTTTGAGCTTATTTGTAGGGTTTTAAGTTAGACAAACTCTCCTAAGTAATTTCAGAGGGTATTTAAACCAAGGTATAAATATTATAATCATATTAATTTCATTTAAAAGTTTTATATATTAATATTATATAATTAAAGTGATAAACTAATCCTTAATGAATAATCATGAAGAAGATGGATTCAAAAAGGTAAGGGTATAGACTAGTTGCAATGTTCCAGAGATTAAATAAGTTTAAACATGAGTTGGAGAACCTATGAGAATCATATAAAGAGGAATTAGAGTCATGGAATAAATATAAGGATCATACTCATCCCTTAAATCTATATGAAACCTCCATGATAATGAATATCTCTCTACTTTATTGACTACAAAGAGTGAAGACCAACAGTAAGATGACTTTTATTGATTGAACAAAGCTCCATGACTTGGAATGGTGTATTCCTTTAAGAAATAATATATGGTAGATACCTTTCATGTAAAAAAACCATATCTTATTTATAATTAATACCTTGATAAACAAATAGATATTCTAAGAAGAAGTCATGAAGTTCAATGTAAATCTCATAAGGAAGAAAAAGCATTGCAAGAGACAAAGGTTGGTGTAGATGATCTTCAAGGGTACCAAATGTAAATTCAAGAACTTGTAACTACCAAAATAATCAGATAGGTAACTCCATGAGAAGTATTTATGATTATTAAGTCATAAAAACCACCAAGATGGCCTCTTAGGTCACTCTTCATGAAGAGTTCCATCAACACATGTTCTAGAAGACTAAGAGACAAGATGATAACACACTCTCTGTAAGCTTGGTGTTACTCTCTTTATATTTATAACTAATCTAATCATTATATGTATTTCATTAGTTATCTTATTGTCATATCCTTATTTCTTCTTCCAATTCATCTATAAATTAAGTGTTGAAAGGCTTAGAATGTATTTTCAAGTTGGTTATGGCAAAGTCATGCCAATGTTAAGACTTGTAATCACCTTTGAAATCTATTCAAGATAAATTATACTATCTTCATCTTACATACATTGATTTTGGATGAATTATTCATTAATTTTTTGTGATAGTGAGATTACTTCCTTGCATTTATCCTTATCTTTTATGCCTCTATGTGAGTTAATTTTCTTTCCATATGTCATATGAAGTGTTGTACATGGTTTGCTGAGTTAAGTGTTGAAACATCATTAGTGTCTTATCTTTGGCCTCTTGAATAATCACTTTAGTTGTTTTAATAAACATATCCTTCATATATAATCATTTCTGTGGTAGGATTGATTTTGAATCTATAAAAAATTAGATTGTAACTTGTCATTTCATAGTGCAAACATTAGTAAGTAGAGGACACTATATTTGGTGCATCACCTCCATGTTTTCCTATTAGTTTTATCTCTTTTCTATCCCTTTTCCTTGTAAGTTTTTTAGGTTATTTTTAGTTTTGGGTGAAGCATCAAGGGATCTAGCCCAATCTATAGGTTCGATCCACTCATTATGTCACCCATAACTGAGTATTGTTCCTCTGTTATCATATAGTTATAAAGGCTTAAACAACCTTTTTAGGGGTGTAAATTAGATAGATAATAGACATATATATCAATTGACACTACCTACATAGCCAATACTCTGAATAGGGCCTCATACTTATGTAGTTCTCCCCTATGTGTTGGCTTGTGTGTGCATAAGTATGCGATGTGTGATAATCATAGACATGCAGTGACCTATCTTATAACTTAGAAAATATGGCTCATGGGCTACTCCTTAAATGCCTCAAACTTGTTAAAATCTACTCCTATGACTTATATGGAAATAAGAATGAATAGGGTAGGTTTTCTCACTTGAATACTTAATTAAGTTCTTAGTAGTATATTGCCTTTTGAGTTGTATGCCATTTCCATGAGAGGTATGAATGAGGGCTGATCTTGTATATATACCAATCCCTTTTTAAAATATCTCACAATAAATCATGTAGTTCAACTTTTAGGATATGTTTCATTTTCAAATTGGCTGATTTTTGGCCACTGGACACTTTGTAATAAAGGTGGACTCTTTCATTGACGTAGGTATCTATTTGGGATGCAAGTGTCTAGGAAGATAGAAAATAAGAACATGTCTAGAACTGGCATTGAAGGATAATAATCAAGTTTAGAGATTTTTTCACAATGTATAAGTCCTGGTCATTAGAATATCAATGGATGGATTAAGAGATAATCAATTTAGGCACAAAAAGATAGTGAATGTGAACCTTTCATCAACAAGCAGGTCTATAACTAAAAGGTACAACCATGATGAATATTTTCCAAGTGTGAATGATTAGATTACTACATAAATCATATTTTAGTATTTAAACCCATATTAACAATTTGAATTTGGATCAATATTTGTTAAAGGGAATGTAGGTAGGTTTGACTTAAGTTGATCCATAAACTAGGTGGATATTCCATACTAAGTTTTAAAAACACATGCCATATACTCCTAGCTCATCAAATCAATTATAAATTATTGTTTTAGACTAATTTAAATTCAAAAACTAAGTAAAAAAAGTGCTATTAAATAATTTTACAACATACTAAACATAATAAGGAATCATGAGAGAAGACAAAGCATAAGATGAACACACTCTATGACTTGGATAAACTTGATGTCAGAAAAAATCCAATGGGTGACAAAATTTATCTCTCCTTCCATTTTATAATTCAACAATCATATAATTTTACTACCTTATCAAATCCTTCATGAACATACTTTGCATTACCATATATCTAAACACACATACATGCTTTAAAATTTTCTCAGTCAATATTTCCTTTTCAAACCCAACTTATAAAATCAATAAGAATGTCTATGAGGAATGATCATTTTCTTATAAATACCCTATCCACACACACACACACATAGATATATATATATATATATATATATATATATATATATATATATATATATATATATATATATATATATATATATATATATATATATATATATATATATATATATATATATATATATATACACACATAAATGCTTTAAAATTTTCTCACTCAATATTTCCTTTTCAAACCCAACTTATAAAATCAATAAGAATGTCTAATATATATATATATATATATATATATATATTACACAAAATAAATCTTGAATTAGAATCTAAGAAGAATTAGAAGATGAAGAGAAATTGTCTCCAATAGTTACTCAAATTATTCTTAGTCTTCTTATGAAATTACTACTTTATGCAGGGCAAAATCATTACATTGGTTTTCAAAATATTAGGGTGGGTTTTAAAACTACCTATTAATCTTTCAAATCATTATGGTAGTTATGTAACCACCACTTGACATTGTAAAACCACTAGTTCAGTTTTAAAACTTGGCCAAATGGACTAACTTCTATAGGACATAACTTATGCATTCGCACTCAGATTGACATGTAATTTTTTAAAATTTCATAATTTTATGAGAGTAACACAAATATGTAGTATAATTATGATTTTTATGAAATTTTAATAGTTTTTAAGGCCGTTGTACCAAAACCTAGCTCTTTTTAGGTCTTAAGGTGTCACGACTTCCTCTTAAACCATATTAATGGTTACATCACTTAACCAACCATAAAAATGAAAAAGAAAGAGTGTTTCAAATTATTTAAAGTTAAATTATTATACAATGAGAATAGTTTATTATTTATCTTATATGGCTTACATTACCAATCTAAAATTTGGACCATGCCTCATTGATTTGGAAGCTTTCAGTCCCCAAAATCTTAGGAACTCATACGATGAGTAAATTTATTTCCCCATGTCTTGAACCTCTCTTATAATTAGAGGAGTATATTTTGAATGATATTATCAGCCTTTTTAACTTCTAATTCCACCTTTTCATTCCATTTGTGTGGCTTATTTCCTTCTTTCAATTTATGTTGATGAAGACCCATGTTTAGAAAAGAACAACCTAATAGTAATTATATCTAATATCATTTATTAAAAGACATGATCTAAGTATACTTATGTTATATTAATCCATTATCATTCTTATCTTTAAAAATTATAAAATAAAACATCTCACTAACATTAAGCAACAAGTTACCTTGAGTGAAACTTACTAAGGAGATCTTATATTTTCCTTCATAAGATTTGAGGGTGTATCTTATCCCACCCTTAACCAAATTGTATTGATTATATATCCTAATTCAAATAGCATATATAACATAAATATATGGGCTTCCAGAGACTATACCACAAATTTTAGTAGGTGCAACATCTGTAGACACCCAAAACTGGCCATAATTGGCTTTTAACCAGACTTTAGATTGATTCTTACCAACTATTGTAAATTAAGCCTAAGAATCATAAAACATCCCAATTTGATCCATGCATCATTAATCAATGCTCAGAATCATGTTGAGGCATCCCTATTTGGGATATTAGCCTATATGTAACAATAACCTCTGACAGATTCTTCTCTAATCACCTTATGACATAACAACTATTAATTTTGGCTTATGGACCCATTAAATGGGGCACTTGATTAAATATAAAAAAATTTAAAAAGGATAATTAAATTGAATTAACTAATTAAACAAGATTAAATGTTTATTTGAATTATCCAGTTGTAATTAATTAATAATTAAAAATGGAAATTTTAAAAAATCAAAATATCAAGCCTTTCATCGTTACCTTTATGAGTTGTCAAGCTCTTCCAAAATATCCCACAATATCTAATTTGATAGCCATGCCTAGTAATTAAAAATCATAATTACATGGCAACTAGTAACTCAATTGGAGTTAGTCTCAACTTACTTAGGGTTAGATTGAACCCATTCCATTTTTAAACTCAAACTTAACTCACCTTGGGTGAGAGTTAAATTTGAGGCTATAAATACAATGCCATACCTATTGATATTTAATCTATTTTGGTGAAAAGTTATTATGCAAAAATATATTCAACAAGATTGGATATTTTAGAGTTATTATGCAATATTTACGCTATAAGACTCATCCAAGTAAATTTACCATTCCCAAATTTTAAGCCAAGCAATCAAAGCCAAGGTTCCAATGAAAGGTGAATCCAAAAAAATCTCCATTTATGAATATTCTTGATGCACAAGTTGATCAATCCATTCAACAAGTAATTTGGAAGCTCTAAGGAAGGTAAAAAAGTGTATTTTTTAATGTTTTTGTTGTGTTTTCATATGTTTTCTTGTTACCTAAGCTCTCCCTAGTGTCTAGGCTAAAGGTGTTAGGATTTTAGTGTGTTTAGTTGAGTTTTATTTATTATACTAACACAAGACTAACTTCCCCTCTATGTATTCCTTATCCACATCTTGGCACACCTGGTGGGACATGCACCCCATGAAGTTACTCCCAAGGCCTTTTAGAGCATTCTCCTATTAATTTTCATGAAAAAATTCAAGCTTGATGTTAAAACATGTGAAAATTGGAATCTCAAGGACAATTTTCTAGAAGTTATGAAGTTACTCTATGCAGTCATGATTTTTCTCTTTGGAATCATGATATTGCATAATATCATTAATATTACAGTCATAGTTTTGTCATATTTTTTTGTATTTTTGTGTCTAACAATCAAAGTTTTTTCTACCTATTTATGCTTGTAATAAAAATCATGATATTTCAATATCACTACTGTTGAAGTTACATTATTATGTTAAAAATCATGATATTATGATATAGCATTTATTTCTACATTATTGTACTTATACTAGTGATATTGCACTAATACTCTATTTTACATGAAAATTGTGGTATTATATTAACAGTTGCAATTTTATAGTAAAAGCAATGGTATTGATCTATGTTTCTATGGTTTTGCACTCTATGTAAAATTTTGGAAACCTGAGAGCAAGAATTAGAAATTCATTTGTTTACTCATGATTTTGTTCTAAGCAAAAGGACCCCCTAATGTGTTTTTTAGGACCCAAAGGCCAAGAGGAAGATATTTACAACATTCTAAGTTGAAATTTTCACATTTCAAATTATTGTTTTAAAAACCTTTTTGCTTAAGTCATTTTCACTTTTCAAAATTTTCAATAACAAATGTCAAGGGGATAAAACTTTACTTAAGACATTTTCACTTTTTTAAATTTTCAATAACAAATGCCAAGGGGATCAAACTTCATCATATATTTCATTTTGGTGCTATAAAACTAAAATCTCACATTAGTTACATACTCATACAAGTTTTTTTTTTTATGTTTGTTTGTTGAAGTGTTTTGGTTAAGCAAGATAAGTGACACATGTATGCTCTTCCCTTGTACCCTTTAGGGAACTTGGGTAATAAAAAACGCTCCTTATTTGCATTTTATCACTTTGGTCCAAAACCATGGAAGGAAATTATCAAAGGCCCTCCCCAAAATTTAAATGATTTGGGTGACCCAAAAATGACCCTAAAGTCTTTCCAATTGTCTTTATTCTCATGCATTTTGTCTTGTGAGTGGGAGTTCATCACCTCCTCATAGGTTCTCTATGGAAGTGTTAACTTGGGAATTAATCTCCTAGCATAATTTCAACCCCAATCCATAATGGGGTATATAAATTTAGGGTGACCCACTGGGATGCTTATTTTGAGCAATTAAAACAAGCTTCATCAATACTATTTAGCCTTGAAATGTAGGGGTAACTCAAACATTGCACTACATTGATCAATTGACAAATGTAGTGGTTATGAAAAAGGCAAGACATTTTCACAAAAAATTGGTTGATTTAGATCCAAATTATGTGATTTCATCTCTAGTGTTAACCACACTTGAGACCATCTAGAAACTAGCAAAATTTGATAGTTTAAAACAACCCCACTTATTGTGAACATATTGTTGATGTAGGGTGAGTAGCTTAAAGTTTCATGTCACCATATGAACTCTTAAAAGAAGAGGGGGCTTAAAACCCCTAATTTTCATGCATTTTACTTTTTAGATTAACAATTAAAATCCTCTCAAGAGAAAGTATATAGATAGGATTCAATGGTACAATGCAACCTTGTCAATTTTAGGATTTAGGATGTTACACTTAGGTGTTTATGTCATCTTTATCCTTTTTACTTGCTTGGTATTGTGTCTAACTATATATTTCTCATACCACATCTAAAATGAGTCTTTTTATGCATCACTCCTTTGTTTAAAGAGGCATTATGCCAGCCATTTGACACCACACCTTTACCTTAGTCTTTTTTTAAAACTTGTTTGTGTGTGTCATTTGATTAAAAAGTGTATTTTTACATTTCCCAATTCATTTTAAAATATTTGTGCCTTTGAGTCATGAGGAAAACCTTTTTATCATATCTTTAGAGAATGATTACATTAGTATGCTACTCAAATCATTTCAAATATGTGTCACATTGTGTCTAAATTCCAATTTTGAAACTAAATCTATGTGTGCCTTTTAGATCTATGCATAATACCGTCCTGCTCTTGTCTAGCTTGTTGTTTGTTTTAAATAAGCCTAGTTTTCCAAGTGGAGTTAAAAATTATCCTTGACAAGTTCAGATCCAAGCATTTATTGAATTCTACCTATGCCTCATGTAAATTTGGTCTAGATATAGATCTTTCACTTTTGGGTTATGTAACTTAGGTTAATTCTTTATTCAATTTGAAAACTATTTTTATGCCTAGATTTGGGTAAGTAGTCTATCTTCAATATGCCTATTATTTCATGTCTTTTACCAAGTGACCAAGTTCATGTTTAAATCCAAATGCCTAGTTTATGCCAAAGTTTTTCAAAAAATTTATAATAAATCTCTTTGCCTTTAGACCTTGTTTTATTTCAAGCCTAGCTTTTTGTGCTTTATTTTCCAAAAATACCTAGCAAATTTTGTTTATTTAGACCTAGCTTAGACTTGTTTGAAACATTTTATACCTGAGTTTGGCATTATAGTTTTTATTCATTCACTTGACCTTTTTGTGTAAGATATTTGAGTTAGACATTTGATGTTAGACTTTTTTAGACCAAGTTTTACCACAAACCTTTTTGGAGATACATCTCCACTTTTAGACCAAGTTTGGACCATTTATCCATTTGGACATTATTTTTAAGATTTTATATAACTATAAACCTTTTTCATGAAATGTTCATCATTGATTTGGATATGTCTTACTATACCCATAGTGGATCCATGTACAATCCAAGTTATGATAACATGGTTGCATAAGATGAATTTGTTCAAGACCCCTATGGTGATGATGTAGTTTGTGAGATGGATCCTTATCCTCTTTTAAATACACAATCTAGGGAATAAATCCAAGATCACTTAGCCCACTATTTGGTTAACATGCCTCCATACTCAAAGTAGGACTAAGAGTAGATAGTACAGTACCTTACTAGCATACCATTAATTGTCAACCAAGTTCAAGAATAATTGTATTATGTTATTATGCCATCAAAATATGATCCATATTTGGTTGATTATAAATTGATATAAAATAAGGATGAAGTTTTAATTAGATCCACAAAGGTAAGGTCCAAGTTTCTAGCACACTTCCCCCACAAAAATTTGCTAAGTCTAGTTGGAGTGCCTTATAACATGCCTTATAATCAAACCATTGAACAAGCCTCTTCTATCAATCCTCAAATGCTCATGTTGATGTCGTACTAAGATCCAAGAATGATTTTCATAGGAAAAGGCCTCATAAAGGACCATTTTATACAAATATAGATAACATATCAAACCTATTTTAACTTAGCATGCAATTTTAACAACATGGCCATGCCAAATGTTCCAATCATCAAGTTAGCTCCTTCAATAAGAGTATTAATATAATTAATAGGCCAAGATAATTTGGGTATAGATGCATTTGTGAAAATCACTTCAGTTGGTGACATGTTCAAGGCTTCAGCTATTGAAGAAGTGTCTACTACTTTTATGCATAATAATGTGCCAAACATAGTGGATAACATGTAAGTGTCATCCAATCTAAGCCAAAGTGGTTTAATTACATCAATAACCAGTAAAAAACAAGTGTTTTTATTTAATACCATGAGTGGTTCACAATAGTAGGGGAAAGGAATTCCTACATCCCAACCACAACAAGTTACCTCTAATCCTTAACCAACTACTTATTTAAGCATGCAACCACAAAGATTAAGTAGTCAAATGCCAACTAGTGCCTTGTATCAAAAAAAAATAATGAATTATACTCTACATTAATAGGTTATTACTAACATTTCAAAACAATAGGCACAATCCAATATACCAATGCAATAGAGGCAAAACATTTTTCCACCTCAATAGTGGACAACAAATGTTCTTATTGACTATTTTGGCCATAAGTCAAAATAATTCAACCCTCTATAGTCAAAAACTTGATATATGGGTATATTATAATTTTTTAGGGTGTGTCATGGTACTTTTGATGTGATTTAATGTGCTACTAGCCTTGGTCATAGTCAAATCTAGTCTGAAGTCATTTTATGTCACCTAAGTGTCATATTTAGGTTATAAATGAAGGTGTTATGGTTGTAAAAGGTTTTTAAGTGTTTAAAACTTCCTTTAAATGTATAATATGTCATACCATATTATTCCTTGTTAGTACTAACTAAAAAATTTGTAGGTGTTAAGTGAAATCAAGAAAATAGTTGAAAGAAAGGAAGTTTTGAAAGTTATACGATCTATGGGGGAGTATGGCACATGTGTAAACCTCATGAATTCACCCTTAATATTTTTTTAATCCATATCCATTGCTTGATATACTTTGTAATTATTAAAAATGGACCCAAAAAATTTCTCTTCCATCGCTCTATTAGGCATATAAAATTGGTCAACAGGTCTTCTAATGGTACGATCAGTAAGAGAGATTTTAGGTCAAATTATCTTGGTGGTATAAATTAAACTTGTTATAATTAATTTTCATGGTATGAGTTTTAATAATGGTTTCCTATACTTTATGAACCTTTCTTAATAAGTTGAATATCTCATTTCACCTGCTAATCACCACACCCTGCAGGTTTTGCTCCTGTTTGAACTAGTCTATATGAATAAATTAATGAAAATACTTCTAAAATAGGTATAAATACTTATCTCATGTATCCCATATTTTTTTAATGTTGTTAAGTGATTTGATAAGCTCAAATAGTTCAAGTTGTAGGTTGATATCACTAGTAGACTTGTAGTCAAGTTTCACTAATTATAGAAGGTTTCCTTCTCTAAAATGGTTTTAAATCAATGTAAGGTGATATATTTAATGTTTTTAAATTCATATCAATCTCCCTCCTTGAAAATTTTAGTATCAATGTTCAAAATTCATGGATTTGCAGTCAAAATACATGGCACACAGTCAGTTCTTGTAAATATCATCTACAGTCACGGTGTATGAAGTTATCATCATGGCCATGAAGGTGTAATGAAGAGCTTAAAGGTGTTAAACACATTTTTGGATCATGTGAAAACAATATAGGCCCTTAAAATGACAAGTTATGGATTGTGATGACCAAATCAATACTTAATACAAACCTCTAACATTAACACATACCTATAGGTTCCCTCAAGGAAGTCAATCACATTGAAACAATCATTTGTTTGGTTTCAAGTCCCTTATGGTTGAAATGTTTAATTTGAATAAGTTGAGAAGGTCCAAGATGAACCATAAGAACATACACCATGAAATGGCTCATATCTTTCCTTCACTACCCTATGACTTGCATGAACACCTACAGGTGTGCCTCATAGAAACTTAAAAGTGTTGCACATAGATGTTTGAGAATATTAGGAGACCTTAATTATTGTATTGAGATTTTTAGGATGTCATAAGTAGTTAATAATATAAATATGAGGGTCAGGTAGATTTTAAAATCCATTTCAAGTTAAGAAACTGAGTTCAAGGACAAGTTTCCTTAAAAGCTCCAAAACAGAGCCTTGACCACTTTTGATGCTATCATATGATGAAGATACACAGAGCCTAGATAAGTTTGAATGAGCATATATTATATACCTCATATAGGTGAGATAAATTTCAAAATAATATGGATGTTGGATAAATAAGGATTCACATTCATGCTTTCTTACACTATAGAAAGTTAGTGTTTTCTACAGGACCTTAAACTTCCAAGTAACCTTATTGTCCAAAGAAGCTTGAAGGAGCATATCTCCATGTCAAGTGACCCTATATAAATGAGAAGGGAACTCAAAATATAAATAAAATCAAAGAGGTGGAGAGTACATTTTCTTTATTCATATAATCACCTATAGGTGCACCTTTTTCCCAAGAAGGTTACTTATAGTTGATTGCAGACACCTAAAATCTCATGACATAGACTCAAACATGGAAAAATGTAAACATAGACAATTTCAAGTTCTAAATTCCCATATGTACCTCAAAATATCAAAGGGTATAAATCACAAGTTTCAAGGAGTTGAATTGCACATATAGGATCCCCTTTTACATCAAAGATGGTCATCTATAATTGACTATAGTATGATAATGATCTAAGGAATGATCTTGAAGATGGCCTAGCATAAACATGATGAAAATAGGTATAAAATAATTTTAAATGGAATTTTAAGACTTAAATAATATTTATAACGTTATATACAAGGTCTAACTATATAGATACCACTTACAGGCACCTCTTTTGTAGCAAGGAAACGTAGTCATAATTGACTAGAGGTTACCCTAAGTAGTATGAAGAGTGAAAGTTGAGAGATTTGGAAAAAGTTATGAGTGCCAAAATGTGTGATATCGCATAAATATTATGTTATACACCTCACTTGATTATCATCATAGAATAATAGAGTAAAGGCTTAGTGTTTAGGGGTCAGCTACAGCCAACACATAAAACCCTACAGTCAGTGGGTTACACAAAGTATGTCATAGGTTTTGAAATGTTGGGGAGACCTATTTGTGTGACCAAGATACAAAATTTTATAAATATGGTCTATAGGACCTATCCATTCCTCTCATAACCATATAATTCTTTAGATAATAGGGGAGATGCCTTTTAATTTGTCTTAGATAGAGGGCACTCCCAAGATTAAAACTCTATAGGTTTAGTAGGTCAATGATGAAAGGAAGATTATAAAGAGACTCATATAATTTCAAGGAGATGAAAATAGTATTTTTATACATGAATTAACATAATTAATCTCTCAAAGGTGCTAGAATCCAAATAGGGTGACTTAAACCCATATATATGCAGTCAAGTCCTACTAAGTCTTGACTAGACGTAAAGCCCAAAAAGGGGTCTAATACTAATTCTAGGGATAAAATAGCATTAATATACTTTGGAGAACCTTAATGGGGAGTTATAAGGTGGTTAAAAACTTTTGGTTTGTATAAGAAACCTATAGATAGGTCAACCTTAGCTCAGACCAACTCAAGCTTGCATATAATGCAAGAAACACCTCAAGAGGGTAACTTTGAAGGCTCATACCAACATGGATCCTTATCATGGGAGTCTAAGGAGCTGGGATAAGTTGAAGAGGGTCACAAAAATGCATCTTGTGTAATTTTTTCACAATTTGAATGTCAAACCTTTATAAAAAAATGCTAAGGATGAAAAACACCTAAAACCCTCTAAAACCATTATTAAGGACCCAATTGGAAAGATGAAGAAGGATAGGCATCCATGTGTTGGAAATATTTTCATTGATTTAAAATTATAATTTAATGTATAAAGGTGTTTTTAATGTTTATATCTTGGATAAAGTGTGTTAATATTAATTAAATATTGACAAATATATTTTTGGTTGCATAAAGACAAAAAAAGGGCCCATGAGGAAGTCGAAGAGTCATCACTAAAGACAAAAGATTAAAATGATGTATTTCTCCATGAAGGGTCACCTTGAGGAATCCAAAGAGTCATCACTAAAGATAAAAGAGGAAAAGGATGAATTTATCCATGAAGGGTCACCTTGAGGAATTTGAAGAGTCACTAGGTAAAGACAAAGAAAGAATCTAAAGGGTCATGCAAGGGTGAATGCCAAAGGTCATTTGGAAAGATATAAAAGGATGCTTGGGAAGCCATTTAGATATATGGAAGTGAATGGTTTTATATAGATAAGAAGATTAGAGGAAAGTAGAGAAAAGAAAAGAGATATATTAGTGTGCTATCATTTGTTGAGAAAGCAACATTGAGAGATAGTTGGTGTTTTATACAAAAAGAGGTGTTGGTGCTCCTATGGGTGTGTGCTCACGAATCATTTTTGTGTTGGTGCTTAGTAAAGGGGTTGGTGATCTTATAATTTTGTGCTTGAAAACTCTATAACTTGAGTTGGTGCTCATTTATATACTTGAGTTTGTTCTATGTGGTTTTTCCCACTTTGGGTTTCCATGTAAAATATGCTCTCTCTCTCTCTCTCTCTCTCTCTCTCTCTCTCTCTCTCTCTCTCTCTCTCTCTCTCTCTCTCTCTCTCCTCTCTCTCTCTCTCTCTCTCTCTCTCTCTCTCTCATGTGGTGCATGTTATTTCTTTCAATTTTATTTCATATCTTGAATGTATGATTAAGTGGTTAAAATAAAAGGAATTTGATTAAGTAAAATATATATCCCATGCTTAATAATTGGTATCAGAGCATATTCCTTCAGAAAGGGTTTAATAGCTTGAAGGTAGATCAGGGAAAGAACAAGTTGGCCAAGTAACTAAATAAGGAGAATAAAGATTTGAAATCTATGGTCAAGGATCTTAAGGAATAGGTGTGTATCTTGGATTCTAAGTTGGATATAGAAGCAAAAGAAGATAATATGTTTATTTAGGATCTTAATAATCAACTAGAGGTTGAAAATTCAAGTTTAAAATCAAGAGAAGAGTGTAATCGATTTGAAGGTTGAGTTATGTTCTTTAAATGATAAGCATGAGAGGCTCATAATCTAGGTTGAGAAAGATCATGAAATATCAGTCCAAAGTAAGAAAGATGCAAGTTCTAAAGGAAAATTGAAGAAGCCAATCAGGCAGCCCAATGCTTTCAAGTTTTAAAATTCTTTTCATGGCCATTGTTTTGTTTGTCATCATGTTGTTCATAGGGTAAGAGAGTGTATGAGGAGAATCAATCAGTAAAAGGGAGATCTCAGTCACATTCAAGAAAAAGGTATGAGAAATATTGTTTGCTTTTGTTGTCATAAGGTTGGCCATATTTTTAAATTTCGTCCATATAAAGTAAAGAGATCTTCAAGGTATGTCAAAGGATATAGAGCCCCTAGAAGATATGATAAGATCCAAATTTAGGTTTGGAGACCTAAGATAGTAAAGGTTGATCAGGTTGAGTTTAAGAATGAGAATAAATTACTTACTATAGTAGATAAAGA
>JARHVA010003278.1:2072500-2075812 GCA_037957365.1 Torreya grandis | reverse complement strand
TTAAAAACCTATTTATGACACTAACATACTTTTGTACCTAAATTCTTAGACCCTATCTCAAACTAGACAACTTAGAATAAGCTAAGTTTGATTTTTTCTCTCTCTCCTATTACTATTTTTAGAAAAGGTCTAATTGAAACCTAATTTCACAAATCAATAGATTTAATTAGGAATATTATTTATTTATTTTTCCTCATATCCATTTATTTAATTAGTAATAAAACTCCATTATTTTGAAAAATAATAAAACATTTGGTGAGCTCAACTTGAATCAAACACACAACCTTTTGATTTTTATCATACTAATATACATTACTTACCAAATTACATAGATTAATATATCAAAATTTCACTAGTATCTATCATTTATCTATCTTTTAGATTATACCTAGTCTTTTAATAAATGTGTTTTGCATACTTTCACTCTTGATTTGATTAGTTAGATGTGATTGTACCTCTCTAGTTTTTACATGCTTTCCTTTCTTACTTTAAGTATCTAGATGAGATTGCATTTATAGTTATAGTTTTGTTTCTTATGTGTGCCTTAGGACATTTACCAATGTCCTTTGATTCTATTCATGTGTGTGTACCTTTTAAAATTTCCCAATGTCCCTTGCTTGTACTCTTCTATGTGCATGTGGCCCTCATGCCAATCTTTCCTTATTTTAAATTGTATTTGTATGTGGAATTTGAACATGTCTTATATGCTTGATTTTTAGTTTGAGTGACATGTGACCATGTCCCTTATTTTCATGGCCCCTTGGCTAAAATTGTATGTTTGTTGTTTAATTACTTGTCCTTGTTTGCAATGTCATGATCCATATCATGCATTACCTTGAGTTTTTGGATGCTATGATAGACATCATGCTTCATCCATACAAATAAAAACTAAAAACTAAAAACTAACATCCAAAATTTCTATTTCTCATTCAATACATTGCACATGATTTTACATTGTTATATCTATCTAGGCATACACGTGTTGATCTACAATCTCTCAATACAAACATTGTTATATCTAGAGATATCTTATCAAATATCATTTCTATATCATGTATCTATGAAACATAACATGCTTGAAGGACTCCTTTCTTTTAAGGGTATCCACTGTAGGTTCATCATTCCTACTTAGAATATAGATCAAAGCTCCTAGTAGTCAAAATAACATCATTTAGATTACCTAGTTCAAAATCTAGAGGTTAAACCACTCAGAATAAAACAAAAAAGTTATAATTCTAGATCAACAACTAGTTTTAGCATAGGATGATAGTGCCAAAAATGGAAAAAGTGCCAAACACAAGGGTGTCCTCATTTTGGGACTCTTGTCTAGGTATAAAAACACATAGGTTTTCTAATAATAGGAAAAAAAATTAGCTCAGCTATAGTTTTTACACATCTAGATCAATCAACATCAGTATTTTTAGTAAAATTTTCTCAAATAATCCACATATAGGTGGGTATCATGTGTGGCATGATGACTTTCACTTCTAATTTTAGATTAAGTAGTTGCCATAAATTCCAAATTAGAATCTATGTTCCAAACACCAGTAATTGGGGTTAATGTGTATGGCATATTGGTTTTATTTTATTTTTGAGTTTAATTTATTACCCAATCATTCTTAGTATTTGTGTGCCTTACTCCATCTATAGGTGGTTGGCATAATTCTCAAGTATAACTTTCATACAATTTTAAATTCTTGAGTACCTAAGTTCTTAATTTGGCTTTCACATAAGCATATTACATCAGTTTTGGAGTGGCTTTCATAAAAGCCTAACCTTCATCTTTAAAAATGGAAAAGAGTGGCCTAGTTTCCATCATACATTTATCTATACATGCCATTGATGTGGGCAACAATTCAGATGACAATTTAGGTGATGGGTCCACCCCAATTGATGGTAGAACTTCTGGGAGCCATAACTTTTGCACTGTAGCTCCAATTGACTCACCGTTTGAACTGTTGGAAATTTAATAATGAGTGGAACATCATGAGATGTTATAGATATTTTATTAATGAAGTTTTACCCCTAAAAACCCAATGGAATTTCCCCAAATTTCAATTTTAGTAGTGCATTCTAAAAAATAGTAAGTTTCTAAAAATAGTAATTCCTCAAATTCTATATTGTTGTAAATCATGGAAGTCAAACCACTTAATCTCCCTTGATATTGGTGACCTTACACATCCTCCTCACACCTTCAAAAAAATTATAAATGAAGATGTAACCCAAAATGGAAATCACACATCTCTTCTCAGAGATAGGTATATGTTTGGGTCTATAATTTTGATCAATAAAACATCTCTTTTTAGAGATAGCATATTTAAATTGTGTTGTTCTTATTTCTGAATTATCTTTCAACCAAAGCTTTCAATTTTTAGATCAGCTATATTGTCAAAATTTTAGATCATTAATGGGCTCTATGAGCCATCTCATAAGACATCTATTCTATATTATTATCACTTCACAAGGGGATGATGGAGCTAAATGGCTAGCCTTTGTATTCTAAAGCTACCTATTTAGAGGTTTTGGATACATAGTATAGACATCGATTATCACATGCATGATCATCTATATTCACTTAGTAGACAATGATGGAAGCAAAGGGCCAGCCTTTGTATTATTGAGTCACATATTCAGAGGGATTGGACACAAAGTCTAGACATCAATTATCACATGTATGATCATATAGCTTCACTCAGTAGGTGATGTTGGAGCCAAAGGGCTAGCCTTTGCATTCTTGAGCCAATTTATAGGGAATTGAGTACTTAGCTCCATTTGTGATATAAATTTTGGTACAGGATCATCTAGTATAATCCAACATTACTCAGCCTTACTTAGGACCATAATAGGTTTTGTATTGGTTCACGTACCTAGTGGGGTGTATTCATTCCTTTCTCTTTCTTTCTCTTTTACTCATATTTTGTATGTTATTGTTTTATATCACATATAATAAGAACTAATCTATTATTTGTTTCATTTTATATATTCACACTTGCACAAAGTGCTCTCTATGCACTATACAACATTACTCAGCATCACACAAGGTTCATGTGATTCACCTTTACAGGTAAGTTCAGGTAGGCTTTTTAAATTTTTTCTTTATCCCAATATTTCACTTTCCTGAATCACTAGAATAAAGGGGGGGAAATGTAGTCATGTAAAATGAAAAATTTGGTTACTTCAATGTGGATAATGACACTCAATCCATAGGTACTCCTACTTGCTTGTACAACCCTAATAAGTGTTTCTTTCACTTATTCCCAATCATCTAGAACCTTTCAAACTTAACCCTTATAGACACAAGTAGCTCTTTCA
>JARHVA010003278.1:2042500-2067500 GCA_037957365.1 Torreya grandis | reverse complement strand
CCTTTTAAATGTAAATAGTCACTAACAAGATGACTCAATTAAGTAACAATATACATTTATTATTTGTAATAATGAATCCAAAAAATTATTTGATAAATGAATATTTAACTATGTACTACATTGCAATAAACTATTTTAGACTAGTTATGCATAGATTTATCAAATCAAATAACTAATAACATCAACAACAACTATATTAATGAAATAATGTAATCATACAAAATGATCTAAGAATACAAAATATCATAGCAGAAATTCATACAAAAAACAAAGCATACTAAAGCTATCTACTCAAATAATTTATCATGCAACATGAAATACTATTATGGTTTGTGCATGGGTTTCTATTTGTGCTCTCTAGTGTCCCCCAATGTTTCAATTTAAACCACCCTCTCCCTCCATCACACTCTCAAGGATGGATTGATCTTGCATCCACCCCAAAATAATTAAGGTAGTTAGATTTAAGCATAAATATATCCAAACAATTATATAATTAATAAACATAATCATAATATATAGAATAAAAAGTACACCTATTTCATAGCAAACCAATCATGTAAATTAAGCAATAGATAATTATCTAATAATAAATATATGACATAAATATTAATAAAACAATAGTTAATCAACTAATAAACCATGATAATCTACAAATCAAACATGTTTTTCAACATAGACAAAAATTGGGATGTGACATACTTCCCCCTAAAGTTATTCATCATCCTAATGATATTAAATTAAACATGAATTTTGAATTTAAAACATTATTTATCAAAAAATTATATAATATTAGTAGTAAATCAAAGAAACAAATGTGTAAATAGCCTTTAAAACTCATCATAGTCCTCTCAAGTGGCACTATCTTCAGAATATTGGTCCTTCTAGACCTTGCACTATGACACTTATCTATTATGGAAAATGAGTTTGTGAGTGTCAATTATTTTTATTGGTTCTACCATGACCACCTTGTGATTTATAAATTTCAAAGCATTCCAATCCAACACATGTGAATGATCAATAATATACTTTTTAAGATAAGACACACATAAGACATTATGAAAAAGAACTAGATCTACTGGAAATGTAAGCCTATATTCTATAAGATTGACCATTTGTAAAACCTAAAAGGGTCCCACATATCTCAATGAAAATTTCACTGACTTCTCAAATTTAATTGAGAATTTTTAGGCTTAACCCATAGAAACACTTTATCAGCTATAGAAAACTACCTAGTTATTCTCTTTAAATCAACATAACTTTTCTATCTATCATTGTCCTAACTTGAGATTCTATTTTTAAAAGCATCTTAGGTCTAAAGACTACCCTACCCTATCTTATAACATGTCCCAACTAATTGGTTTTATACACCTCCTTCTATATAATGCCTCAAATTAAGCCATGTTCAATGTCGATTGGTATGAGTTATTACAAGTAAAATCGACCAATAGAAGGTACTTCTCCAAATTTTAGTAATGATCCATTCAATACATATTAAGGAGATATTTTAGAGCCTAGTTAACTCACTATGTCTGTATATTAGTTTGTCGGTGATAAACAACATTGAAATTCAACTATGTACCTAGAGTAAATTTAGATTTAATTAAAATATAGAAGTCATCCTCAAATCTCAATCCAAAATGATCTTCTCTAGAAAACAATGCAATCAATACACTTCATTTACAAATCTCTTTGTAAGCATAGGTGCATCATATGTCAAGTTACTTGGTATGAAGTGAGCTACCTTGGTTAGTTTCTCAACTACAAACAAGATCATATCATGTCAATTCCATGATAATGGAAACCCTTAGATGAAGTCCATACTAATCACCTTCCACTTCCATTCTAGTATATCATGTGGATATAATAATCCAATCAGATGCACATGTTCAACTTTCATGTATTAACATTATGGATAATGAGACATAAAATTTATTGCATCTCTATTGATTCCTTGCCAAAAATAGAGTGGTCTAAGCTTATCCATGAGATTGGTGATACAAAGGTTCTTACTAAATGACCTTGATATGGATGTAAACATGAACTGATACTCCTTACCTCTACCAACCTAGTTTTGATTTTCTTATCTTTTCCTTCTTGATGTATGAATCTCTTTTTTGAATTTTGTTATTTTAAATTTATAAGTTTTCCCCTTTATGTACAAAAATATTAAACCCATTCTTAAACCATAAAATCTCCCACTGTTTGCAAACCCTTCACACTTATCCATTCATTATTTTTCATCATACTTAACACTATTGGCTTATCTACATGTCCATTATCCATCTTCTCATGCAAATGTTCTTACTAGATTACTTTGTTCACTCAATCATCTATATCTCATTCTTTAATACATGTTCATAGGCACATTATCTTACTACATGATTCATGTTTCCTTAGTTTTTTTATGTTTCTCATTATCAACTTCTTACTCATTTCATTCTTCTTGAATCTCCTTAATTCTCCACTCATCATCCAAGTATAACTCTTTATTAATCTATACTTTATGTCTTTGTACAAGTCTTCTTGTAGCCTTTTTTGGAATGATTCTAATTATACAGACATGATATAATATTACTTGAGAAAATAATCTCATCCTCAAATATCCTCTATTGATTTATTCATCTTCAATAATTTTATTGGTCTATCTCTATGCATAAGTCCCTTTACTAGCCACTTTCTAGGCATTGTCTAAGCCTAATTAGGTTTCTAGACCCCTTTTCAAGGAAAAACCTATTTTTACATATATATAGAGGTAAATACAAGCATAAAAAATCCAAAATATATTAATATATGTTAATCCCAAACTAATCACCAATTTGTGTGATTTTTGACTAGTTAAAACTCTTCCAAATCAAATTCTTGTTTAGAAACCCTAACATATGGTTTTAGCATACTGTAACAATTTGAGAGGTAATATCTTGTGAATTAAATATTTTAATAAGGTATTAAACTTATTTTATGGATGATTGAGGTCTTTTTTAGTCCTATACACCTCTTATAGTTGTTATTTTCTCCTTGGACACTCCTGTTATGTACCTTTTACAAAATACTGAGCTTCACTATGTATGTGTGTTCACTATTACTTATAGTTTGTATTTATTTTCTTACAAAAAATATATAATAAGTATGGAATCACATAAAGATAATTATGATCATTTTCAAAATTTATTACCAATTTAAATATGTATCAACCATATTCCATATAATCCTTTGGATTTCTAATCCATACATAGTTTACTTTATCTCAAAGCACAAAATATAGAGCATAGGGTATATTTAGTTATTTGTAAAAATAAAGAAAAATATCCTTAACTTGATTAAAATAAATTATAATGTTGATCCATTAGATTTAAATTCATACTTGTAATCAAATCAAGATTCTATAGTATATTTCCTTTCATGCCACATAAACATAGTCTTTAGTTTTGAACACAAAACATAAAAGCACGTAATACAAGGAACATAAGGTTTACCACATTATTTTTCTTTAAAATAGAGGTGTCATTTTTATTCTCTTTCCATTTACATGCATACCTCCTTTTACTCTTCTCTACAAAGACTCTCTCAAACATATACATTTATAACTTTATATATTTTATAACTACCTCAACGGTTCTTAGATTCCCTCTCAAGAACATTGAGAAACTTTGACCACCCTAACTCTTATCATACCTATGTGAAGGAATTAAAATGTGGCTTAAATATTTAAAAAATTAACATTTACCCCTTCTAGTTCCCAAATCAACAATATTACAATATTTATGCTCTTTTAAACATGATTAACTTGACAAAGGAATTTCAAATTTCAAATTACTAAAATTCATGGAAAAACACAACATGATCTTAAATTTGAATTATATGAACACCTAAGACTTATAACCATGAAAATAACACTCTAAATGACCTATCCCACCTAAATCAACCAAAAGTTAAGGCAATTAAATATGCCCCTAGAACACTTGGTTACTCTTAGATGTCCTAAATATGAGGTATTATGCATTTCCTTTAGCATTGTGCTCCTTAGATTATCTCTATCAGTCACTTATATCCTATTGTTGTACCATAGAAGAATATCAATCTCTATCTTAAATCCCCTATACCTAGGAATATAATCATTATCATAAAATGCTTTCCTAACCTAATCATAAAATTCTTCTCTTGGTAAGAACTTGATTAGTTGATCTTGAAAAGTACTCCTGATAGTATCCATGACTGCTATGTACCTTCTCAACTTAGAGCATAAAATACTATATTCTCTTTACCTTTGATATAATTAATATCAAAATAATAATTAGATAATAAATCTAACTATCATCTTTGATGAGCATTTAAGTTTGGTTGAGTACAGATGTACTGGAGTCCTAATTTATCAATCTTGAGCTCAAATAGTTTCCCCAATAGATAATGCCTATAAACATGAAAAACATGCACAATTACTTCAAGTTATAGGTCACTAGGGCCATAATTCACCTCATAAGGTTTCAATTTCTTGGACTCATAGGCTAGTAATAATACATCGTACATAATAAATCCTCCAAGTCCATCCCAAATGTATTGATGATCACTAAGAGTTGACCATTAGGAACGAGAACTATTAGCAGTGGTGTTAAAGTAAACCTCATTTTTTGTTCTTAGAAGGATACTTAACACTTATATAACTAGATGAAACTTTGATTCTTCCACTAAAGAAAGGTAATTGGATTAGCTATAATAGATAAACTTAGAATGAATTTTTTATAATATCCTTCTAATACCATGAAACTCCTTACCTCATGCACATTCATTGGTGTTGGCCACTCCATTATGGCTCTTATATTTGTTTGATCCATTGAAATACCATTTATAGAGATAATATATCCTAAATACTACACTTTATTTTGGAAAAATACAGACTTATACATCTTGCATTACAACTTGTGCTTTCACAAACATTGTAAAACCAATTCCACATGTTGTAGGAGTTATTCCTAATCCTTGTAATAAATTAGAATGTCATCAAGAAATAAAAAAACAAAATGATCCAAATAATCTCTAAACAAAATATTTATAAGATTCATAAATGTTGATGGAGCATTTGTCAATCCAAATGGTAACACTATGAACTCATAGTGCCCATATTAAGTTTTGAACATTGTTTTTAAAATATCCTCTTCATAAATGCTCAACTAATGATAACCTATTCTAATATCAATCTTATAAAATACTTTTTATCCTCACATTTGATCAAAGAGATCATCAATTCATGGTAACAAATCTCTATTCTTGATTGTTGCTTTATTGAACAATATGTAATCTATGCATAGGCGAAGAGTGCCATCCTTCTTCTTGATGAAGAAAATTAGTGAACCCCATGGCGACACACTTGGTTGAATCATATATTTTGATAACACCCCTAAATTTGTGCATATAACTTAACCAATTTTATGGTTGTCATTTTTTATAGTGCCTTAGATTGTGGTTCTAATCCAAGTATGATATCAATTGAGAAATTAAACTCACACTTGGGTGGTAATCCTAGTAATTCTTATAGAAACATGTCTTAGAATTTTATTAGAAAAGGATAATATTTATTGTATGGTTCCTTATACTATTTCATAACATTTATCTTAATAATGAATGCTTGACATGCCTTTATTTGAACTTTCTTGAGTTGAAGTATAGAAATTTGTCTTAGCTTTAACTCCCTTTACTCTCCCTAAAGTTGTGGCTGATTTTTGAAATCATCTTGACACTCAATATTATTCAAAAATAAATCAACCTTGGATTTATTATTTTCAATCTAATTAACTCCTAGGATCACATCATATTATCCTAAAAGTGTTATAAAAAATCCACTATTGTAGTGAATTCAGACAATCTAATCTCCACTTTGACTAGACACTTGTTAAATTTGACCTTTGACTCATTCCCATAATGTACCAACCATGTCTTTTTCATAATTACATCTTTTCTATAAAAATTACTAGGCATTCTAGGATTAATGAAACATTTTTTAGATCCCTTGTCAATCAAAATAGAAACTAGGTGATTTAACAAAATACATGATAGTTTTATGGGTGAAACTTGATACTCAACTTGAAAATTATCAATAAATATATGAATCCATTACTATAATTTACCTTACTCATAATTATATCCCTTGTTATTTGACTTATCATGAGGACACTCTCAAGAAAAATGGTCACCTCCACATATAAAACAACTTTCAACTACTCATTTTTTTGTCAAATTGTTGGTTTCCTTTGAAACCACCCTTAAAGCCATTAATAGGTTTCATATTCCCTAAATCACTATTAAAATTGACATTCTGATTCTTGAACTGAATCTTAGAGTCGCCACTCCTCTACTTTTATTTCGTATTTTTGAAATCTGGTTGAGAACTTCCAGACTTCTTTTTAAACGTATCTCTGATTTGAGAAAGATATTTTAGTTTCTATTCTTTCTTAACCACCTTATTGAACACCTGATCCATGGTAGATAGACTATGCACATATAATTCACAAAAAGTTTGGGGTTTTAATCCCATGATGAATTTCTTGATTTTGAACCTCTCATCTAACTGATATTGAGGTACTTACTTAAGGAGCTTGGTGAATTGCTCATAGTATTCATTCACTGATAAATCACCTTGATTAAGATTTTAAAAATCCATAAGATTTTGATTAAAGTATAATTATGGAATCCATCATAACCTAAATAATGTCAAACTATTCTTAATGGGTGGTGGTTGAGTTGAGGTTCATCTCAATCTTCTTGTTTGCCCACCAAGTTATTGCTTTACCATTAAGTTGATAAGCTCCCTAGACTGATTTTGTGACTTTAAAATAATTCTAAATATCAAAATATTTCTCTATTTATTTTATACATGTTTCAACTCCATCTCCTAATATATTTTCATCAAACTTGTGTGGATTTACCTTTGTTATATCCCATACCAAATGTTCATCTACTTGAGCTCTCACATCCTATGGCACTTCCTCATGCATATGCTCTTAAATATGTTCTTACTCATCAAGATGTTATTCAGGTTCCTCTTGAGAATTTTCCTCTTTGTGGCCATGCAATTTTTATTATAGGACCACAATTAGGTCCTTATTCTCTTGCGTAGTTGCAAGGATTTGGTCAAAATTTATAGTTTGGTCAGTGGCAAACTAATTTGGGTCAAAAGGGGGCTCAGAATTTGAATTAACCTTACCTCCTAGTCTAGTGCACACCATTATTTTGAATTCTTACCTAAATAATAATTTTTTTATTAGACACATTAGGTCATATATTTTGAGCCTTAGCTCTGATACCATAATGTAACAACCTCACTAGGTTTTACTAGAATATATTATTTTTTTAAAATTACTTACACATATTTATCTTATAGATTTCACTATGAAAGTATAATTAGTGATATTTAACTAATAAATTTATATAACCACATGGTTTATAGCTAATACACTTAGCTAAGCATCACCATGAATAGATATAACAATCATGAACAATGCTAAGAAATTCATAAATACTACATTTAAGTGATTAATGAAATAGTATAATTTCATCCATAAATGATACAATATTATATCCATTGTTTTAGAATTACAATGATTAAATATTAAAAATTTTAGCAATAAATAATATCTCAAATAATAAAAAATGATATTAAGCTCCATAGAGCATGAGTTTCCATAAATCAAGAGTCTACATGACTCAAGTATCAATCTATAATCTCAAGTGTAGTCTCTAGTATAGTACTCCATTTGAGAAGGAGATCGTCATCTGAGCACTTTTCCACACCAACCATAGACCATATATCCTCCACACTATCCTCTAATAAGGTTATGGACCTCTCTTCATAGACTGGTAGATAATGATAGTGTAAGAATACAGAGTGACAAACTAGAACCCATGTGTTGTATATATCTAATACATAATGTGTATCATAAATAAATATATTCTAATATGATATCATATAAATATGAAAATTATATTAACATGTGAAATTAAAATGTTTAATTAAAACATTATTTTGGCCAAAGCTTTTAATAATTAATGTTCTATAGGATTAGTCAATTTTATACACACCACTCAATCAAATTACACCTCATCTTGCAATGATGGCACTAAATAAGCCAGCGGAATCCACACACTACTTAATTATATTCTTGAATCCAATATTTGATTGAAATATATAATAATATAAAAAATAATAGATTCATTCAAAATATTTCTCTTTAGCTGATAAAAATATGCTAAGTACATAAATATTAAATAGACATATTTAGACCATCAAATGTTATGTAATGAATGCAATATCAATTAGTTTATTACTAAATAATAAATAGTATAAAAAATATTCCTTAATATAGCATACCATCTAGGTAATGGTCTTATCTAAATTTTTAGTTACCCAAATCATAATTAACTTATAATGTTATTTCATCCTTTAAATAACATTGTAACACATGCTTATATATTTGTTCATATTCAACATATAAAACAAAATCTAGTCTAAAACATCAAAATATCCTTTATATTTAAAAATCATAAATCACTTATTTTAATGATTCTATACAAACATTAAAATATATACAAACACCCATTTTTACCCTATCATGATAATAATGCCTTCAAACATAACACAAATGAATGAGATTATGGCATGTGTGTGTGTGTGTGTGTGTGTGTGTGTGTGTGTGTGTGTGTGTACACACACACACACACACACACACACACACACACACACACACACACACACACACACACACACACACACACACACATGCCATAATCTCATTCATTTGTGTTATGTTTGAAGGAATTATTAACATGATAGGGTAAAAATTGGTGTTTGTATCCTTTATATTTAAAACTCATAAATCACTTATTTTAATGATTCTATACAAACATTAAAATATATAAAAATACCCATTTTTACCCTATCATGATAATAATGCCTTCAAACATAACACAAATGAATGATATTATGGCATTATATATGCCATAATATCATTCATTTGTGTTATGTTTGAAGGCATTATTATCATGATAGGGTAAAAATGGGTATTTTTATATATTTTAATGTTTGTATAGAATCATTAAAATAATTGATTTATGAGTTTTAAATATAAAGGATACAAACACCAATTTTTACCCGCATTATTATCATGATAGGGTAAAAATTGGTGTTTATATCCTTTATATTTAAAACTCATAAATCACTTATTTTAATGATTCTATACAAACATTAAAATATATACAAATACCCATTTTTACCCTATCATGATAATAATTCCTTCAAACATAACACAAATGAATGAGATTATGGCATATATATATATATATATATATATATATATATAATTGTATAGAATATATTGTATACAATATATTATAAGAAGACATTCACTATCTAATTTCATAGAGTATTATGTATATGTAACATATACATCCATCTAATAAAATATTCCCAACACTTTTATAAGCAAATAAATCCTAATGTACTTTTATAACTAAAAACACATAGAAATTCATGTGATTCACACTCATACACAACCATCCATTTAAACTAAATCTGTTTAATCAAATTACTCAAATCAATCAATTCAAATTAACATTTAAGCTATATACATATGACCAACCACAAACACTCAACTAACTATTCCCATCTTGGTATTAATAATAACAACTCTAATTTGACCTCATCAATTTCCTCATGCAAATTATATATATAACCACATACCCAGTCTTTTCACCAACTATGTAAGACTCCTACTCAGAAATAGGCCAAATTAAATATGTAATAATAATACATGGTCATATTTCAACATTTGTGTAGTTCATATATAATGAATTCAATTGAAATCTTAACTCAGTCATTATAACATTTACCTCTTCATGTAAATATCTATGCATAGAACTAAGTGCATAGACAATAGCCCATTCTTCCTCTACCCATATCCAAGTTATCTATTATGGATTTAATAATTTTGTTTACAAACCCATATATGAATAAGTATGCATATTATAGAATCTATAACATAGTCAAATATGTGTACTAAGATCCTAGTTTAAAATATACAAAATTCATTTAAAAATTGAAGCAATAGAGTTCCTTTCGAAACCAAAACTTTGAGTTCATATATATAGGTATCTTACAATTGTTTATATTTAACACATTTTTTCCTTTGAAATATCCTAATTTAGAGGTTACAAATATATTTATATATGTATGTTTATGTATGTATGTATATGTATACATACATACATATATATATAAGTATATATATCATCGATTCAAACCAAGTATAAACTTATATATATTTATTTATATATCTCATAGTCCATTTTGTATAAATAACCCATACATATATACCCTAAAATCTAATTGGGTTTATACATAGTCGAGCCCTCATAAAACCCAAAATTTCAATTTATTTTAGTAAATACCTTATAGAATATATATCAAAGTTGGCTCGACAACAAAACTAGTTTGAGACAAATCAAATATTCCAATCAATAAATAATCATTCCATGATTGAACATATATTTTTCAATTGGAATAGGAGTTTAAGACAAAGCTTATTTATAACTAGAATAACCATGGAAATCCCTACAACTCTACCCAATCCCCTTAGGTTTACCTTAGGTTAGATGTAGGGTTTTGTGGAGGCTGAGCCTTCCATAAAGCCCTACATAAAACCCTTATTTTATAGTTTTCCATAACATTTCAAACAAATGAAAACCCAAAAACCATTTCAATTAAAAATCCATCAATCATTACACATAGGAATTTTAAGTACAAAATCAACTTGTGTTTATAATTATGCCAAAAAATTCATATATACTCTTCATCATTAACTTGAACTCTTCTTATTATCTTTTTATTTGGTAATCCCCATATGCATGTGTCTGAGTCTTCCTTCTCCTTTATTTTATTTATTTTCATCACCTTACTTGCCACCACTTTCTCCTCCATTAACGATAGACCAAATTGATTGAAATATGCATGCTAAAATAGGTCAACAAAACCCCCTCTAAGTTATATTCTTCCACCATGAAGCCAAAAACTAACCTTCCATCATTATTTTTTTAATAATTATGGTTAACCCAAAGTCATCGAGTGATTATAAACCCTAATCATCTCAAAAATTCCAATGATTCAGTAAAATAATCATTAGATAACCTAAATAATATTTACATGCCTTTTGACTCAAAAATTGAGCCTACTTAGTCTATCTAAACCAAATAAATGATAAGTCATGAACCCCAATGTTATTCCATATATTGTTGACCATCACTATTTTTTCATGCAAAATCAACTATTGACTACTCAAAAATCATAATGACTACATATCATGGTTAAAAAGTATGGATTTAAAAGATTATTATCAATTTTTACCATGTCATCCACAAATAAACACTATGCATTCAACTTTAAACTTTTAGTTAACCCTCTAGGTTGAAATAATAATCCATAGTCTTTAGCAAACACTAATACAAACATAATGATGCTTAAATAATCATTTCACAATGATATTAATCAAAAACACCTTACATTACATCATTTTTATTTCCTATCATCAAAATTTCAAAACACAAGTCTCATTTTACCATGCCAAAATATTTCATTAATATGTAACAAAGAGCCTATAATTTATTAAGTCTATTTTAGGTTTATAGTACTATTAAAATCAATAATATTAACATTTTAAATGTAAATAGTCACTAACAAGCTGACTCAATTAAGTAAGAATATACATCTATTATTTCTAACAAGGAATCCAAACAAGCATTTGATAAATAGATATTTAACTAAGTAATACACCACAATAAATTATGTTAAACTAGTTATGCATAGATTTATCAAATTAATTAACTAATAACATCAACAACAACTATATTAGTGAGATCATTTAATCACAAAAAATGATCTAAGAATATAAAATATTACATCAAACATTCATATAGATCACATATCATACTACAACTATCTACTCAAATAAGTTATCACATAATATGAAATACTATTGTGATGTGTGCATGGGTTTTTGGTTTTATTATTTATCATCCCTTGATGTCTCTATCTAAATCATCATCTTTGATGATGCTCTCCCTCTATCACACTCTAATGGATGGATCTTTCCTTCCTTCATCTCACAATAATGAAGGCGGTTATCCCAAAACATAAATATATCCATAAAATAATGTTGTATAATTAACAAATATGATAATAATGTATAAAATAAAAATTAAAACTATCTCATAGAAAACCAATGATGTAAATTAAGTAACACATAACTTTCCCATAATCAACATATGGTATAAATTTTAATGAAACAATAGTTGATCAACTAATCAACTATGATAATCTATGGATCAAACATGTTTTTTTAATCTTAGAGAGAAATTAGGATGTGAAAATAACATCTATAAAAAGCAAAAAATCATGAAATTTTAGTTGCTAAAATAAGTAACTATCATAGCTTATAATAATGAAAATAATATTCTAGGAATCATGCATCATGTAAATTACATGCAGGATGGGACACTCAGATTGTGCATTGACTATAGAATGCTTAATAAGGTCACAATCAAGAATAAGTATTCCATTCCTTGAATTTATGATATTTTTGATAAAATAAAAGGAACAACTATATTTTTAATTATAAATATTTGATTGTGGTACTACTAACTACGTATCAAACATGAATATGTACATAAGACTACATTTAGAAATAGATATGTACACTATGAATTTATAGTTATGACCTTTGGACTAATCAATACTCCTAAAACATTCATAAATTTAATGAATAGTGTATTCCAAGATTTTTTTGACAAGTTTATGTTTTTATTTTTAGATGATATTCTAATCTATTCCAAGATTTAATAAGAACATGATTAAAACTTAAGATTAGTATTGCAACACTTAAGGAAGCATAAATTGTATGGTAAGTTGTATAAGTGTTATTTGTTTGAGTATAAAATTAAAAATTTAGGAAATTTAATTTTTAAATATGCACTTGATGTTAACCCTACAAATATTAAAACCATTAATGAGTGGCCAAGTCTAAGGAATGTACATAAAGTGAGAAGCATTATTGGGATTTTTAATTACTACTATAGGTTCGTGCAAGTTTTTTTAAGGATTGCTCATTCCATAAATTCCTTACAAAGGAAGGGAAATAAATTTGATTGGTCCCCTAAATGTGAATTCACCTTTAAATAATTGAAGAATTCACTAACTTTAGATCTTATTCAAACTATATTGGATCCAAATGGAAAATTTTAAATTTGGGTTGATACTTCCAAGTTAAGTATTGGTTCTATTTTGACTCAATATAAAAAATTTATTGCTTATGAGTTTATAAAACTCAAAACTAATAAGAAAAATTACCACCCTCATGATTTATAATTACCTACTATTTTTCATGCCTTGAAATAATGAAAGCATTTAATGTTAGGAAAACACTTAAAGATCAAATATAATCATCATAGCCTTATGCAATTATTTTCTCAAGATGAGTTAAATGTAAGGAAAATAATGTGGTTGGAATTTATTATTACTTTCTATGCTGATATTGATTATGTGAAAGGGAAATAGAATAGGGTGGTCAATGTTCTCTATAGGAAAACCTACATTATATCATCTTTATTATCGAATCTAATTTTATAATTATGTGTTTTAACAACAAGAAATCTTATTTTGAATGAATTAAAATTTGTCTTGAAATAGACCTATAAGGTTCTCATTCTATTTTTTTAGTTGATCTAGATGGTCTGTTGAGACACAAAGGTATAATTTTCATTCCAAACTCAAGGAATATGAGGGAACATGTTTTGAATTAATTACATGATGCATCTCAATATTCTCATCCAAGTGTTATTAAAATTATACATGAATTGAAAGATATATATTTCTATCTTGGGTTAAAGAGGGATGTGGCTATGTTTGTAGACAATTTCTTAAAATGCAAGTAGGTGAAAGTTGAACATGGTCAGCTTAGAGGATTTCTCTATCCTCATTCCATTATATAAAGGAAATGGGATTTATTATTTATGTATTTGATCATGGTGTTGCCTAAATATCATAATAAACATGTTTCAATCTTGGTGGTGACTAATAAACTCACTAAAGTGCCACACTTTATTGTAGGCAATTTCACTAATGATGTTACCATCCTTGCCAAGATATTTGAAAAGTAAGTGGTCCACCTTCATGGAGTTCCTAAAATGAATATATCAAATAGGATATTCACTTATTATTTTTGGAAAACCATGATGGATAATTTGGGTACAAAGCTAAATTTCACTTCACCATATCAACCAAAAATGGATGTAAAAATTGAAACACTAAACATGATTATTGAGGACATGTTAAGAATGTATGTCATAGAGTAATAATACAAGTGGGAATATTTATTGCACTTGGTAGAGTTTTCTTATAATAACACCTACCATTATGTGACAAGGATGATATTATTTGAGGCCTTGTATGGATGAAAGTGTATAACTCCTTTGGATTTGAAAAACCTATAAAACTATATATTTTCAAGTCTTAAAACTTTTGAAGAGTATGATGATAAAATGGAAGTCATATAACAAAGATTAAAAGATGCCTTATATCAGTATAAAAGCTATGTAGATCTGAAAATATCACATTAATAATTTGAAGTTTTGGATAAATTATTTTTTAGGGTAAGACACCATAAAATTTTATTTTAGTTTGGTAAAGTTTCTAAGTTAGCCCTACACTATGTTGGACCTTTCGACATAGTGGAAAATCTAATATCGATGGCTTATCATCTTTCTCTTAATCCTTTTCTATTTAAAATATATGATGGTTTTAATGTGGAATTGTTGATAAAACATGTCAAAGACCCCTAAAATGTGTTAAATTGGAATAATATCTAGGTGGAGGACAAAGAGATAATTAATCTTGAGCCTATCAAAATTTTGGCTCAACAAAACATTAAACTAAAGAAAATAAACCTACAAGTTTTGTTCTAATGAGATAAAATGTGAGAAAGGAGTGCCACTTAGGAAGATGAAAATAATTTATGTCATCACTACCCTTATTTATTTTAAAGCTCCAATGATGTTTTCATTCTTAAGGGGGGTAGATGTCATGACCATGCCTACCCAATACATTGATTTTGATTGATTATTGATACTATTATGATTTTTGGATATTCTATTATGGATATTATGATTCATTTTAGTAAATATAATTTGATTTAAATTGATATTTATATAAAATTATAATATGGACTTGAATAATTTTGATTATGATTAGATATTATTGATGCCCTCATGGGTTTGGTAGTAGGTTTATTATAGATAATAATAGGTTGGTTCTAGAAGATTGTGTGAAGCAACAAATGTGGACTATGAAGTGAATGCTAAAGCATGATATATTGGTGTCACCATCTAATTTAAGTCCCTTTATTTTTAATCTTAAGTTATCTTAGTCCACTTTATTTATCAGTCTTATGTCTTTGGAATTATTTTAGTATTTTTGATTCATCATCATTATTTATTGTTGTCATTTTAAGCAACCAAATGCACATTGGGATTAGAACATGTTTGTTTTAACATTAATGTGAAGAGTTTTGAGAAAGGATAGATGCAAATAGTATTTAAATGCAAACAAAAGGTTGTTTAAATTTATAAGGCCTGTGATAAGTTTTATGATTCTTTACCCAAGACTAGTTTAGGTCTGAGTGGCAATGGCAATTGTTTACCAAAAATACTGACTCCATAATATTATAAGTCCATGTTCAGACTAAAGTGATTTAATAATTTTGAAGTTCTTAAAAGAATATAATTATTGTATAATTTATAATAGTCCATGAAAGGACTAGGATGAAAAGAATACTAAGACAACAAATACATATGGTTTGTAAGTGTAACATGATGGCATTAGTTAAATTCAACCATTATTCAAAAATACTCACATTTATGGCATATTATTTTTACTATGGTCAAGTAACCTAACCATGAAGGGATTTTATGGTTGACTTTAGGCAAACTTGATTAGGGTTAATCATTCAATCATTTTACTTGATGGCTTGGTGGATGGTGTATATGGTAATTTTTGGGGGTTACATGTAGGATTTTGAGGGTTTTAAACTTGACTTCATGACCATATAATCTAGGTATGTGATTTTTGAGGTGGGAGTTGCATCTGGTGGAATGAAGAGTTCAACTAGCCAAAACTTTGATAACATAAAAATGTAATATAAATAAAATCAAAGGAAAGGAATAAAGAGAGAGGATGACTGAGGTGTAAAAATAGAAAATGAATAAGAAATAATATTTGGGGCCAATATTTTCTAGCAATACATTACATATTAAGACCAAGTAAGTGCATTTTAAAGCTTTGTTTTATGAAGTAATGTGTTTATTGGATGCATGATTACTTTAAATAAAATATTTTTTTAAGGTCTAGAAGCATATGGGATCCTAATTAGACCTAAATATGTTTACTATTTTTCAAAAATTGATTGAGGAAACCCTCAAGGGTGATACCATGACAATACCTCACCAATGGATGATGTATCAATAAAACTCAAATGCTGAAAAGACTCATTAGCCAGTCTTTTTCTTTGGTTTTGTGTTTTGAGTCTTTTGAATGTTTTTTGGTGTTTTTGGTTTTGAATCATAGTTTTTTTATATGTTTATTTGAATATTTTATGCCATGGTTGTGTGTGTAGAGTTAATATAGGTTATAATGGACTTGTTTTTACATGTGTTATGTTTAGATTGAACCCATACTTGTTATGAAACCCTTGTTTAAACTATGACATTATTGCATCATGATTGTTGGATTCCTTGGGTGCTACAAGCTTTATCTTTGGTTACCTTGGATTTTTTGGGTGCTACAATATTTATCTTTGGGTACCTACTTTCACCACCAATCAATGGTTGTGGTGGGGAAGGATACCTTATAATGGTTATTATTATATTTCACATGAAGATGGCTTTCATGCTTGATATCTCTCTTTAAACATAGATAATGGAAGAAAATATTAGTTATTAATTATATTTGTAGCACATTCTTATATTTCATTGTGGACTCCATTTGGCAATGTTTTATATGACTATGTCCCTATTGTTTTTGGTATTCAACAATAGAATATTTTCATTATGATAATCTTGTAGAGTAAATAGAGTTCTTGTTATATTTATTATTTTATCATTTCATTGCATCCATTCATTGATTTAATAATGAATAAATGTTTTATGAAAAATAAGGATTTTTTATTATCATGTTTCAAATATGGTCTAGAAATTATTATTTATAAGGATTTAGACCTGAGTGGATGTTTGTTTTCCATTACACATATTAATATATTTACCTTTATTTTATCCATGGAAAGTTGTAAACTTTTCTCAAGTTTACAAAAATTTTGTAATAGTATATATTGGGCTTAAATGGAAAAGATAATAATCACATTATAAAGATTTTTCAAAGGTCAATTATGAAGATCATAATTCTAGGTTTTAAATTTCATTTTAAAATAGTAATCGTTATTTAGTACTTAGGTTATTATTTTGGTCTTTGACCTGTATCTGAATATGATTATTGTTATTCATTACTATTATGTAAATATATTTGAGTCTCTAAATAGTGGGATGGTCATAGTTACAAATGGAAATATAGGAAAGTCTTTGGTCTTAATTTTTTTGTATTTTGACTTGGCTATGAGTTATTTTTGGATCCATAATGAAAATGAAGATTTCTAAAATCCTTATATTTCCTAAATAATTTAAGATATGGACATTTATTCTTTTACTTATATCAATCAAATCATTCAACCTCCTATTGGTTTTTGAATGAATGATTTTGAAGATTGTAGTAGGTGTTGATTGATATTTATGATATGGATTTTTTTTGTGTTAACATTCCAAATTTTTTATATTTATATATGCACTTTGAAAAGGAATTGAGTGTCTATTTTATTCTTTGTGTAGCATTGAATAAAAATGAAATATTGGTTTTTTTACCCTTTAATTTAAAGATTGTATGTTTATTTTTTTTATTATTAAAATAAGTTGGTTGTGTATTGCAAAGATTATGTATTATGAATTAATTACTTTTAAAAAATTAACATCAAGTAAAATTTGTGCAGGTTTTGATATTTAATACATTTGTTAAATATGTTAGAATAATAAACCTTAAATTATTATGGATTATAACTCAACTATATTTGACATTTGTTTCAAGGACAATTATAGAATGGTTACTGAGTTTTAAATTTTAAAATATGAATATGAATTATAATATATTTGAAGTAAGTTATATTTATCATTTATGGGCTATATTTTGAAATGTACATGCATATGGATGAAGTGTTTACACTTGATGTTGTTAGCTATTTATATTTACATAATTTACTTGTTTTAAATATGAATAATGACTTATCAATATCATTTTTTAGAACATTATGTAAGTAATATTTTGAGAACTTAATTAGTGATAAGGACCTAATGTTCTCATTTTGTATTTCTTTAGTAATCTATGATATTATGGGGGAATCAATGAGTCACTTAACAATAATGAGTAAATTGTAATGACTTGGGTTCTTTAAGAATATTATTGGAATGTAAATTCAATTTCATATGGATTGAGATTTGTGTTTGAACTATATGTTTTTGATAAAGTAAGGCGGCAAACCAAGGGCTGAACCCTATATAGTCAAAAAATACAAGAAGGCAAACAAACAAAAAATGCCTTCATAAAGATGATGACACAGCCGAGAACAATAGATAGAAACAAAACACAAGCCACAAGAAGACCAGAGTTAGAGAGGTCTCCCCTTACATAACTATTTATTTGATAAGATCATTGAGTTTCTCATTCTCTACATTTTCAGCATACCCAGTATTACCCACCACTTCCAACATAGACATGTTTAGTAGAATTGTATTATGAAGCCCTTTGGTGAAGACCTTCTCCAAATTCTAAATGTGGTCCTTTAGGGCCCCAATTTCAATTTTCCAATTAGTATCATTCTCAGTGCCCTCACTAGCTTCCTCGACATACATTTTACCCTTATTGTCAGTAGCTCCCATAGTGTCAGCACCCTGCTCCTCAGTAACCTCAAAATCCCTAGTAGCCTGCTTCCCTCTAGTATCCTCTAAAATTTCCTAGATTTTGAGCTCCTCAGACTCTTCCTCCTGGGTTGCTTCTTCTAAAACACTTTCTGAATAATCGATCAGTCTGGCCTTCGAGGCTAGTTTACCAGTAATCCACCCTGACCTTCACACTCTGGAGGGGAATCCTTCCTTATTAATTTTGGAAGGCTTGTGATATTTTCCACCTTGGCCCCTCATGGCCCTACCCAGATTCCTATGGGTCCCTTCCATAGTATCTTTAATATTTTCTTCCTCTTCATCAACCTTTCTCTTCTTGCCCTTCTTACTAGCAAAGGAGCTGGGGGTATCAATAGGGGTCTTTTCAGGGTCATCAATACACCTCATTCCTGACAAGTCACCTCATTTTGAATGATCTCCCTAATGTTTAAGGGAATATGAACACCTTGTCACCCAAGGTTAGCACAAGCATCAGTGACCCTGTTACCTTCTCTATAGGTATGGGAAATCTCAACTTTGGAGAACTTTTGTAAAAGAAATTAGATATCAATAATGATGTCTTTTAGCTTGATTCCCACATTTGAAGCTTTATTAATGGCATCTATGACCATATTAGAGTCTCCTTATATATTCAAGTTCCTTATTCCTAGGGATATAGCCAACTTTAATCCCCATAGTAAATCCATTACTTCAACATAGTTGTTGCTCTGGCATCCAATTCCACCAGCATAGACAATAGACATCCATCCTTCATCATTCCTTATAATTCCCCCTCTAGTAGCTTTACCATCCAACTTGGATGCCCCATCAAAGTTGAGTTTCATCCAGTTAGGTTTAGGGGGGATCCATTTAGTATTAAGTCTCTGTAGTATTTTGGAGGTATTATACCCAAAGATCTAGTTTAAAACCTTCCATTTGGCTAAAATTTGGCTTTAAATTTGAGATAGGGGTTTCTTCACAACACGAATATGAGTTGTTGTAACACTTTCCATAATGGTCTTAGCAAAGGAGTTAAACACCTGAGAAGCATTCTAGCAGTGTCCCTAAAAATTCTATGATTGTGCTCTTTCCATAAAGTCCAACTCAAACATGACAGAGCTTGCTTCCATAATTCCATAAGTTAGGGATGTGTGAAGGTTGGGTTCTATTTGAGAATTAATTCTTTAAGGTCAAAATTACAGACCCATTCAATACCAAAGTTGTTAAGTATTGTGCCCCATAATTCCTAGGCAAACTCACAGTGGATAAAGAGGTGTGAAACTGATTCCTCTTTTGCACCACTAGGAAACATCTGTTAACCAAAGTAAACCTTCTCTTTTGAAGGTTATCCTGAGCAAGGATTTTGTTATGAGTAATATCCCACCAAAACATGTTAATTTTTGGAATAAGTTTATGATTCCAAACCTTTTTCCATACATCTTTATTCTGAGCTTCAAGAATGAGCAGATGGTAAGCAGATTTGACAAAGAATGATCCATTCTTATCTGGCCACCAGTATTGTTCATCCTCCCAGGGAAAGAGAGGGATTCTGATCTCCTGAACGCACTGTTGGATCTCTCAAACTCTTAAGAAAAGCTTAGGCTGCTGCACACAACAATCCAAAAGATTTTTCTAGCTCCTCATCCCATTGTTATTTTCCATATAATCACTAGCCTTATCTCCAAAAAAATGGGTAGTCAAGTCAACAATCTCTCCATAGTTTCCCTGTGTGATGAGAGCCTTGTCCTTTAACTAGATATCATCCTAGAATTTAATATGCCGACCATTTCCAAGTTTCCATCTAATTCCCTATTTGAGAAGGCTTCTACTTTTTAGCATTTTATTCCATATCATATATCCTTGGGGTAATCCCATCTGTTGAAGAAAGTTTGAATCATCAATGCTATGCATGTATTTGTCATAAATTAATTCCACCCAATCATTGTTTTTATGGATTAGGTTCCATCTAACTTTTGAGAGAAGGGCTTTATTCATGTTCCTGATGGACCTAATATTAAGCCCACCATGAGATTTTGGAAGACACACTTTTTCCCATCTGACTAAAGACATTCTCTATTTGTCTACCACTCCCATCCATAAAAATTTCCTTTGGATCTATTCTAGTTTCTTAGCAAAATACACAAGAATTTTAAAAAGAGACATGAAGTATGTAGGAATACCTTGCATTGAAGCCTGAAGAAGTTGTAGTTTATCAGTACTACTGAGTAGTTTCCCCTTCCAACCAAGAAGTTTCCTTTGCATTCTTTCCATAATTCCATTTCAAAATCTAGGAGATACCTCTTTGACTGAGAGTGGGAGACCCAAGTAGGTAACTAGTAGGCCAGCTTCAACACATTCTAATATATCAATGATTATATGTCTAAGTTCATTAGGAGTGTTGAAGAAATACACATTACTTTTCTGGAAATTTATCCTTTGTCTCGACTCTCTGTCATAATTATTTAAGATATTATTCCATCTTATAGCTTCAATCACCGATGAGATGCGAAAGAAGATGGTATCATCCACAAACTGTTGTACCACCATAGGATGAAGGGAGGAGGTAGGTTTGATGCTCACTAAATTTTTTGAGGCTATATCTGCTTGTATGTATCTTCCCAGTGCCTCAGCCATAATGATGAATAAGTACAAGGAGAGAGGTTCTCCCTGATGAATTCCTCTTGAGGATGAAAAAAACCCTTTAGGAACACCATTAACTAGCACTGATAATTTAATAGAAGAGACCGCATTCCATAACAAGTGAGACATTTTATCATTAAACCCAAATTTTTTGATCACTTGGAACAAAAAGGACCATGAGACTCTATCATAAGCTTTAGAAATATCAAGCTTGAGAGCCATCCTAGGGATTCTACTCTTATCCATGGAGTGAATAGTCTCATGTGTGGTGATCACAGCATCAAGAATCTGCCTACCCGGGATGAAACCTTTTTGAGCAGGAGAAATAATTTTGTCTAGCAAAGGTTGAATCCTCATGACCATAATTTTAGTACATAATGTATACATAGTGTTGCATAGACTAATGTTTGAACTATATGTTAGGTATATTAGGGAACATTATTTTATTTCTCAAAACATCAATTTGAATACTGATAGTCCTTATGCATTGAATGGCTCTTAAGATTTATTTTATAATCTTGGTGTATTTATGCTATGGTGGAAATTTACATGGTAAATATAGAGATTATGTAAGATTTTTTCTAACTTGTTGTATAGATTTCTCTCATCACTCTCTTGGTATATTAATAATAAAGTTGAGTAGAAATCATTAAATGTTTAAATTTATATATCAATCAAGTGAATATTTATGGAAAGTTTTGCTAGTATATTGAAAAACATGAATATAAAACCTTGGGTTATTTTTTAGATCATTATTGGCCTTGTATTGGTTCTATTAAATCAGGCCATGATCCCTTGTGATATTTAATCTTGTGACTAATTATATGTTTATGTAATAAACATCTAAAGCATAAGTCATAGTTTTTATTAATATTCGTACAAGGGTAAGCTTGAATATTGGTAAAGACTATCTTTATTAAGTTGTTTTTGTTATGTTTAAATGAGAAGAGTTGATGTATGGTTTTATAAACCCATCAATATCATCAATAACTACACCAGAGTTTTGTAGGGAATCCAACTAGGTCACGATAACTTAATAAATGATTCTGTTGGGTTTCATATAGATATTTTCTATAGTTTTTTTATGTGGTTAATTCTATAGGTTATTTTACCATTTTGAATAAATAATAAAGTCTCATGGATATTTAAGTGGTCTTATGACCTAATAAGATCTAATGGATGGCATTCAAGATGTATAGGTGTTTACACAACTAAAATATGATCCAACTAAGTTTTTGGATTATGGATGCTTCAAGTGTGATTATGTAGATAAATTTATTTAGTTTATAATGATATTTGATGTTTTGTGTTAAAAATTAAATAGTTTATTTTTTTATTTATGGTTATATGATGTAAAGATCAATTATTGGTTTTATTAAGTGTCATTGTGTTAAAACTAGTGATAAAGGTGGTTAAATTATGGTTATGGCCACACATGACACTGAGAACCTCATGTAAGGTTAATGGGTGTTCAAAATTAAAATAAAATAAAATGGATTTCAAAATTTGTGAATGATTGTTTTCCTATTCTTCATGGTTAAGTAAATAGTGTTAACATTTAAATGTAATTTAGGGTTTTGTTTATTGTATTAAGTACTCATATTTTGTATTATAGTGTTCTTGGTCTATTCCATTTATAACAAGGATTATGTTAAACTCTAATTTATATTTTCATCATAAAATATAGTTATGGAAATGCTTTAGCCACTAGCTGAATTGTACGCTAGTTTTTGTGGGCATAACTTCCTTAAAATAAGTTTTTGAAAACTCAAAATTTTAGGGTTATGACAGTTTCATGATAATATAGAAAATATCTTGAAAAAATATAAAATAAGGGAGGATCATTATTACATCCAATGTAGGATTGTTGAAAGGTTGAGAAAATACAAGATCCATCTAAATCCAAAGAAATGTATTTGTGGGGTCACATTATGAAATCTATTTGGTTTCAATGTATCACAAAGAGGCATAGAATTTAACCTAGTAAAATTTAAAACTATAACATATATGCATCTATTAAATAATCTCAAATAGATTTTTAGTGTCTACAGAAAGATTCAGTCCATCCAAATATTCATGTCCCAACTTGATAATATATTTCATACATTTACACATCTTCTTACAAAAGACTCTGCCTTTAAATGGAAGGAACAATGTCAATGATTATTTTATAATCTCAAATAATATTTATCTAATCCTATAGGTTTTATGTTTCCTACTCAAATGAATCCATTATTTTTATATATTTTAGATATATAATATTCCTTGCGGCCATTCTTAGCATGGCATGGTGAACAAGGGACAAAGAGGTAAGATTACTATTTAAGAAGGATTTTGGTATCATATGAGATTAATTATTCCACCATTTAAAATTTTTTTTTATCAATTATTTTTTATTTTAAAAAACTTTGACATTAAATACTTAAAACTGAAGCTAAGATAATTGCAAAATTGATCCCCTTAAGTATCTTCTTTCCAATTAAGACCTTATAGGGAGGATGGCTAAGTAGGTTATGTTGCTCAATGAATTTGACATTTAGTACATGAGTCAAAAATATATAAAATACTTAATTATTATAGATTAATTATTAGAATCTCCATTCATAGATAAAAAACCATTGATAATGGAATTTATTGATGAGTTGATTCTATCTCTATAGGATTATTTAAAATGGAAGAAAATATAGATTTATGATGTTTTTAAATCTATGTTGTTTGAATGTGTGTAATCATGGTATTTATATAAAATTACTATAAAAACCTTAGGTTTTATGTCTATAGACATGGGGATCAAACTTGGTTCCATCCTCATGCCTATAGAGATGAGGGATGAGCCATAATAGATGAAGGCCTAGCCTAAGTTTGATACCAAGTTTTGCTTTTTGGCTATACAACCCTATATTACTATCTTGTTTAAAAATTATTTATTGGATTAAATGATATGGAATTACTTATTTGAGATACACAAACTACTATAAGGTTCAAGTGATTAGTTAAATTCATTAAAACCCATGTATATAATTATTTAGGGATTTTTTTGGATAGTTTTGTGGGTTTAAACAAGAGTCAAAATGGATAAAGATATGCATACATTTTTCCAAAATATATAATGTGGAACCTATTTTTAGATATTAATATACTCTAGTATGAAATCAAATGTATATACATATACATATGTAAGTATATATATATATATATATATATATATATATATATATATACATAAATACATACATACATATATGTGTGTATATGTATATCTATATACGTATATACATGTATGTGTGTGTGTGTG
>JARHVA010003278.1:1970000-2037500 GCA_037957365.1 Torreya grandis | reverse complement strand
GATAAGTATTTAAAAATTCAAAAGTATTCTAAGTTGAATAAAGTTTATGGGGAGCTTACTAATTGGCTAGTGAAACAATAACTTGGTGGGATAATAAGAAAATGGAGATGAAATTTTATTTTACCAGCACCATTTGGGAGTAGTTTGTGACTCATTTTAGGGCACTATAACTACCTCCATTTTATTTTGAATAGAAATTTATAGATGTATATAATCTAAAACAAGGGTATTTTCTGGTGAACAAATATTGGTAGCAATTCACAAAGCTATTGAAGTGTGTTCCATAGTATTATAAAGATGAATGTTTCAAAATTAAGAAGTTCATTATGGACTTGAAACCCAAAATTGGTTGTAAAGTGGATATACATGGAAAATACACCATGGAATAGGTATATTAGAAGGTAGTTAATTAGGAACAAAGTATGAAATCACTTGTATAGTTTAGAGAAAAAATTAAAAAGAAGTTTGGTAGTTCCAAGGCACCCTTCAAGAAGAAGAACTAAAAAACAAAATGGGAATTCCAAGAACCCATTAAACAATCAAAATGTGAGATTTAATAATTATTTAGGGAATAAAAAACTAAGAGGTAGTTTTAAATAAGGATTTAAGGATATAAATTAGGCTAAGATAAAGGAGCCACATGGTGTATTTTTCACATGTGGAGGACACCACTGTGCCAGGGATTGTCCTCAGTAGAAGACAAATGACATAAATAAGAATACATCCACCTCTACATCTTAGAAGGGAACATTTCAATAATGTAATCACATAGTAGTGGATAATCATCAATTATAATTCCAATGCTCTCCCATTGGATTATTAGATAATTTATTTGGGCATTTGACTTATGTTTTGATAGATACAAGAGTTACTGAATGCTTTATCTTTGTTAAAATGTTAAATAAATTATTTAAGAAAGTTACTTTTATGGAAAATGTTTGGCTAGTTTAGTATGGAAATTGGTCTAATGTCAAGGTTTATATATGTCTTATTGAGGCAAAAATAAAATTTCCATAATTCACCATGGTTTTTTTATCTTTAATCAAAATCACTAGGGTCAAATGATGTGAACCTAGGAGAGAATTGGCTCTCTAAGCACAAAATCAAAGTTGATTTTTTTTCTAAGAAGGTTAACTATTTAGATGATTTGATAAACCAAACCCAAATCCAAATAAATTAGAGGAATTTAAGTCTAAAGGATTTCATCCAATAAATTAAATAAGGCTCAACAAAAGGTATATCAAGCATTTATAGTTAAAATGGATAAAATGGATGATGTTAAGGAACCAATTTTAGAAGACTATCCATTTTTACAATATTTTTGAGATGTTTTCCTAGAGGAATTACTAGGGTTTCCTCCCAATAGATAATTTTATTTTGATATTAATATAATTTTAGGGTTATAACCACAATATAATACTCCTTAAAAAATGACAACTCAATTAGTTGAGTTAAAGGTATAACTTTAGGAGAGGTTAACTAGAGGATTGATTCAACCAAGTGTTTCACCATGGAGTGAACCTATATTATTTGTCAATAAAAAGTATATAACCCTTAATATATGTATATAATTACAAATTATTAATAATTAAATAACCAATAATAAATATATTTTACCTCACATTGATGGTATTTTTGATCAAATGCATGGTGCAATAGTCTTTTCAAAGATTGATATTCATGATGGGTACCATTAGTGGAGAATTATCAAGGAATATATTCTTAAAACAACTTATAGGACTCATTATGGGCATTATGAGTTAAAAATAATTCTTTTTATACTAATAAATGAACTTTAAACATTAATGAATCTCATGAATAGAGTGTTTATATATTACCTTGATCAATTTGTACTAGTATTTTTAGATGACACCGACAAAGTTCAATTTGTTAATGAAAAATTATCTGAGTCACTATCAAATTAAAATAATAAAAATAAAGAATAAATAGACAAGTAAATTAACCTTCTTCCCCCTCCTAAATAATTTAAATATAATTCTACATTATTGATTGAATAAATCATAGATGTCAATATTGGCATAGACGAAGAACCTAAAATTGTAAAACTTGGAGATCTCACTCTTGTATAGCAAATAATATCTACCATCCTTCTAAAATAATTTTTAGATATTTTTTATTATTATTATTATGCATATATGCATGTATTAAATCCGTAACTTGTAGAGAATCATCTTGTTTATAAGGATACAAGCTCCTGAATAGACCTAAATCTATTTATTGTTATGGAAAAAATAGTTGACAAAACCCTAAAGGGTGATACCATCTAAACACATCTCCTATGGATGGAATATGAGTATAACTCAAATTATAAAAATATTCATTGGTTGTTCTTCTAGTTTGTTTGTGTTTTGGGAATTTTTAGTGATTTTTTATGTTTTGGATTTTGAACCCTAGTCCTTTTGAATATTTATTTAACTAGTTTATGCCTCAGCTATGTGTGTGTCAAGTTAATCTTGGATATAATGGAATTTTTGGTTCATGTGTTGTATTTATATTAAACCCTTGATTTTTATTAAACCCTTGTTTAAACTATGACACTATTGCATCATTCTTCTTAGATTATTTGGGGGTTGCAAGCTTTTCCATTGGGTACCTACTTCCACCACCAACTGATGATTGGGGTGGGTAAGGATAATAGTTTGGCTTATATTTCAATGAGGATGGGTTTCACGCTTGGTCTCTCTCATTAAAATAAATTAGTGTCATAAGAGATTGGTTTCTCATACTATTTGTAACACATTCTTCTATCTTGATGTTCACTTTGTTTGGCAAGGTTCTATATGACGGTGTCAATGATGTTTTTTGGTATCCAACTATAGATTATTTCCATTATGATACTATTATGATTTTAAATATTAAATAGAGTTAATTTTGTATTTTTAATTCTCTCCTTTCATCATATACATTCATTGATGTAAAAATGAATAAATATTTTAGGGAAAATCTGGATTTATGATTATCATGTTTCAAATATGGTCTTAAAATGATTATTGATTAGGATTCAGACCTAAGTGGATGTTTATTAGTTGATACATATATTAATTTATTTACCTTGATTTGATCCATGGAAATCTGGAAATGTTTGTCAAGTTTACCATTCCGTGTAATAGTATATATTGGACTTAAATGTAAAAGATAATAGTCAACTTATAAATATTTCTCTAAGTTCAATTATTAATATCATAATTCTAGGTTTTTAATTTCATTTTAAAATGGTTATTAATTTTCATTACTTAGATTATTATTTTGGTCTTTGAATTGCATTCAATTATTATTATTATTATTATTACTATTCATTACTATTATTTAAGTAGATTTGAGTCTGTGAATAGTGGGATGGTCATAGTTGTGAATGGTAATATAGGAAAGTGTTCGGTCTTAAATAATTTGTATTTTGCCTTGGCTATGATTTGTTTTTGGATTCATAGTGAAAATTAAGATTTTTAGAATTTTTATATGTTCCTTCATACTATGAAATATGGATATACATTATTTTACTCTCATCAATTAAATTATTCAACCTCGTGTAGGTTTTCAAACTAATTATTGTAATGATTGTTGTAGGTGTTGATTAATATTTATGATATGGATGTTTTTATGAGTGTTAAACTAATAACCTTTTGATAGTTGGATATGCACTTCCAAAAATAAATGTCTCTTTGGTTTTATGCATAACATTGAATAAGAAAAAAATCTAGGATTTCTTTTTCAAATGAAAAATGAATCTAGAGATTATATGTTCATTATTTTGATATTAAAATAAATTAGTTATGTATTGCAAAGATTATGTATTATGAATCCATTCCCTTTGTTAAATTAACATTAGGTAAATGTTGATGAGGTTTTGAAATTTTTTACCACCACTAAACAAGTTAGAATAATAATCCCTAAATTATTATGGATTATAAATCTATTGTATTTGATGTTTGTTTCAAGGGCAATTATAGAATGGTTACTAAGTTTATAATTTAAAATGTGAATGTGAATTACAATATAGCTAAATTATGTTATGTTTATCACTTATAGGTTATCTTTTGAAATGTATGTACACAATTTTAATATATTTAAATTAAGTTATATTTATCACTTATGGGTTATCTTTTGAAATGTATGTGCATATGGATGAAGTGCTTACATTTGATGTCATCAACTGTTTATATTATGATATATACTTATGTGATTTACTTATTGTAAATATGCATAATGACCTCTCAATATTGGTTTCTTATAAATTTGTGTAATAAATATTTTGAGAACTTAATTAGTGATAATGACCAAATGTTATCAATTCATATTGCTTTAGCAATAAATGAGGTCATAGGGGAGTCACTGAGTTGATTAATAATAATGAGAAAATTGTAATGACTTAGGTTCTTTAATATTATTGTTGGAATGTAAATTTAATTTAATATGGGTTGAGATTTGTGTTTTAACTATACATTAGGTATACTAGGTAACATTATTTAATTTATCAAAACATTGATTTTAATATTGATAATTCTTATGCATTGAATGGTTCTTAGGAATTAATTTATAAGCTTTGTGTATCTATGCTATGATGGGTATTTAAATAGTAAATATAGAGATTATTTAAGATTTTTGATTAAATTTTTGTCTATATTTATCTCATATTTCTCTTGTTATATCAACAACGAATTTGAGTAGAAATGATTAAATGTTTGAATTTGTATATTGGTTAAGTGAATAGTTTTGGTAAGTTTGGTTAGTATATTGAAGAGTATGAATAGAAAGCCTTGGGTTATTTTATAGATCATTATTGGTATTGTATTGGTTATATTAAATAAGGTCATGATCCCTTGTGATATTTAATCTCATGACTAATTAAATTTTAATGTAATAATCAACTAAATAATAAGTCATGGTTGTTATTAATATTGGTGAAAGGGTAATATTGAATATTGGTAAAGACTATATTTATTAAGTTTTTTTTTGTTATGTTTTATTGAGAAGAGATGATGTATGGTTTTATAAACCCATCAAGCTCATTGGTAACTAAACCATAGGTTTTTATGGAATTCAACACGATCATGATAGCTTAATGAAGGGTTTTTTTGGTTTTGATTTAGAATTTTTAGGTAGTTGTTTGATGAAATTACTTTTGCAGATTGTTTTACCATTTTCAATAGATAATCAAGTCTCATGAATATTTAAGTGGTCAATGACCTAATAATATCTTATGGATGATATTTTATATGTATAAGTGCTTACACATCAAAAATATGATCCAATTGAGTATTTGGATTACAAATGTTTTGAGTGTGCTTATGTAAATCAATTTGTTTAGTTTAAACCGATATTGGATGTTGTGTGTTAAAAAGGAAATAGGTCTTTTTTATGATTTATGGATTTATCATTTAAATATCAATTATTAGTTTTATTAAATGCTTGATTGTGTTAAATATAGTGATAAATGTAGTTAAATAGTTTTTATGGATGACATAGATGACTTCATGTAGGTTTAGTTGGTGTTTAAAATTAAAATATTCTAACATGGAGTTAAAAATTTATAGATTATATTTCAATTCTTCATGGTTAAGTGAATGTTGTTAATTTTTGAATTTAATTCAAGGTTTCATTCATTTTATTAAGTACTCATACTTTATGTTAGTGTTCCTAGTTGACTCCATTTATTACATGGCTTACACTAAAATATGATTTATCTTTGCATTGTGAAAGATAGTTATGCAAATGATTTAGTCACTATCTAACTTATATGTTGGTTTTTACCAGCATCAATTTTTTAAATTAGGGTTTTTGAAACCTCAAAATTTTAGGGTTATAGTAGTTGGTATCAAATCCTTTATTAGGCTAAGTCAAGAAAAAGTTTATGAATATTTTTATTGAAAGTGCATGATTAATGTGTTAAGATTGTTAAAACTAGAGAAAATTGTAGCCCTAAAAATAATGGAAGTGATATAATTAATAATCATGATCCATACCAACATGATCATGTTGACATAGATGTGAAATGTAGTAGTAGCCATGATAAAAATTAGGATAACCCTAAACAACAAGTTCCTAAGAAATAAAATGTTGTAATTCATGACATCTTGGGTACGTTGAATGGAATTTAGGGACCAATATAATACTTTTCCCAAAGTTTGAACCATTTGTAAAACTTAAAATAGCGTGGGAAAGAATAAGAGCATCATAATGAATGTACATGATAACAAGAGTTTGTGGAATCCATTATTAAGAAGCTAAAAAAATTTCCTTCTCCCATATTCTCTTGTCAAGAAACTAGAGATGTCATTGAGGCATCACTAATTAATTTACATAACTATTTCACTTTGCATAATATTGGTTCTAACATTAAATCATGCATCAAATATTATCAATTGGTAGGTGTAGATACTCCAATTCTATCACTTCCATGTCTAATTGTAAAATGGATTGACTTCTCAAAATTACACACAATATAGTCTAAAGTCATATTTTCATATAATATATGTATTTTAACTCAATTTCGGGCATCCCAAAGTATGACAAACTCAATGTATTAGATATACTTAATTATAAAGTTCTCTATTTAATTATCAATTCCTCTATATAATCATTATTCTTATCAAGTTCTACGTTCAATTGTCATTCTCTTTTTAATTATAAATTTCTATGTTCAATTATCATTTTGGTCAATTTATTTGTTTAAGTCCCTCTTCACTAATCAATTTAATACTTTTACCTTCTTTGTTCAATGAAATTCTCCTTCTTAATTTCAGCCTAATAATCAATTCCTCACATCATATTAATTAAATAGGTCCTTGAACTATTTAATTAATTACTCTTCCCATTACTAATTTTTCTCTTATGCCCCTCCAAAGAACATACTAATTCAAAAATGGAATCTTGAGATCCTAAGAATATAACCTTGTGATCACACCAATTATTCAATGAATTACCAATAAAAGTGGATTATTCTCCACCCATCATCTTGGAAACAAGATGAAGGTCCCACATTTGAGATCCATCTTATTTTTTGGATAGGATGATCCACCCTTAATCTTGGAAACAAGATGAAGGTCCCACATTCATTCATATTTGATATGTAAAAATGGGATCCTCTACCCTTGATCTTGGAAGAAATATGAAGGGATTATATTTATCCATCATTAATATTTGTAAATATCATGTTCCACCTTTCGTCTCGATTGCGATGAAGGGTTCACATCATTGATCCATGTGAACCTTTGAGGAATATTTTATAACCATCCATATTTTTCTCAATATGAAGGGTCATCCTTGATATAAATTTATATAAATAGTCCTATTTTCATCAGAATTCAACATGCTCGAGATATATGATGAAGTGTTATCAAATAATCAATTCTCTTTATGTATTAATATTCTAATATTTTGTAATATCCCCTTCAAATAGGGAATATAAAAAGACAAAAGCTCTGATACCACTGTAATATCCCTTGTTTCCCTTCAAATCTGAAATTGAATATTTTTAACTATTTCTCTGTATTTTGCCTTTTGATGTTTTTTGCATGAATAAAGATGCAATTTTGTAAGATAAATTCAAATAAACAAATAAATCATAGTATAATCTCTTATTTATTCACTTAGATGATTACAATAGATGTCTTATATCATGCATATAAAATAATATTAAAATACGGTCTTCAAACCCTGAGTATTTCACAAACTAGGAATAAAAACCTGGATCTGGTACGTCTTAGCTTGCTGTGTCAAAAACATAGTCACCGACATTGGTTATATTACCACCATCAATTTCTTGGTGTCATTATCCTACCAACATTAGTGAAAGTGTTGACTGATGTCGGTCATTGTCAGTTTCTACCCACCGATGTCAGTCACTACGCGGATTTGTATGGATATGTACGGACTTCATACGGCTGCCAATATAACACACCCTGTTTGTTGGACCCTTGATCTCAAGATATATGGCTCTAATACAGAAGATCTCTATCTGTATAATTTATTGAATCAAACAAACTAATAAAATAAATACTTGAAATACCTATGATAACTTCTGTGTGAAGTTATCTCTCAAACCTATAAACCCATGTAATAACTTTTGTATGAAGTTATCTCTCAAATCGGCAATAGATCGGCTGATACCTCACAACCTCTAAATTGCAGACACTGAAGAGTGGATGTTCTCCAATGCAAATGGAATCCTGGAACCCTTGGCTCAATTTTCACAAAAGAATTCTTAGCAATAATCAATATCAATAATCAATTCATAATTTGCCTCCCTCCAATAAGAAACCCTTATATCCTCCAAAAAGATGCACTTTCCCTAATTAGGGTTTCATAATTAATAATTAGGGTTTCTCAATTAAAATATGATAAATAATTAATATTTGATTAAATCAATAAAATATTAATATCTCCCTCAATACATGTCAGATCCTCAAACCGACTGAAGCTGGTGAATCAAGGAGTGATTCTGCACATGACCATACTAAAACAAGGGTGCTCCGCTGCATGTCAAAAATCCTAAATAATAGGAGCTCAAGGAAATATGTCTGAAAGAGCTTGAATGAAAGCCAACTATAGAAATTATGCTAATCAAAGCCACACCAAGCTCCATCAAGACCCTTTATTCATCATCTCAGCCTACGATGGTCGCATAATAGGCTGATCATCAAGTCTAATGATGTCCACTAAAAAAGGGGACATGAGATCTTTGATCAAATCAACATGGTCCATAACTTTAATGGGGTGTCTAACTACAATTGACATTGATAAACCATTGAAATCTATATCTGAGTCACATCCCAATAAAGACAAGTTACAGTGAAGATTTTCATGACGTTTGTTTAAATATATAACACTATAGTCTTTTATATTTGTTGAGATCATGATGTCTTAGGTGTGTGTTTTCATATTTGATATCACTTTGTTTGTGCTTTTATAACTTTGTGAAAATATAGATAATTAAATTCTATCAACAAATTAGGTGATGTCAATCTATGGTGGAATAATTTGTGTGAATTTAAAGGTTAAAATCCAATTTAAATTTCATGTAAATTTTTTGAAAAGTATTTCATAAAAAAGTATTTGAACATCATCTATAAAGAGAAAAAACCACATAATTTTAGTTCCTAAAATAAGGAACTATGATAGTTTCTAATTATGAGAATAAGTTTCTAGGACTCCTACATCATGTAAATTACATGCAAGATGGGATGCTCAGATTATGCATTGACTATAGAATGTTTAGTAAGGTCATAATTAATAAGAAGTATATGTTATGATCCACACTTATAATATTCAAAAATAATATATAATAAATGTAGATCAATTCAACATAATAGTTATTGGTGGACCAAGATGTCCAAATATTCAATGTATACAGAATACCCTTAAGGTAGGGCAACACCAACCATACTCCATTAAGAAGGAATAAATACACAATGTCTATTTGAGAGGACAACCTCTAATATCCTCTTACAATAGAAGACTCAATGCTTACTTGATATATTTACAATGATAATCATCTCCTTAATATAGACCTATAATGGATGGGTCACCTCCTAATCCCAATGTAGGCTAACCATTACCCAATTCACTAATTCCACAAATTACTCCATTACTAATATATTGGACCCATATAACTAATAATGGGGATGTGTGCCACATTTAAGCATCTCCATAGACCCATATATAATAATATATCATATCCCTAGGTACATAACATTACCTCCCTCTTTGACATGTTTCATCCTCAAAACATAAGAAGAAACTAAATAGTTAGCATGCTTCAAATTATTGCACACTTGTCTCTAATCTTAATCTTAAATATACCCATATGTGATCTTATTAGGTGATAGGCTCTCCATGTGTGCTCCTTTATTTATATTTATAATAATAATTTTACTACTTTGGTGTCCATGCATAACTATTCCTCTTTTGATTCCATATACCATATTTTTTCGTGCTACTTTGATTCCATCCATGACCATAGTAGGCATTATTATATGCATAATTAGAGTGATTTCCCCATTAATTTAATATTCCATAGGCAATTTCATTCCTTTGATTCCATACTTGATCATAGTAATTCTTCTTTGGCTTCCATGCATAGCCATTGTGATTAGAAATATGATTTCCTACATAACCAAAATGATTATTGTTATGACACTCCCTCATTGAGTTCCATGATTTTTTCCTCTCATGATGATGTGGGAGTCTTTATACCTCAACTTTTTCTTCCTTTTCTTTGGCTAATTCCAATTTGTTTGTCTTTATTTCTTGAGTAGATGAAGTGTTAATTTATGATTGTAGTGTGTCTTGATCTATGTCATCTGAATCTTCCTCGTGATATTCCTTGAATATTATTGGTGTCTTTCCCACTATGATATCCTATAAAGTGACCTTATTTTTCTTATACCAAAATTTCATGAATTTTTTTTGAACATTAATATTTATTGTTCCCAAAGTCTCTAACCATGGATATCTAAGAACTATATGCATATCATTCATATCCAAAGCATAAAAATCTAAATGCAAAACATATGTTTCCATAATGAGCTTCAAATATTCAAACCTTGAAATATTCTTACCATCTACTTGAACCTCTCGAATATTATTTGCTTGAACATGTAGATGGTTGGCCACATTCATGTTGATGAATTTATACTTATTAGTAGGGTCTATGGACACAACAACCTTCTTCTTTTGAATGCATCCATGAAATTGAAAAATTAGCTCAGATTTATTTAGAGTCAAAGCATTCAATTCTTCTTCTTCTTCTTCTTCTTCTTCTTCTTCTTCTTCTTCTTCTTATTCACTTGCATGTTATTCCTCATTGTCATTATTTTCTTCCACTAATTTTACTTTTTTAGCAGCTTCATTCTCTTCTTCATTACCAATTTTTTTTTATATCCCAATGATCTACTGAGATATGTTCCATTTATTTTCATGAAGATAACCTTTCTGTAGAACTCAAATGATCAAATCAATGTAGTGTAGGCCTAGATAAAAATGAAATAATCACCTTTCCCCAATTTTTTAAAAATGATTCTTCAAAAGGATCCACCATTCTCTAGCATCAATATCATCTTCCCCTAAAATTTTTTGCAACTTCATGATGGAAAAATAAAAACTAAGGTTTTTGAAACCCTAAAATGTCAATAAATCATTAAAGTCATATCAAAACTATCCCAAATTTTTTATTTGGATTCTTCCTATTATATAATAACTTCATAAACAAGTCTGTGAAAAAATTCCACAAATTATGACCTGTAGAGTGAATATATGAAAAATAATAAAATCATAATAATTCATTCAAAAATATTCAATTTTTTATTAAATTTTTAATATGTTTCTCTTGTATTTTCTTATATCTTCAGTAACAATTTTGAAGATAAAATCCTTATAATTTGGAAGATATAGCTAGATTGGTAAAAAACCTAAAATAGCATTAGCTCCCACAAAACCAATCAAAAAACCTTGATTTTTCACTTTTCCTTCTTTAAAATATTATACATATCTAATAAAAAAATTATTTATAAATTCAAAGCCAATAAAAATTTATTGATGATTCCACAAAACTAGGGTTTTGCCACCCACAAATTGCCCAAATCAAAGCTCTGATATCACTTGTTATGATCCACACTTATAATATTTAAAAATAATGTAGAATAAATGTAGATAAATTCAACACAATAGATATTGATGGATCAAGATGTCCAAATATTCAATGTATGTAGAATACCCTTAAGGCAAGGCAACACCAATAATACTCCTTCAGAAAGGAATAACTCCACAATGTCTCTTTGAGGGGATAACCTCCAATATCCTCTTCAATATAAGACTCAATGCTTATTTTATATATTTACAATGATAATCATCTCATTTATATATACCTATAATGGATGGGTGACCTCCTAATCCCAATGTAGGATGATCACTACTGAATGCACTAATTCCACAATTTACTCCATTACTAATATATTGGACCCATATAACTACTAAAGGGGATGTGTGCCACATATCAACATCTCCATCAACCCATATACAATAATATATCATATCCCTAGGCACATAGTAGTCTCCCATTCCTCGAATTAATGATATTTTTAATAAAATGAAAGGAAGAATAATATTTTCAAAGATAGATCTCTGATTAGGGTACCACCAACTCTGTATCAAAGATGATTATGTAAATAAGACTACATTTATAACTACATATAGACACTATGAATTTGTATTTATTTCATTCAGAGTAATCAATTCTACTAAAACATTCATAAATTTAATGAATAGTGTTTTTTAATCTATTCTTGACAATTTTGTGTTGGTATTTTTAGATGATATTCTAATCTATTCTAGGAGTGAACAAAAACATGGACAACATTTAATGATAGTACTTTATCATTTAGGGAAGAATAAATTATATGATAAGATGTCCAAGTGTTCTTTATTTTGATCTAAAATTAACTATTTAGGACATGTACTTTCTATGTATGTACTCAAAGTTGAGGCTACAAATATTACAACCATTAATGAGTGGATAGCTCCAAGGAATGTACACAAACTTAGAAGAGTCATGGGGCTTGCTAGTTACTACCATAGGTTTATGCAAATATTTTCAAGGATTTATCACCCCATAACTTCCTTACAAAGCAAGGGAAATAAATTTTGTTGGTCCCCTAAATATGAATCCACCTTTTAAGAATTTAAGTGTTTGCTAACTTTAGCTTTTATTATCACTATAGCGGATATTTATCAGTAATTTTAATATTGTATTTATTATGTGAAAGGGAAGGATAATAGGGTGGTTGATGCTCTATGTAGGCAAACCTACATTGTTATTATTGACAAAATTTTGTCTACATACCAAAAATGTGCATAGTCCAAGAGTTTACTGGAATGAGCAAGGTCCTAATTGAAGGGTGGTCCAATGATTCAATATGAGAAGGCTTCATGGTGAAACCAATAAGTTTAAGGTCATGAAATAGGTTTGCACAAGCTTCAGATTTTCATAATTATTTCAAGACTTCAAGGATCAAGAAACAGTTTAATTACAATTTCAAAAGGGTTAATAGACCTTGGAAAAACTAAGTACAAAAACTTTTTAGGATAAGTCTTTACTTGGGAATTATTTTATCTTTCATTATTAAGCTAAATTCTTTCAAACCTTTTATTTGACTAAGTGTTCATTCTTTTGAGTGAGTTCTTTCAAGATTTTATTTTGATATGTTAAATTATATTGGGACCCATTTTTGGGTAAATGTTTAATTCTTTTGGATAAATTATTTGAGACAAAGTTTTTGATGTCATGATTTCTTTCATACAAAATATCTAAAGAAAAAGATGAAGACCTATTTCTTTCATAGAAATTATTCTATAATAATCTCCTCGAAGACCTATTTAATTAAGATAAATTTTCTACATCAAAAAAGGCTAAGTGTAAATTCTCTCAAAAAATTTATCCATAGTAAAATCCTAAGGGTCATTTTTTTCAAGAAACTTATATGAACAATTTTCCCAAAGGGTCATTTTGCAGTAAAGTGTCCCATATCAATTTTCTCAAAGGGTCTTTTCTTGGGAAAGTGAATCAAACAAAAATCTTGAAATATATTTTCAAAAGTCTTTAAAGGTAATTTTTTGATGTATAGCTAATCCCTCAACCTATAATTATCCCTCACTTTGCTTGTAAACTTGCAAAGCTTCCCTTAGCCAACACTAGGCCAATCTTGTCCAAAAAGGACTAAAACATAAAATATAATTAAAAAATGTTTAAAAAACACTTAAAACAATGTAAAAAACTATTTCAAAACATATAATACCACATTTATCATCCATTTCTTTTCTTTTCACTCAAAATTTAGTCTCTTGCCTTCACATGTTACTAGCCATGTTTCAGGACAAATCCTCTATTATGTTTTGTAAAAAACATTTCATGGAAAATAAAATATTTTTTGATTACCCTTTATCAATATTATTCTACACACAAAGTTTTAGGTGAAGTTTCTTTACAAATTTATGTACTTGTAGACTTACCTAACTCCCTAATTAGCCCTCTAACTAGGCAAACCTCCTTGGTTTGAGAAAATTATGGTAATCCAAGGAAAAATACTAGCCTTTTTGGGCACCCATTATCCTCCTCTAGATTAATAAACCTTTTTTAAAATCTCACTCTTCACATACATGTCCTTTCCTTCTTTGGCCTATCTCACTAGGTCTCTTTCAGGCTTAAATGCACTCATTCCATCAAATATGTACCGTTTATACTCTTTTAATCTTAAAAATACTTGAATCAATTAGATAATATCAACTTATGTAAGACTACAAATTTTCAACCTTTTTGGATGGTTAAATCTTTCAAGATCTTCCAAATCCTAAATCTAGGGTTTTTATGCCACTGTCAAGGCCAAGAGCACACTAAAAGGCATATATTTTATTTATTTAGGTTTAAAAACCCCAAAAAAAATTCATTGGGTCAATAATTACCCCTATAAACTTCACCAATACTCAGAAGGTGTTTTTAAATCCATTGTCTTTGTTTTCAACTCAAAAGCTCATTTGATTGTGATAAGAATTTGCCTCTCTACAAGCCTAGGTTTTATTTAGAGGAAGATCAAACAATGAAAATCATCAAATGGTTTTATTAAATAATTTTCACACATATCATGGCCTTAAATAAATGTACCCCCAAACTTGATCATCGATTTCAAGACTTTTTAATGGAAAAGAACTCCCTTATTGTGTACAGTCTAATTAATCACAAACTATTACAGAAAATAGGGGTTATTATTTTGCATCAAGGTTTATAGACTCAAAAACATTTCTTATTATTCATTAATGTATTCCAAAACTTTCACATGGTCTCCTTTTCTATGTATCTTTATGATTATCTACAACTTATTCGACACAAGCATGCACACAAGTTACAGGACTATGTTATCAAAATAGGGTATAAAGTGTTTATTATAACTCAAAGTTTAAAATTCATCATGAAAAATACCTAAATAAATACCAATATGGGACTCTTAGTTATCAAGTATATAGTTATTGACACACATTCTAAAAATAATGCATTACATTAAAATTGTACCTTATTTTTACTCAGAATCAAAAATCTATATATAAAGTAGGGTTAACATATCTAATATTGCACATTATCATTTATAGTTTGAAGAAACTTCCTTTCATGAAATGTTTATCAAGTTCTTACTAGACACAACAAGTCTATTACTAATATATTCATTGGAAACATTAGATCAATACAAAATAGGACTTACATAGTCCATTATACAATCTTTGGCAGATGTTATTTCATATTCAAACCTATCTACTCCTATTTTCTTCACATCACCTCTTTTTCTCTACATACATACTCACTATATATTCTTTTACAAGTTAAAAACTCACAAAAAAAGAACCATAATGGTTTCTTGAATCAAGAAACCCTTAAAACTCTAAACCCACGTAGGGTGGTAAATAACAAAACTGTCACCTCACACTTTCCACTAGACTAATGACTTTATTCTCTCTTAGGACATTTTATAAGACACCAAGGTCCATTAAAAAATTATTTCAACAATTACATACCTCTATGACTCACTTAACCCACCTAGAGGAATTTCAATTCCTCATTACATGTTTTAAAAATTAAAATTAAAAAAAGGTGGGAAACTTATAATGGACTCCAGTTTAAATTTTCATACACCAACATGACTCTAAGAAACTTTCTTTATCACTCCAAGTATTCTCCTACATCATACTCCCAAGTTGAAATAATAACTTACCTTTATTATTCTTCTTCATTCATATTCTCATACAAATGAGTGTGTTCTTTGATGCCACACCTATATCTCTACTTCCTCATCCAATTGCTCCTTTTTTCTCTCTCCTACTATTGCTCATGCTACTAATTGTACCTAAAACCACTCTTTTTTGTTTTATTGATAACTTCTCTCATGTGATCCACTACCACTTCTCTTTATTCTAGGCTTTCTAAGGCATCAATAGATTCCTCTTCATCTTCTAGTCATGGAGTGACTGAATGAATCCCTTAACATCAACTTCTCCTTTTTGTATATTTGTAATATGCCTTTCTCTTTTAATAATAGCTGAAAATTGTCTCTTCTCATCTTACACTTTTTTTTTTCATGGGTATTGTTATCTCCCCATCTCTTATCGAACTACAAACTTGACTCTTGACTTGGCTACTCACTATCTTCATACCTACATATAGAAAATCAAATATAATGTTACATATAAAAAAAAGAGACAATAATATCCTTTTAACTAATCTTAAATGGACACCTTTTTATTTATTTTGTCTTCTTCTTCAAGTGCTTGCTTTGGCATTGGTTATTCTTCTTTCTTCATCTTCTCCAATATGAAAATTCTTTTTTCTACTTCATTCTCATGTCACTCTCTTGGAAACTTGATTTTCTTAAAACCTATATGGCCTTTTATATTCATATTTTCCTTCTTAAAGGTATTCATTTCATGTCTTATCCTCTTTATAAGTATCTCTATTTGCCACTTCACTCTTTTCTTCATCACCCATCCTTGTCATGGGACTTTTGCCTCTTATTTCTTAACCCATTGTTCACAATATTCTATTAATTTGATCATCCTAATATCAAAATTCATCAAACATTTATTTAATTCACTCATATCTCTATCTATTTTTATCTCTTCTTTACTTCTCTCTCTTATGGTTGTTCATCTTAACTTTGTCCTTCTCTTTTCTCTCTACTTCTCCTTTTATCTTCCTCTTAAGTACCTCACTTGGGTACACACTCTCTCTTATCTTGTTTTTTAGGCCTCACTTAGACCACATCCATTTTTTTGTTCACACTTACAACATACTATATCAGACCTCACTTGGGCCTCTTGTACTTTTCACTAGGACTGTCCTCTCTTTTTCAAGCTCTCTATATGAGCTTGTCTCTTCCTTGAGCTTGTTAATAGCTCTCTTTTCTTCAAGGATACCACTTCACCATTCAATATTTTATTTCTTTCACCTATTAATCATCATAAATAATTAATTAATTTAATAAATCAATCATAAAACATACCATACCATCTCTTATATACTATCTCTCAACAAGACTCCATGCCATTTGCCTTCTTAATCTTCCTTCTTACCTTTTACCTACAATTTCCTACAACATTCATTATAAACCACATAATCATCAAATTATATACCTACATGTATATTCCCTAGAGAATAAATATGGATATGATACCAAATGATGTAGATCTAATCCCTCAGCCTATAATTGTCCTTCAACTTACTTTCAAACTTGTAAAGCTTCCCTTAGCTAACACTAGGCCAATCTTGTCCAAAAAGGATTAATACATAAAAAAATGTTAAACAAGGTTTAAAAAACACTTAAAAAAATATAAAACACTATTTTAAATCATATCATACCACCTTTATCATCAATTTCCTTTCTTTCACTCAAAAGTCATTCTCTTGATTTCACATGTTACTAGCCTTGTTTCAGGACAAATCCTCTATTTTATTCCATAAAAAAACTCTTCATGGAAAAAAAATATTTTTGATTACCCTTTATCAATATTATGCTACACACAAATTTTTAGGTGAGGTTACTTTACAAATTTTTGTACCTGTAGACTTACATGACTACCCAATTAGCCCTTTAACTAAGCAAACATCCTTGGTCTGATTAAATTACGGTCATCCTAGGAAAACTACTAACCATTTTGGGTACCAATTATCCTCTTGTATTTTAATAAACTTTTTTTTTCAATCTCACTCCTCACACACATGTCCTTTCCTTCTTTGGCCTATCTCACTAGGTCTCTTCTATGCTTAAACCCATTCAGTCCCTCAAATACATACCATCTATACTCCTATAAAATTAAAACCACTTGTATAATTTATATCATATTAAATTATACAATAATACAATTTTTTAGCCTTTTTGGATAGTTAAATTTTTCAAAATCTTCCAAACCCTAAATCTAGTGTTTCTAGGCCACTATTAGGGTCGAGAGCACACTAAAAGTCATATTTTTTGTTTAATTGTGTTTAAAAACCCCCAAAACATTTCATTTGGTTTATATTTACCCTTATAAACTTCATAAATACTTATAATGTGTTCTTAAGTCCATTTTCTTTATTAACTCAAAAACTCATTTGACTGTGATAAGAATTTGGCTCTCTACAGGCCTAGGTTTTGTTTAGAGGAAGATCACATAATGAAAATCATAAAAGGGTTTAAAAAATAATTTTCACACTTTCCATGGGATTAACTCTATGTACCCCTAACCTTGACCATCAATTAAAAGACTCTTTAATGACAAAGAACTCCCTTACAGTGCATAGTCCAATTAATCACAAATTATTATAGAAAAGAGGGGTTATTGTTTTACATTAGGGTTTATAGACTCATCAATGTTTATTATTATTAATTAATTTATTCTATTAATTACACAACTTTCACATGATCTCCTTCTCCACATATATTTATGATTCTCTACAACTTATTCAACATAATCTTGCACACAGGTTACAGGATTGTGTTATCAAAATAGGGTATAAAATGTTTATTAAAACTCAAATTTTAAAATTCATCATGTAACTACCTAAAACGGTACCAATATGGGACTCTCACCTATAAATCATACAATTATTCACACACATTCTAAGAAACAATGCATTACATTAAACTTGTACCTTATTTTTACTTAAAATCACAGAATTTGTATATAAAGTATGGTAAGCATATATAATCATGCACATTCTCATTTTTTAGTCTAAAGTAACTTATTTTCATGAATATTTTATCAATTTATTACTAGATACAACAATTCCATTACCAATATTTTCATTGGAAACTTTAGATCAATATAAAATAGGACTTACACAGTCTATTATACAATCTTTGGCAAACCTTCTTCTATATTCAAACCTGTTTGCCCTTATTTTTTTTACATCACCTCTTTTGTTCTAAGTACATACTCACTATGTATTATTTTACAAGTTCAAAACTCACAAAACAAGAACAATAACAATTTTTTAAATCAAGAAACCCTCAAAAACTCTAAACCCACATGGGGTGGTAAATAACAAAACTGTCACCTCAGACTTTCCACTAGACGTAATGACTCTATTCACTCTAAGACATTTTATAAGACAATAAGATCCATTACAACATTATTTCAAAAATTAAATACCTTTATGACTCACTTAACCCACCTAAAGGACTTTCATTCCTCATTACATGTTTGGAAATTTTAAATTAGAAAAAGGTAGGAAACTTCTAATTGACTCCAATTCAAATTTTCATACAACGTGACTCCAAGACACTTTCTTGAGCACTCCCAAGATGCCCCTACATCATTTTTCAATGAAATGGTCATATATATATATATATATATATATATATATATATATATATATATATATATATATATATATATATATATATATATATATATATATATATATATATATATATATATATATATATATTTAAGGGTATTTTCTTCAAATAAATTATCCCAAGACAAAGTCTTAAAGATTATTTTTTACCAAAGTGCCCTAATTCTTTTTCCTGAAGGGTCATTTTTTTGACATTTTGGTCCTAGTTCTAAATTTATGAAGGGAATTTATCTAGGAAGGTGTCTTAGATATAATTTTTAATGGTAAGTCTTTAATAAGGTAGATCAAAACAAAAATCTTGAAGGGCAATTTCTTTCAAAAAATGTTGCAGACAAAGTCCTGAGGGGTTATTTTCTCAATAAGGTGCCCAATATAATTTTAACAAAGGGTCATTTCTTGGGAAAATCATCTAGTTAAAGGGCTACAAAAGGTATTTTTTCAAGAAAGGTTCCCCAAAAAAAATTTCTAGAAATTTTTTTGAAGGAAATAACCCATAGAATTTGTGATCTAGACAATTATGCAAGTGTTAATTTTAGGCTATAGGAAATAGCTATTTGAATTCAAAAAATCTAGGACAACCCTAAAAGTGTCAAATTCGAGAATAGAAGATGATCATTTGTTTTTAAATATGTAATTAAGGTTGCATAGACATCAAATACTTTTGTATAGATGTCAAAGTTCAAGCAATGATAAATATCCATTTGTATTCAAATGGGTTCAAGATCAACTGTCTACACTGAATCTAAGAAAAGATATAGTGCCACACATGAATTCAATAAGTCAATAATATGTTCACATAACTATAAAATTTATGCCATGATAATTGACCATTTGGGTTCAAAAATCCCTTAAATATCTATAATTTTTACAAGATCCAATGGTGCGAGATCATAAAGGTGAAATCGAACAGTGTGAATTCACTACCAAGAGGATGGGTTTAAGCTAAATCAATGGTCAACATTAAATCATACCAATGATCTGATAGAGCACAAAACTGATCCAATTATGACTAGGTAGATCTATAGTGCACATGATCTCATACATCTTGATCTGATGATGTGTGATAAATTCAACATGTTAAAGGGATCTTCTAGTACGAAATCAAGGACTCATGTGTATTCATAAAACAAGGATATAATAGTGTGAGTAGAGTCAATAATATAGTATAATCTATAGGACCAATAAGAATTAATATATTTGGGCACAATGAAATGGGTTTATTCAATTTTCGACCACCAATCAAATAAAGGGTAACATAAACATATTTGATAGAAGTTGTTAAGGCAATTTTCTACTCAAGCATGTAAATAAAAAAAATTAGAGCTTAGATATGATCCAGATGGAACCAATGGACCAAAAAATTATAAAAAAGCTTCATATATGTAAAATAATTCATTTAGACCTAAAACAAACACCATTGATTGTGAATCAAGGTCAAATAATTTGCAAGTTTTCTATGAATGTTGTGACTATGTGAAAACCAATGATTTGAGATTGGTTTTCTACCTATAGAATGGACCCAGGTTCAAGTTAGAAAAAATGTAGATGTGATTGTGATCACAGGGAGGTGTGTCTCACCTATCATTAGTGTCACTTTTCAATGAGTAGATATGTTGGCCACCCAAAGTAGATATGGCATAATTCTACTAATTCCAAGAGATGGTCCTCATCAGTAGATTAGATAGATAATGACATAAAGTTCCAAGAATGAAACCTGACAAGTGGACAAAAATCAATGGAGCATTCAATTCTTTTATAGAATTTTTTTTCTTATTGATAAGGTCATGACTCAAAATCCTTAAGAATGCTAATCCATTGAAAGTGTTTGGGACTTTTTCAAATGCATAACTCTCTCTCTCTCTCTCTCTCTCTCTCTCTCTCTCTCTCTCTCTCTCTCTTTAATTTTTATATAATTATAGGCTTTTAAGCCTTAAAATAGATCCCTCTTTTTGGTATGACTAGACTCTACCAAAATTTGTACTATGACACCTTTTTGATGCAATAAAGACTGAATTCCATCCTTTTCTAAGCTAGATTGAAGTGTGTTTCATGCATTCATGTACTATGGTCAATTGAATGTATGTTCCTTGCTTATGTCTATGTTTTTATCACCTTTAAGAAGTGCTTAGTAGTTCTTACATGTCATTATAAGTGTAATTTATAGTTTATTGCGTAGTTTGAAAGTGGATATTTACCCTCCCTTGCTAATTTGATAACTAATTAATTCCTTATTCTAAAATATTTATGTCAGATTAATATTATTTTGTATTGAAAGTGTCTCATAGTGTGTATTATGTGATTAATTCATTATTTCATCACCTCTTATACATGCTTTATTAGTTATTGTTAAAATGTCTTTCCCTTTTCAAATCATGTGCTAGTTTAGGTTTAGTATAGCTGATAGATCAAGAAGGAAGGTAGCCTTCTTTAGAGGTATAAGTTTTCATTAGGATACCCATAGCCTAGGATCAATCCCATGTTAGAATATATTTGAGTAGGAATATCTAAACAATCCCCTTACTCAACTAGGGTGAAAATGTATAACACCAATAATTTTGTCACACATGGTAGAAATTAGTTTCTTTGGCAGAATTGAAGTTTGAAGATTGAGAAGAATAAATTATAGTAGTAGGAGAGATATACCATCATCAAAATTTGAAGATCATTCAAATTTTAGAGTTCATAGTATCCTTTAGATAGTTATTTCATGCTAAAGGTTACAACAAGATCATCAAGTAAAGGTACTCCTTTTGAACATATTGAACTTCCTTCTACTTATTATAAAATATCAAGATTCAATAGTACAAGACCTTATCCTCCAAAGCAACATTCATCCTTTAGTGATTCTATTGTTTTAGTCTAATTTACTGTCCCCATAAGCCAAATCCCTTTTTCCCAAATGGTCATTAAGAATCAATTATTTATCCCATTTAATAGTAGTCCTCTAAATTTAGCCTAATATGATGACATTCATGTGTCTACCTTAAAAAGTATCCCTTTCTTATGTAAATAATGGGATAAAAATACTAATATTGAGCATATCCAAGATGTTGCCAATATATGTTATGTTCATAATGTTACTCAATATAATGTGGCTATCAGATCGCTTGTTGGTTCCTTCAAGTGAAAATCATTAAAATTGCATAGGAGCCTTCCTTTGACCTCCATTTTTACTTGGGATGAGTTAGGTGTAGCCTTAGTTAAGCAATTTGAAGACAAGTCCGATCATCTATCTTTAGTTAAATAATTGACTACCATACAAAGTTATCCCCATGAATTTATATCTAATTTTAACCTTAGATTGCAAGATACATGGACTAGGATCCTTGCATTGGTTAAACCATCCCTAGAGTATGAATTTTTGTACTATCTAAAGGCTCGTAATTCTTATATAAGTGTCATGATATAGTCTATGGGCGGTAACACCTTACCAAATGCCTATGAAATTTCTATAAAGGCAAAAAATATCTTAATACAAGATGGTAAACTTGATCTAAGCCCTCTAATTCCCATATTCATATAATTTCAACCTATTCTTCCTCCTCAAATTCCCCAGGTTCTATCTATAGCCCCTATTCCATCTCCAAAATTCTATGTTATAGCCCCTCATAATTAATCTAATCAGATTGGTGATCTAAAAAGCATGTTACAAACTTTTAGAAATGAGATTATTCAACTCAAGAGAGAACAGTACCAAGGTAGACCTTACTAGTAGTAAAACTAGAATACTTATCAATCTTTCAATAACCAATAACCTTCTTATCAATGATTCAAATATAATAGGCAACCTTATCAAAATCAAGGATTCATATCCCAAATTAATCCATATGTAGCCCTTGATCCTAATATAAATTCAAATTTGAAAGCTATTTTTCCGCAAAATAACTTGATGCAAGATCTAGGTTGGTAGCTTTTTAATCTAAATGACACTCAAAATCAAGACTTGGTATCATAAGATATTACTATGCCATAAATGACACAAGAAGAATTATCTCTTCAAGGTGGTTAGTATAAAGACATGAATATGGTAGTTTAAGGTGGAGCTCAAAAAGTTTAGGGATAGCCTAATGTTATCAATGTTAATTCACAATTAGATGATCATATTACATTCAACCAAATAAATCCTTATTCAAGAGCTTTCAGATCTTAAGGTATATAAAGAACTAACTGAGAAATAAGCAGCTATCTTGGTCATTTCGAACCAACAAATCATGAAAATTGATCAATAGATACATAGCATTACAAAGGTGGATAAAAAAAATTTAAAATAAAAAAAATCCCTTCCTTTTATCTCTCTTTGATAGTAGGTGACTATTCAGTCCATATTTGTATGGTAGATAGTGGAGCTAGTAGCATTGTCATGCCTAAATAAATTACAGACAAGTTTGGTCTTGTCTATGAGCCAAATACCAAAGGATTATTTAAATTATATGGATCAACAAAAAATACATTAGATATAATAAAATATCTAAAACTAACATTACATGTTTTCCCCAATGTTGTTATTCAGTAAGATATAATTGTAGTAGATTTGCCTCCCTATTTTGCCATGTGCATATCAAGAAACTTTACTTCAAAGATTGAAGGATAATTTTTAGATAACTAGACCAATTTAATTTTCATAACCAGGTATGTTACTAATGTGACAATACATTTTCAACCTATTTCAATATTTAATTTGGAGCCATATTGCCATGTATGGTGAACACTAATTGTGTTATCTCAGATAAGGTACTGGAAAATAGTGAGGTGGAAATAAAATCACCTCTAAATGGAGTCCTAGATATTTTAACTGATGAATGGGCCTATGATTTACATGTAAATGATCCATAAAATTTAATTAAAATAATTTATGTCTATTCTCTTCATGAAAATGATGCATCAATTCTAACATTGATGAAAGATGATTTTCCTAGTAATGGACTGTGGAAGCTATATTTTGATGGATCCAAGAACAAACATGGAATTAGAGATGGAATTATATTAATTTATCCATCCAATCAAATTTATTTCTCTTCTTTTAATATTTATTTTAGTTTTTCCAATAATGTTACTTAATATGAAACACTAGTGCATGGTTTTCAATGAGCAATAAAGATGAAGATCAATTCTTTACAAGTCTTTGAAGATAGTGAACTGGTAGTTCACCAAGGGGACTTAATATATACAAGAACCCAATACTTAGGTCCTATAATCATAGAGAATGGGACATAGTTTAATACTTTCAAGCTTTCAATATTCATTCCATATAAAGAAATAAGAATAAGATTGTAAATAGGCTAGCTACCATTGGGTCATAATTCAATATCCCAGACAACATAAAAAAGAAAAAGTTCAATCACACATCGAGGTAGTTGTGAGAAATTTTGTTCTATATGATAATTACAATTGGAAAGTATTTGAATATGATATTCATATTGTTATATTCTTACAAGAGGAAGCTGAATTCTCCTCAAGGAACCAAGACAAGCAGTTACAATAGTATGATGACCAGATTGTGTAATTAAAGACAAAAAATTTTCCTAAAGGGTTGGTCACCCTTGAAAACATATTCATAAGAGATGATGAATTGAAAAAATAAAATTTTGTTTTATCAACTAAGGAAGAACACTATATACATTTAGAGATTTCTATTGGAAAGAGTTTAAAGTTGGTCAATGTTTGCACATCTTCACAGAGGGAAGCTTTTATGATGTTATGTTCAAGTTTTACAAATTTCTTTACATGGGAGTAAATTGACCTCAAATTATGTGATATAATTCTATATCAACATACCATTGATTTAGAAGATGAGACTAGGCTAGTCAGACATAGACAAAGGCCAATTAATCTAAATCTTGAACCTTTTAAGAGAGCTAAAATATATAAGGTTATTAAGTCAGCTATAATATTTCTAATTAATAACTCAACTTGTGTGGTAAACCTTGTTTTGGTATGGAAAAAAATGGTGAAATAAGGTTATGTTTTGATTTTCATGACTTGAAGAAGGCCTCTCTTAAATACAACTACCCATTACCATCAATGGATCAAATTTTACATCTATTTGTAGGTTTATAAAGTTTCTCTTTATTGGATGGCTAAAGTGGATATAGCCTAATTTTGGTCAAATAAGAAGACAAGTATAAAACAACCTTAACCACAAAGTGGGGGACATTTACATACAAAAAGATTCCTTTTAGTTTATCTAATGCTGGAGCCACTTTTAAAAAAACCATAGAGATGGAATTTCAAGGTCTCCTTAATAAGTTTATTCTTATTTGTTTGGATGACATAAAAATACTCTCTAACAGTATAGACGAGCATATGATTCATCTCATATAGGTGTTTGAAAGGTGTAGGGAATTTGGAATGTTTTTGAATCCAAAAAAGTGTGTTTTCTCTATTCATGAAGGTAGGCTTCTTGGACATGTAATTTCAAAAAATGGTACAGGCATATACCTTAATAGGATATAATTAAATCTTGCACTTTCATTGCCTAAACACAAGAAATCATTGGAAATGTTTTTAGGCAAAATAAATTTCATAAGGAGATACATTTCAAATTTTGATAATTTAGCTAGGCCACTCATAGCCATGCTAAAGAAGGGTCATAATCTTAGTTGGTCTAAAGGAGTAAGAAGTTTTGAAGAGATCAAGAAAGATATAGCTAGTGATCTTATACTCATGAACCCTAAATTTACAAAGGATTTCTTCTTATACAACTATGTTAACATTGACATGAGTTAAGGTATTCTCATGCAGTAGAATAAAGAGAATTTAGATCAGCCAATAGCCTTTTTTAGCTAAGGCTTATAAGAGTATGAAACAAGGTATTATTTTGTTGAGAAGCATATACTTTTAGTCATAATGTCTTTTAAAAAATTTAGGTACTTGTTGTCCAATAAAAAGATACATTTGATGGTTGCACATCGAAGTGTCAAATATTTTATTCTAAACAAAGATATAAATTACAAGAGAGCTAGTTGGAAAACCAAGGTCATGCAATATGATACTGAGATCAAAGTCACAAAGATGGTTAGAGGAAAAGGACTTTATGATCATCTATCCCAAGACTTGTAGGATTTTAATGAACTAGTTATGGTGTGCAATGATGAAGAGGTTTCAAGTGACTAGACCTCATCTTCCATATAGTTCCAAGATTTGGTAAGATATCTATAGGATGGTGTTTATACTTCTCATCACACTCCTTCAAAAAGGAGATATGTTAGATTGCATTCAATTCTTTTTATTCTTGTTGATAATGTATTATTCAAAAAGGATATCAATGGCATGATGCTAAGATGCATAAAACTAGGTCAAACATAGAAGTTACTTGAATAATTTCATGATGGACATGGTGGAGGACATTATTCAGCAAGGATCACAACCTATAACATAATGATAGGTGGGTATTGTTGACCAAGTTTATTTGTTGATTGTCATACATGGAATAGGAAATATAGATAATGTGCCATGTTTATTAGAAAGGTGAAGCTTTAAACCTTACCTCTCTAACCAATTTTAGTAAATAAACCCTTTGTCTAATGGGGCTTAGATTTTATTTGTCTTATTAACCCTGATTTAAGATTAGGACACAAGTGGATCCCCACTGCTATATATTATTTTACCAGATGGATAGAGGTATTAGCATTAAAATATGCCAATTAAATAAATGTTTTGGACTTATGTGAAGGTTTTATTACCATATTTAGGGTCCCTTCTATTATAATTTTTGATAATACTATGTCTTTTGTAGGATATAAAATTATCTAGTGGGCAATTGAACATAGTGTTTCCTCATTACATCATCAAACTATTATCCACAAGGAAATGGCCTTATTGAGTCCACCAACAAGAATTTATTAAAGATAATTAGGAGTAATATTGAAGATAATTATAGATCATAGCATCTCAAATTGAATTCAACTCTATGGGCTAACATGATTACCTATAAGAGGTTAATTTCCAATTTTCCATACAAGATAGTATACGACAAGGAAGCAAGAATGCCTATTTATCTTGAATTTATTGCTTTTGAATTGATGCATCAACTTAAGATTTTTGAGAATGAAGAAATTTAAATAAGATATATTGAGCTCATGGAACTATAAGAGACAAGGCATCAGTCAATGTTGGCTATAGAAGCCCATCACGTAATGACAAAGAGATATTTTGACAAAGGAGATTATTTAAGAGATTTTCAAGATGGAAATTTATTCTCAAATGGGATTAGGATAGAGATAATATAGTAAAGCACATAAAATTTCATTCTCTATAGAGTGGTCCATATATATTCTCTAGTTGTAATTCCCACAATGGTTTCTAGCTCACAAGGATGAATGGTGAAGAGTTTCCTATCCTAGTCAATAGGATACATCGTAATCACTACTATTAAGGAAGCTAAGTCACTTATACATATTTAGTTGTTTTTTATTTTTATCTAAGTGTTTTATAACACATTAGTTAGTTTCCTTTCTATTTTGTCCCAAATAAGTGCCCTTATTTCATAATTATTTGATAGGTTAGCTACCTTTGATTTTTAGGTTAGTTTCCCTTTCAAGTTTGTTTCTCTCCCTATATGTTGGAATTCATTTATATTTCCAAGTAAAAATGCTATATTTTAGTCATTTAAATGGTCCATGAACTATCTATTATGATTTATGAGTCATGTATATAGTCTGAGTTCTCAAGCATAATAGGCATGCTGCCCAACCAACTCATCAAAGATGTTGACCAAATTCAGTCTACATGAAAAAATGTGCATAGTCAAGAGTTTAGTGGAAGGAGTAGGGTCTTTATTGAAGAGTGGTCTAATGATTATATATGATTAGGCTTCATGATGAAACCAAGTAGTTCAAGGTCATGAAATAGGTCTACACAAGATTTATATTTTTATAGTTCTTTCAAGTCTTCAAAGATCAAGCAATAGTTTAAGTACAAGTTCAAAAGGGCTTACAGATCTTGGAAAATCTAAGTACAAATCCTTTTTGGGATAATTATTTACTTGGGCATTATTTTAGATTTCATTGCTAAGTTAAATTATTTAAGACATTTTATTATGACTAAGTGTTCATTATCTCTAGTGAATTCTTTCAAGATTTTATTTTTCTATGTTAAATTATTAAGGACCCCTCTTTGATAAGTGTTGAATTATTTTAGACAATTATCTGAGACAAAGTTTTTGAAGGCATGAATTCTTTTATAAAAAATTCCTAAAGTAAAATATCAATACCTATTTTTAAAAAAGAAAATTATTCACATTAGAAAAGGCTATGTGTAAATTCTCTTGAACATTTTTCTGTAGTAAAAGCCTAATGGTCATTTCTTTCAAAAAATTGTCTGAATAATTTTCTTGAAGGGTCACTCTGCAACAAAGTGTCCCAAAACAATTTTCTTGAAGGGTATTTTCTCAGGAAAGTGAACAAAACAAAAATATCAAAGGATATTTTCAAAAGTCCTGAAAGGTCATTTTTTAAGGAAATGGTCCTATACATTTTTTTGAATGGTATTTTATTTAGACAAATTCTCTCAACATAAAGTCTTGAAGGATCATTTTTTAGTAAAGTGCCATAATTCTTTTTTTTGAAGGGCTATTTATTTAACACTTTTGTCCTAGTTCTAAAGTTTTGAAGGGCATTTATTCAACAAGGTGTCCTAGACGTAATTCATGAAGGGTAATTATTCAACAAGGTGGACAGAAAAAAATCCCAAAGGGCCATTTCTTTCAAAAAGTACTGTACACAAAGTCTTGAGTTGTTCTCATAATAAAGTACCCTATACAATTTTCTTGAAGGGTCATTTATTGGGAAAATAGTCTAGTTCAAGGGTTATATAATGTCTCATTTCAAGCAAGGTTCCCTAAATAAAATGTCTAAAAAAAAGTATGAAAGAAATAGCCCATGAAATTTGTGATCTAGACAATTGTACAAACATTAATTTTAGGCTACATGAAATAGCTGTTTAAATTCAAAAAGTCTAGGATGGCCCTATAAGTATCAAATTCAAGCATAAAAGATGACCATTAATTTTAAAATATGTAGTGACAGTCATGCATATGTCAAATACATTTGTTTGAACATTAATTTTTAATTCAAGATCGACAGTCTATGTTCAATCTGAGTAAAGATCTAACATGTGTGAAGTCAAAAAGTCAATAAGATGTTTACATGGATGTCAAATTTAGGCCATGATAAGTAACCATTTGGGTTCAAAAATCCATTAAATATCTACAAGTTGGATAATATATAATGGTGAAGGATCATCAATATAAAATCTAATAGTGTGCATTCTCAAAGAAAAGGATGGGTCTAAGCAAAATAACTAATCAATGTTCAATCATACCAATGATCCAATGGATCAAAATAAATAATCCAAGTGGGACCAAGGAGATATATGATGTATATGAGATTGTACATCTTGATCTGATGGTGTATGATCAAGTCAACATGTTAAAGGGATCTTCTATAAGGAAATAAAGGACTCGCATGCATTCATACAACAAGGATCTAAAAACATGAGTAGAGTCAATAAGTCAACAAAATCTATGGGACCTATAAGAATAAATATAATTGAGAATAATTAAATAAGCTAAGTCAAATTTTTATGACCAATCAAATAAAGGCAAACCCAAATATTTTTGATAGAAGTTGATGGGGTAGTTTTTGATCCAGGTATGTAAATTCAAAAGAACCAAAGCTTAGAGATGATCCAAATGGAACTAGTAATACCAAGCATTTCTAGTAGATCTCCATATAGGTAAAATAGGTCATTTATACCTAAAACAAAGACCATTGATTATAAAGCATGGTTAAATAGTTTGTAGGTTTTCTATGAATGTTATGACTATGTGAAAACTAATGATTTGAGATTGGTTTTTCATCTATAGAATGGACCCAAGTTAGAGTTAGAAAACATGTAGATGTGATTGTTATCATAAGGAGATGTGTCTCACCTATCATCAAGGTCACTTTTCAATGAGTAGATACACTTGGCCACCCAAAGCAGATGTGTCATAATTCTACTAATTTCAAGACATGTTACTCATCAATAGATAAGATAGATAATGGCATAAATTTCTAAGAAGGAGACCTTATGGGTGGATAAAGATAAATGGATCATTTAATTATTTCATTAAATTTGTTCCTTATTGATAAGATCATGACTCAACATCCTTGAATATGTTAATCCATCAAAATTGGTTGGGATTTTTTCAATGCATAACTCTTTCTCTCTTTCTTTTTTATTTAAATAAAGGGCTTCCAATCCTTAGAATAGATTCCTCCTTTTGGTATGACCAGAATCTACCAAAAATTTCACTATGACACCTTTTTGATGCAATAAATACTGAATTCCATCCTTTTCTAAGCTAGATTGAAGTGTGTTCCATAAATTGATGTAATATGGTCAAGTGAATGTATGTCCCTTGCTTATGTTTGAGTTTTTATCACCTTCAGGAAGTGCTCAGTAGTTATTACAAGTCATTATAAGTGTAATTTATAGTTTATTGCCTACCTTGAAAGTGGATATTTTCCCTCTCTTACTAATTTGATAATAGATTAATGACTTATGCTAAAATATTTATGTGAGATTGATAGTATTTTGTATTTAAAGTGTCTCATAGTGTGTATTATGTGAGTTTGAGTGATCCAATCATTCGTGCCTCACCTCTTTTACATGATTTATAATTTATTATTAAAATCTCTTTCCCTTTTCCAAGTAAGTGCTAGTTTAGGTTTAGTATAGGTGATAGATCTAGAATGAATCCAACCTTCTCTAGATGTCTAAGAAATTATTAGAATACCCATATCCTAGGATTAGTCTCATGTTGGACTAGATTTGATTAGGAATACCTAAACAATCCCCTTACTCAACGAGGGTATAGACATAGAGCACCAGTAATTACCATCATTTTTCTCTAATACAATTTTAAAAATTGTGTTCCCAAATAATGAAAATTTGATTTTTAATGCCTTAAATTTTGTGTTGAAATAGACCCAAAAGGTTATCATTATATTTTTTTAGTTGATCTAGATGGTCTATTAAGATAGAAAGGTATAATTTTTGTTCCAAACATAGGGAATCTAAAGGAAAAAGTTTTTATTAAAGTGCATGATGCACCTCATTATGTTAATCCAAATGTCAGTAAAATGACATGGGAGATGAAATATTTATATTTCTATCTTGGGTTAAATAAGGATGTGGTTATGTTTGTAAACATGTGCTTAAAATGCCACTAGATGAAACCTGAGCATGGTAATCTTAGAGGACTAATTTATCCCCATTATATTATGGAAAGGAAATGGGCTATAATATGTATGGATTTAATCATGGGGTATCCTAAAAATTGTAATAAACATGATTCAATCATAGTGGTGATCGATAAACTCACTAAACTGGCACACTTTATTGTAGGTAATATCACAGATGATGTTACCATCCTTCCTAAGATATTTGTAGAACAAGTGTTTTTCCTTCATGTAATGCCTAAAGTTATTATCTTAGACAAGTATAATCTATTCACTTCTTAGTTTTGGTAAACCATGATGGCTGATTTTAGTACAAAGATAAATTTTAGTTCAACCTATCATCAAAAAATGGATGGGAAAACTAAAAGGCTGAACATGATTGTTGAGGACATGCTAAAAATGTATGTCATGGATCAACAATACAAGTGGGAATATTTTTGAACTTGGTAGAGTTTTCCTATAATAACAACTACTATTATATGACTAGGATGACACTATTTGAGGCCTTGTACAAATGACAATGTAAAACTCCTTTAGGCTAGAAAACCCTAAAAAACCATGTATTTTTAGGCCCTAAAACTTTTCAATAATAATTTTGATAAAATGGTTCTCATACAAAAAATATTAAAATCTACCTCAAATTGGTGGAAAATTTATATAGATCTAAAAAATATCACATAGATAATTTGAAGTTTTGGATTAATTATTTTTAAGGGTAAGACCCTAGAAAAGTTTAATTAAGTTTGGAAAAGATTATTATTTAGCACCACATGATGTTGGATATGTTGTATTCAACACACCCCACTCTATATTTTTCTTTTAAAAGTGATGACCTCCTTTATTTTTTGGAAATAATGAATATCTTTGATGGCTACCTATGATTTTTTAGGGTTATGATACTTGTATTATGTATATAACTTCAATGCTTTTAACATATGTTGTGGTATATTTTTTTCATTTGAAAGAAATTTATTAGACTAACTTATTAATGAAAAGGATGGAAAGAATGGCTTTTAAAGATAGGTATTTAGATTGTTTTATTTTAGATTATTTAGTCTTTGGCAACTTTAGTCTTCAAAAACTTTCATTTTGAAAGGATTATGTTGACAAATTTAATTTTATAATGATCATTTTGGAAGTATTATCTTTGGAAACTTTCACCCCAAAAGATTTTAAGTGAAAGGATTCCTTATAAAAACTTAGTCATTGGAAACTTTGTTTTGAAAACTTTTGTTTCAAGAACTTTGGGAGCATATATTTTCAAAGATAATTCTATGCTTTATATTATTTTGGCCTAAAGGTAAAGGTTTACTAACTTTGACTAGGCTACATAATGACACATGGTAAAACAAGAAAGGCCACATGGTGTCAACCCAAATGACAAGGCATCCTATGTGTCATATAAACTAGGATAGGGTAGTTGAATTCAAATTAAATAAAGGTGATGAGCTCATGGATGTTAATGAATAATGGAGCATGAACTAGAAATAAATTTAGAAGATCTATTTATATCAATCACCTACCTGATTTCATGTCATTCCATATTTAATCTTGATTAAACTTCAACCTTAAGGAATTCAAAATCCCTAATTGCTATGAAAGGTGATTTTTGATTTGCAAATTATTTCTCAATGAGTATATGCCATTATCTAAATATTTTAACATACCAATACTTAGTAAAATCACCATGTCATCATCTTCTAGGTCCTACAAGACAACCTTGACACCATCCAAGTTCTCAATCAAGGATTTTATAGAGTAATTAGACATTGTATTTGAAGCTACTACATTTGATGGATTATATGTAAATTACTCAGTGTTTTGGGAAGCAATGGAAAATGTAGATTCATTTTTACTTGAAGAATAGATTGATGATGAAGATAAATAGTTGGTGAAGGACTTATTCCATTTCAAATGTCAAGCCATACACTATATTGCCATAAAGTTGAAGGTGATGCCATGAATTGATCTACTATGGAGCCTCTTCTTTAAAGGGAGAATAATGGATATATGATATATTAATTATGTTTACAACAACATTATTGTCATGTATAATATAGGAGAATAATTTAACATGTATTTGAGTTTAGCCATTTTAGATGTTACTTTTGATTTACACATAATCATCACATCAAATAAATATAATAATCTAGAGAAAGCTATATCAAAGTGGATTATCCATGGGGAAATTTTCACTCTAAAGGAACATAATAAGATCCCCATCCCCATCACATAAATTAGAATGGGAATCCATGTGGGAATGGCATTACTGAATAGATTATTTAGCCTTGCTAGTATCTGTTTCATACACCTATAATTGGTTCCTCTACTAGACATGTTGACTACCTCAAAGTGTACTTACACTTTGGGGGAAATCATTATCACATGAATCCAAGAGAAAATATTGTATAAGGATAAGTTCCCACTAGGAGGAAAATTTAATATGATGTTTTATTTATTGGATGCATCCATGGAAACTATGTGTAGACATAATAGAGTATTGTGGGATCCAAACACCGAAGTCATCAACAATGAGATTTATGACTACTATATTTTTATTCACATATATTCATATGTGAGAAACATAGCAAAGATCATAAAGTAACTCTACCCTCAGGCCTAGATGGCCATACATGATCAATCTTTAGAAAAAAATTCTCACAGCATAGCTTGGACATTGGCTAAAAATGTAAGAGACTATTGGATTTATATAAATTTTATAGTGATTATGGTGGTAGGCCATAAAGTAGATCCTCTTCAACTCCCTAAGTTAATTATTAACAATGTAGCTAAGCAAAAAATTGTATATCAAATTTAGAACAACATTGATGAGGATTTGATGAGAAACAATAAGTCCACCTTCCACAAATCTCACATCACCATTTGATGAAGGTAGTATATAATTCATAGGCAATTTAATGTATTTTGAAATGCTAGGAAGACCTATGCAATGCCTATCCTTCCTCATAGATATTGGGATCATTATGGAATCCAAAATTAGATTCATACCCTTGGCCTTGACAACAATCATGAGCCAATATATCATGAATTTCTCTCCCTGAATTCTAAGGACAATGAGAAGGTGAAGGAAAGGGAAACAACTATAAGACTAAGTGAGAAACTTACTGAGAGTGATTCAAGAAAAACCATGCCTAACACTCAATGAATCAAAGTTCAAAATTCCACCTACTATAGGATGGATATCCTCAAATTTTTAGAGTGGTAGGAAATACAAAAAAAATGGAAGAAGAGGGACCAAATCCCAAACTAACTCAAGGTCAACTTCAGGACTAATAGTAGTTGGTAGCTGAGTCACAACTCATTGATGAGTAGGATAAACAATTTAATGAAGAACAACTACCTAATTCTATATAATTAGAATAGGAAACAATATTCCCAGCCCATGATTCAATAATTGAATTAATCAAGGTCAAGCAAGAGTTAGTTGAGGAACTAACTACAGAAGGAGGTAGTGCACAACTAGAAGCTAGGATTATATGATTGGATTCCTTTTATGAAGAGGAAATAGTGGCTAATTTATCCCCAATGCCAATAATTATTCCCCCTTCTCTTCCATCATAGTTAACACTCCCATAGGAAGGAATAACCACAAAGACTTATCAAAGGAATACTAAGGGAGATAGGCCATATACCCCTCCAACTCAAGAGGTGGGTGAAAAGGATATGTAACATGCAAAGGTTTTAATCCTACAAGCACTCAATACCAAGGCAAATATCACAAGTGAATCATCTAATAAGGGTCTATTGTACATAAATCCTTTATGTTTTTCCACTTTAATGTCCTTACCTATAATTTCTATCACCCATAGACCAATGGTTTCCACATTCATTTCCTAATAAGAACTCTCTACATGTTTAATTTTCTTGCATCCATCCATGAATCTACCTCCAACCACTACACCTACTATACCCTCCTCTATTGTGATTTCCATCCCTTAAATTTCCATTCCATTAACATCTACCCCATCAAAACTAGTTATGTACATTCTAGACATTTATCAATCCATCACTTCAACTACATATCCTTCTACCCAATTAGGTTCACCCTTACTTTATTCCACTCCCACCACTGTAACCACAATGGTAACAACTAAAAGGGTACTCAAGAGGTAGTCAATCTTTTGTCCCCATCTAATACCATAATATAGAAACATAGACTGGTGAAAGATATTTTGGCCTATAATGCCCAATCCTTACACACAAATTGAGAAAGAACCAAAAGAACATGCACAAGTGGAATCACAACACTTATATCACTTAGAGATCATTATTCTAGATTGGGATAAGGAATTAGGAGCTTCAACCTCTAAAAGGCCCAATCTAAAGATACCATAATTTCTAATAGTGATCTCTTTATTTGAGAAAGACACTACATTAGTACCAAGGGTGAGGAAGAGGAAAATTAATGACAACTTAGGTAAGACATTAATCATAGAAGAGAAGGAAGATGTCTACTCCCTAATAAATAAGTAGAATAATCAAAAGGGTTAGTTCCCTTATATTGAGGAATTGAAGTCATATATGGAGACCCATATAGAATCCATCCTTGCCATATATCAAGGGACTAAAATGGCTAGATAAGAGACTGAGGAAGAGTTGGAGACACTTAGAGAGAAATAATAAGTGATTTGGGTTCCCCAAAGCATTGAGTAGTGTGTGCAATATGTTACTCTTAGATGATATGAAATTCTTCATTTTATTCATTCTTTGAGAGTGAGCTTGGCTCCTCATGTCAATAACATAACCAAATTAATCAAAATCCACAAGCAGGATGACAATAAAATAAATTTCTAAGTGATATATACCCCTAATAAGGTAATAATCTATTTTGACTTGATGAAACCATTAGAGGCATCTAATGCTTTAAATTTAGAATTAATGAGAATGTAGGAAGCCTGAGATTGGGTACTATCCTCTAAGGCTTTAATTAATAGGTTGTCTAATCAAGAAAAAGATGATGAATAATTTCATTAGGATTGGAATTGGTCACCATTCAAGATAATAGAGGTAGGTTGGTGACTTGAGTTGTATTTGACCAATTTATTAAACAAGCCTATAACAGGTTCAAGTAGAAATATTGAGCCTAGAAGACATTAAGGCAAAATTAAGCACAAAAAGGAAGAAGGTGACAAAGGTGAAAGTATTCAGGGTTAGATTTAGAGAAACCAAGATAAAACATAATAAGTTAATCAGGGAGCCAAGTAAGATGACTAGGATAGACCTCTTGGATACGAATCTAATTAGATCACAACATGCTAAGGTGTACAAATGCTACCACGACTTAGATGCAAAAAAGAAAGTAGTTAACCAAATTCCACCTACTAGCTTGACTATTCCAACTCTACCTAACAAAACAATAATAACAACCACCTCAACACTTCCTCAGACTAATGTTCCCATGGTACCAATAGCTCTGTCATCTACTACATCTTCAAGTGAATTTATAGCTATTGTGATGTTAGCTACAAGTACTAATATAGTTCTCACAATAGTTTTGAGACAAGCCAAGCAATAGCCAATTTAGATAAAGGGATAATTTTGTACATTTTACATGTAATAATCATAACCAAATAGTTAAGTCTTAATTGCACATATATTATAATTATCTAAATTTTTATGTAACATGCACATGTTACATGATTGTGATATTTGTAATGCGTCGATATGTAACCAAGACTTATCTTATAGTACTTTTAGATGTAAATGAAGTGTTCTAATCTTGGAGGATGATGAAAAACCTTCCCCAATATCTCTATATACATATAAAACCATATTTATAAATGGTTAAAGTTTTTGAATGAAATATAGGAAGAAATTAGGGATTTTATTATCATGCAATGTTTTTCGTTCTTTCTTCTTCCCTTTCTATGTTAATGAATTTGAAGTTTCTTTAATTTGTATTGATTTAATAATTATGATGTGTGCCAATGATATAGATGAATATGACTTTTATATTAATGAATTTTGGTCTTAAATGTGCAATAGCTATTAAAAATTGATATATTTCATTGATTTATATAGTTATTACAACTTGAATCGACAATCCAAAGTGTGTAGAAGTACCTTATTTGATATAATATTATAGGTGTGAGCTACAATTTCCTTAAATCACTTCTTGGTCCAAATTGTAATATTTTTTATAAATTTCTACAATAATAGCCTTAAAAAGATCAACCATCAATTTAGACCAATAATCACCCTATATTTGAATACCTAGACCCCCAGTTGTGTTTGTTCACAAGTGTACAAAAGCTACAAATAGAAAAAAATGGTTCTTGAGATATTTTTCAACTAAAGAGATTGACTAAAAAACTCCTATTTAGATACATATAATCCTTATTTCTACCTTACCCTTCCCTCTTTTTCAAGTTATTTGAGATATACCCACCATAGATTAATCTTCTACCCATCAGATTCACCTAGTGATTTATCCTATTATTAGAATCCATACATCCACCCACAAATTTTTTTAAACAATCCATAGTCTTAACTTTCTATTCCACCACCCAATTGTTCTAACCACATACTTGTAAATCATGCCCCAGAGTGGAACCTATTTATACATGTTATTAGGAATTAAAAACTTTAAACTAGATTTAATATGATCATAAATCAGATCTAAATTATGCAATAGCATGCATCATGAAAATATTCCTCAAATAACATATATTATGAAAGCATAAATGGATAGAATAAGATAAAAAGACACACAACACAAATCTATCATGGTTCACCCAATATGGGATACATCCACCAAGAAAGTTCTCAATATGAAATATAATAAAAAAATAAGACTACAATGAACTCTCATAGAGATAGAAAATATCCCATAGAAAATGCTACACGAATAAATTCTAAACTTTCACCTACACCTACAAAATAATATATCTCACAAGATACTATACCGAACCCTCTAATAAACACCTACACTTTACAAAAACATCTACACTTTGACTCTGATCCTTAAAACCACATCCTAAAAAAATAAACCATCAACTTTTAAAGGCCACACCACACCTGTATATATAGCAAATGAAGTAAAATCTACAAAAGGAGGAGAAATTGTGCCATGATTATCCATGATAAGAATCATCCACTAAGGACACTCAATTATGCCTCATCAAGCTCATATAAAATCCCATCCAAGAAGGAACACACCAAGATAGAGTCTCCACTTTTAAGGAACATTTTGCAACAACATGTGATCATAACCAAATCATAAAAATAAGGAAGTCACCCCCTTTTCCAATAAACAACTATCTTTCTAAGATCAATAAATTCAACATGGGAAAAATAATATAACAACCAACTCCATAAAACATGGAAACATAGAAATTAGATAATATAAGGAATATTCCACTAACATGTGGAGCAAGGTTCCACAAAAGGTGGAGTAGGAAGAACTATGCTCCCCACATTTTTGGATCTCTATAGGCCCTCAAAATACACTCCTAAGGTCATTTGATAGTCTCAAAAGGCTCTAAACTCAACAATCTCCCACTTGGAGACCGTTTCTCCTGAATAGAATCTATCACTACACCATGACCACTAAGGCCAACCAAATCAAAACATGGTCTCAATTTATCTAATGTGACCACCTTGGTCATCATATCTATATGATTTTGACTAGTATGAATCATCTCTAGCTTCACCAAGTTCTCCTCCAAAGCTATCCTAATGAAGTGATAATGTAACTAAATATGTTTCATCCTCAAGTGGAAAGTAGAGTTCTTTGCCAAATGAATAACACTCTGAATATCACTATGTAGTCTCCCAACTTCTTACTCATGCCCCAACTCTTGAAACAAATATTATAACCAAATCATCTCCTTGTTAACCTTTGTGGTAGTAACATATAATACCTCTATCATTGACAAAGCCACAACCTTTTATATCCTAAAAATCTAACTAACCATTATATCTCTAATAGTAAAAATATAACCTATCTTACTCCTTTTATCAATATCCCCTACCATATATGAGTCCACATAACCACACAAAGTGGTATATGATCCACCATAAAATAACGTAAATCCATGGTTCCTCTCAAATACCAAAGAATCCATTTAACTGCCCACCAATGCTCATAACCTATATCACTCATATACATACTCATAACTCCCATTACCTGGGAAATATCTATCCTAATACAAACCATGGCATACATCAAGCTACCAATTGCTGATGAGTAAGGTACATTAGAAATCTGAAGCATTTTAGCTTCCATCTAAGGACACTGGTCCTTTGATAATCTAAAGTGGCCTACCAAAGGAGTACCAATAGATTTAACATCCAACATTCTAAACCTTTCCAGGAATTTCTTCACATAATTTGATCTGGATAAGATTAGCTTTCTCTCCTTCCTATCATGAAAAATAGTCATATCAAGGATTTAATTTACATCACCCAAATATTTCATAAAAAAGAGTCACTAAGTTGTTTCTTAAGCATATGAACACGTTGTATGTTCTTTCCTGTAACTAACATGTCGTAAAAATACAAGCATAATATAATAAAGGAACCATCATCAAAATTTTTAATGTACACGCAATGGTCAGAATGACACGTTTTATATTCTTGTTCCAACATAAAACAATCAAATTTATTATACCATTACCATGGAGCTTATTTCATGGCATAAAATATCTTATTTAGCCTACACACATATTTCTCCTTCCCTTTGACCTCATATCCTTGTGGATACTTCATATACAAATCTTCATCCAACTCACCATGAAGAAAAGTAGTTTTCACATCTAACTATTCTAAGTGAAAATACCCAACTACAACTAAACCAAGAACAATCCTAATAGAAGTCATTTTTACAAGAAGAGAGAAAATATCATCAAAATCATTACCTAATTTCTATGTAAACCCCTTGACCACCATCCTAGCCTTATACCTTTTTCTCCCTTCATCCTCTTCTTTATTCTAAATATCCACTTGTTTGGTAGTAAACTCTTGCCCTTGGGTAGCCTTACCAAATCCCACATTTGGTTCTCCATGAGAGATTTATGCTCCTCATCCATGGCTTGCTCCCACTTCATCCTGACATCTACCTACATTACTTCCTCATAACACTTTAGTTCTCTATTACCAGTGAGTAAAAAATAATTCAAAGAGGGAGAAAAATGTTCAATAGATCTTATTACCCTAGAAGACCTTATTACCATAGGAGTTTAGGGTCCTTTTGTAGAAGGTTCCTGAACTAATTCAGTAGATACTTTACCATCCACAATGTCATCCAATACTATGTAATCTTTCTATTTTTATTCTTTTTCCTACAACTAATCCTTATACATAACTTTTTCATTAAATATTACATCTCTTGAATGAAATATTTTATTATCTCTAATTCTCCATAAATGGAAGCCAAAGTCATCCTCACCATATCCAACAAATATGCATTTATCTGATTTTGCCTCTAACTTGGTCCTATCCTCTTTCTTAATGAGAGCAAAATCCTAACATTCAAAGATTAAGAAATGAATAATCAACATTCTTACTAGACCAAGATTATATAGGAATGTCTCCATCTAAAGGAATAGAAGGTCCTCTATTAATTAGATATATTGTCATGGTAACTACTTTTGACCAAAACTATAAAGGAAACCTTGCATGTAACCTCATGCTCCTAGCATGTTCCATTATTGTTCTATTCATCCTTTCAGATATGCCATTCTACTATGGAGTTCTTGGAGCCATCCTTTGCCTATCATTTCCATTGTTAGAACAATAATCAAAGAAAAAATTACTACACTACTCACCTCTATTATCTAATCTAAGACATTTTAATTTGAGACTTGTTTCATTCTTAACCAAGGCTTTCCACTTCTTAAAAGTGTTAAATACATAATTTTTTTAATATAATAAACCCAAAATTTCCTAGTTGCATAATCATTAAAAGTGACATAATAACTGGATCCACCAATAAAAGATACCTGAGTTGGTCCTCATAAATTTGAATGTACCAACTCTAACTTGTGATCTTTCTTTATGGGTTCAAATTTTAGGAACTTAACCTTCTATTTCATGTACACACAATTCTCACATAAGTCTAGATCTATGTCTTTTAATCTAAGCAACTTGTCTTTTAAAATATCCATAGTTGCATCTCTGTATTTAACAACTAAATCAAGAGAATCAACACTACTAGTCCAATATAAAGTTCCAACTTTATTACCTCTTAAAATCATAAGAGCACTTTTGGTAACTTTCCAAGAATCTACAATAAACATTACTAAACATCCCTTACTACCTAATTTCCCCACTAAAACCAAATTCCATCTCAACATAGGTATGTGTCTAACATCCTTAAGGATCCATGTGTTCCCATTATGCATCTTAACTTGAACACAATTTCCATAATATCTCACATTATTCATCATCACCAAGATCAACATGTCCTAAATTCTCTTGAACATAATTAGTAAAATAATACCTATGTGGGGTGGCATGAAAATAAGCTCTTGAATCTAATACCTAAGACATAAAAAAACTATCTATAGAAATAGTTAAGGCATATTGACATGATTTACCTGATGTCACATTTTCCTCATTCATTTCCTCCTTATTGTAATTATTATCTTGAAGTGACCAACAATCTTTCTTTGAGTTTCCACTCTTCCCACAATGCCAACATATCATCTTAGATCTAGATCTAGACTTAGATCTACCCTTTAACTTTCCATGGTTACCTTTGCTCTTGTCATTTTGCCTCCATCTAGTATCAATAGACAAAGCATTACCTAAATATGATTCACTAGTGCTTTTCCTTCACATCTCCTTATTAAGGATCACGCCTACAACATCCTCAAAATTCAAGCTTCCCTTAGTAGAGACTATATTAGTCACAACCATAACCAAACTATCCTAACTATCAGGCAAAGAACATAAAATTAGTAAAGCTATATCTTCATCATCAAACTTGATTCCAACTAAAGTGAGCATACTTACAACCATATCAAAATCATTTATATGATTAACAATAGAACCATTATTAGACATTTTCATGTTAAATAATATTTTCATAAGAATTTTTTTATTAAAAGTAAAGGGTTTCTCATACAACTTTCCAAGTTTATCCATCAGATATTTTATGGTTTTCTCATCATAAATATTAAATGCAACAGAAGATACAAGGCATTACTGAATGGCTCCCAATGCCTTCCTGTCAAGTAGTGACCTATCTACATTACTCATACTTACATGTTTTAATTTCCCCTCCAATGGGAGATGTAGCTCCTTCTAATATAGGTAATCTTATATTTGTATTTTCCATAAACCAAAATTATTACAATCAAACTTATCAACCCTAAATCTAATTTATTCTCCCATAGCTCCTACTTAAGCTAATATCCTTCTTGTGATTTATCACTTCAGTAAAACACACAACCAATAGATCTAATACTAGTTGTTAGGAATTAAAATATGAAAGTAGATTTTATATGAACATAAATAAGATATAAATTATGCAATATCATGCATCACAAAAACATTCCTCCTATCAAAGCATAAATGGAGAGAATAAGATAAAAACACACACAACACATATCTATAGTGGTTCACCCAATGTGGGCTACATCCACCAAGAAAGTTCTCAATATAAATTGTAATAAAAAAATAATACTATAATGAACTCTCATAGAGATAGAAAATATCTTGTAGAAAATTCCACACAAATAAATGTTTCACTTTCACTTGCACCTACACAATACTATCTCTTATAAGCTGTTATACCACACCCTATAATAAACACCTACACTTTGTAAAAATAACTACACTTTGACTCTGATCCTCAAAACCACACCCTATAACAATAAACCATCAACCTCTAAAGGCCACAACAATGGTATATCTGGAAAATTAAGGATAATCCATAAAAGGAGGAGAAATTTCACTATGATTATCCAAGATAAGCATCATCCACTAAAGACACCTCAGTTACACCTCATCAAGCTCATCCAAAAGCCCATATAAGAAGTAACATTCCAAGATAGAGTCTTTACCTTTTAAGGCATATTTTCCAACAACATGTGATCACAACCAACTCCTAGAAACAAGGAAGGCATCTACTTTTCCAATAAACAACTAGTTCCCTAAGATCAAGGAAGTCAACGTGGGAAAAGGAATCTAACAACTACCTCCATAAAACATAGAAACATAGAAATTAGATAATACAAGAAATATTCCAATCACATGAGGAGTAAGGTTCCAAAAAAGGTGGAGTAGGGAAAACTATGCTCCCCACATTTGTGGATCTCTCTAGGCCCCCAAAATACACTCTTAAGGTCATGTGATATCCCCAAAGTGATCCACAACCAACAATATAGAGATCCCAAAATGTTAGAGGTTACCTTATTTAAAACTCTCTGATGTGTGCATAAAATCCATGTCAATAGAAAATAAAAATTTGGCACTAAAAGGAGGACATACTTATGTGATTTCCTAATAAATAAGGGACCCATCATTATAAAGACATACATGGGATTAACAAGGTCTAGGGCTCAATCCAACCTTTTGGTTTTACCATTGTCACACTCTAAGAGGCCTAGACCCATACCTATTATCCCTGAGGTAAGAAGATCATGAACACCTTCCTCTATAATGAATGCCCCACCTATCAACATTCCCATGGCTCAACCCTAGTTAATCAGATCTTCCATTACCATCCCTGGGAACCAACATGACCTACCAAGGAATCTAGAAGATTATCTTCCTACTTTCTCCCTCTCAAATAGGAGGATGGGTAAAGAACATATCAAATTTTTCAATGTCACATTGATATTAATGAATGTTAACAATGAGCATGTTACATATAGGATTTTTCCATTTACTCTACAAGATTATTCTTATCATTAGTATATAAATTTGTAGTAAAATTCCATCACCTCATAGGATGAGTGTCAAGGCAAATTCTTGGTATAATTTGGATAGGTAGCTAATCCAAGTCTGGTAGATCAACTCTTTACCAGCATGAAAAGGGATCCCAATGAGTCCATTTGAGCCTTTAATCCAAGATTATAGAATATGCATGCCTAATTGAATGCCTTATATAATCTAGATGGGAATCTAACTCTCAAATTATACAAAAATGCCTTGGATCATATTACTATCATGATATTGCTAAGATATATTGCTACTAGTATGCTATTTTTAGGATTCCAAGAAGCTATCAACATTTTCAAACAAATCAATCTATAGCTTATCCCACATAATTTGGAGGTCAAGCATTTAACAATGAACTTCCATACTTGAATACAATTTCATGTGTGAACCATAATTCTCTAAAATTTAATTAGAACCAATTGTACACTCTATTTCCCATGATACAACATTCATCAAATCAAAACTATGATTTTATGAATAATCATACACAAATAAATAATAAAAAAAATTAACATTATAGTCATGCCAATGTAGCAGTCACTTAGGGTTCTGATTCCAACAAAGTTGAATTGGATTATATATAGAGAATGATTCAAAAGTTGAGTAGAAATTTTATGAATATGTAAAAGAGGATGTGAAATACAAATAATTAGAATTATAATCATAATTATGCCTTTCTAAGATACAATAGGCCTATTAACAATGTAGAATAACAATAATCTAATAAGTTGTCAGAGATTAAAGTTATGTAAATAGCTTTGCCCAACTGGTTTAAGGTCTATATTACATCTCAAAATGGAGAGATGGAATGCATAAATTTTGATATAACCTTTAAAATATTCCAAGGAAATATTATCCTCTTGATTTGCCGCATGAATCTGACCCTTCTAGTTTAGATATGGCCTTTGAAACTTTTGATTCCACCTTTCCTAGTGAAGATGACAACATCTTAAAAGATAATTCTAATGGAGTGTAGGCATTCCATAAGTTAAATAGGAATAATTATAATCTGAGGAATAGGTATCCATTCCCCACTTCTAATATTCCTAATAATATGGTTATCCCTCCAAATCCTAAGGCTGATAATAATCCTCCTTCTCCCAAAGGGAATGATCCACCTCAACATAGAGAGGAACAAAGTAAATGAGGATACAATATTGTTGAGTATATGAATAAAATCAAGGCCAAAATTAATCTTTGTGAATTTATGTAAATCATAGAGAAAAAGGAGCTCTTATGGAAGTCTATAATAAGTAAGTATATTATATAAAATTCTAAGATAATCACCATGGATGCTATATATAAAAGTAAGCCAGAAGGTCCCCTTTTCTTGCTAACCATTCAAGTATTTGAAAAGAATATACATAATTTCTTGTTAGATTTAGGACCTTTAGAAATAGTGATACCAAATTCTCTTTTTTTGAAGATTGGTTTAACACTAAAGCCTTCTAAGAGGACTGTATCATATCTTGATAAAATAATAGTGCCCATGTTTTGAAAATAAAATAATGTAAGAAATTAGGTTAATTTGTAACCTTGAGTGCAAATGACTATCAAATTCTTGGTAGTGGAAAATGCTAAAGGTTATGTGTTTTTGTTGAGCAGAGTTTGGTAAAAAATGCTAAATGGATATCTTTCCATAGACTTTTCACATATTTGGCTACCATGGAGAGGCATAACCAAATAGATCAAAATTGATTAAGAACTAATAATGAAGCATCCTATTAAGGAATACAATACTACCAATGAGGAGGTAAGTTATAAATATCCTAATCTTGGAATTTATACATTTTACATGAAACATGAAGCACCAAAAGAAATTCTAGGAACTTCCCAATAATGGATCCTCCATTTTGATGGAGTGAGATCTAAGTAAAGATTAGATGTTGTCATTGAGTTGATTAATCCACAAGGAGAGAAACTATTCGAAGCATACAAGATCTAATTTCCATACACCAATAATAAATTGGAGTATGAAGCCTTGATTTTGGGATTATAGTTCACCCTAAAGAACAATGTTAAGAAATTTATGGTATATAATGATTCTAAACTCATGGTAAACTAGGTAAGAAATAAATACTAGTGTAAATTTACATATATGAATAAGTAAAAGTACAGGGCCTAGGATTTAATAAAATAATTTAAATCTTTCAACATAATTTCTATCCCAAGATAAAAAAATGGAGCCACCAATTCACTAGCCGCTTTAGCAATAAATTTGGCACCTTTATAGGAGTCAAAAATCAAAAAAAATCTCCATTTAATTGGTATAATATCCCTCAATAATAGAAAAAGTTGATAATTTTCAAGTGTTTGATGATGACTAGCAAATTATCCAATTTATCACAATTCAGGTGAATTTGAGTCTCAAATAATAGATGACAAGGAAAAAAACCATAGGTGATAGGAGCAATTAGATGAATAAGGTGTTATCTAGCTAAAAGAGATTAACCTCCCATTGGGAATGGTCACCCTAGAAAGTACCTTCGATATAGATCCTTAGGCTCAATCACATAGGCAAATGAAGGTTAATGAATCTAAATTCAATTTAGAAAACATTAGTGATGAAAATAACACACACTTTATCAATATTGGCTTTACACTACACACCTTAAGAAAGGTAAAGAGTCAAGAAACTAAATATTTGGTATAAAGATGTAATTGCATGGACTTATGACTTAAGTGTTTTCCATCCTAAATTCATTACACATAAATTTCCACTAAATCCTGATTATAAACCATTTAGGTAAAGGCAAAGGATGATTAATCCTATCTTGGAACCATTAATTTATAATGGATTGGAAAAGTTACTGAGTGCTAGGATCATCTTTCCTATTTAAAGTTGACTTAGGTGGCCAATCTAGTTCCAGTCAGAAAAAAGATTAATGAGATTAGACTTTATGTCAACTTTATAAATATGAATAAAGCTTCAATGAAGGACAATTGTCCTTTTCCCTCTTTATATGAGGTAATTTAAATTGTAAGTGGTGTGAGATGATGTCTTTCTTGGATTAACTTTTAGGCTATATTCAAGTACTGGTAGAATTAGAAGATGGATAAAAACATCATTTACTATGGAGTGGGGAATAGATGCCTATAAGTGAATTCCATTTGGGCTGATCAACGCTAGGGTAAATTACCAAAGAGAAATGGATCATTCATTCCAAGGACTAATAAGGAAGTACATAATTATATATATGGATGATCTCACTATTTTTTCTAAAAATAAAGATGATCATATTGACTATCTTCAATCTATCTTTAAGAGTTTTAAAAAATTTGGGGTATCACTTAACCCCAAGAAAATTATATTTGATGTTACCTAAGGTATGATTCTAGGCCACATAATTACCAAGGATGGGATCACCATTGACCTAGAAAGGATTTAGGGGATATCAAAGATAATGTTTCCAAATAGCAAAAGTGAACTCAAATCATTATTTGGAATGATAAATTTCACAAGAAAATTTATATTAGGATTTTTGAAGGTTTTTAGACCCCTAAATGTAATTCACAAATATAATTCCAAAGTGGAGTGGATGCCTAAAACTAAGAAATCCTTCCAAGACATAAAGAAAGCTATTTCATAATCCCCAATATTAGTAAGCCTTGATTTCACCAAATACTTTTATTTATATGCATTCACCTTAGAACATACTATTACTACTATAATCACATAGAAAATGGAATAAAGTGAACATCATGTTGCATTCATGAGTACTAACATGAAGGATGTATAGCTTAAGTATTACCTAATTGACAAGAAAATCTTTATTCTCATCAAAGAAATAAAAATATTTAGGCATTATATCCTTTAGAATAAAACTATCACCATAGTATTGGATCCAACTATCAAGCTCATGCTTAGAAAAAATAAATTGGGGGAGTGTAGACGTAAATGGATGGAAAAATTATGGGAATTTGATATTTAAATCAAACTATCTAGAATAGTTAGAGGACAAGGCATAGTTCAATTGATGATTAAACTAGACCCACACATGACTATTAAAGAGGTCTTCCAGACACAGGTCTCCCAAGAAGATTAGTATTCAAGTATTATTAAATATCTACACATTGGAACATGCCCTAAGAACTTAAAAGAGATAAAAATATATCTTTATGGCTCAAGGATATTCATTATATGATTAGAAAGGGAGTCTTATATAGAAAAATTATGAGGGCATTTATCTAAGATGTGTGTCACATGAGGAAGCTCAATAAATATTATAAAATATTCATCAAAAGATAGGCAAAAACCATCTATATGGTAATTCTACACCATAAAAAATACTCAAAATGGGATATTATTGGGTGATGGTCTTCAAAGATCCTCATTTCCACATAAGAATGTGCCATGAATGCTAGGTATTGGACAAACAAGAAGTAGACACAACCATGCCACTAAAACCTATAATTAAAGGTAGGTAATTCAACAAATGGGGCTTAGACTTCATCAATGTTATAAATCACAATACCTTAGTTGGACACAATTTTATTCACATTGCTATAGATTACTACACTAGATGGATAGAAGCAGTAAACACTAATAACTCTAGAACCTAAGATGTGATAAGTTTTCTTGAATAACATATCATAACTAGTTTTGGCACTCTAATTCTTTAATTTGTGACAATAGGCCAACACTTCAATTAGTTGAGTTCATTGAGTGGGTCCATGATAATCAAATTATAATTAGATCATCCTCAAATCATTAGCCACAAGGGAATGGATTGGCTAAGTCAACCAATAAGAATCTTATAGATACAATCAAGAAGTTAATAGTAGATAAACCAAGGGAGTGACACATCCTACTAAAGTATGCACTCTAGGAAAATAGGATGAGGTAAAAAGAGGCCCTCAAAGCTTTTCTATATCTATTATCATATGGGAAACAACTCATATTCCCAATCATGCTAAAATTTCCAATATATCAATTCATTCAAGAATACATGGAGCCCAATGAAAAAATGGAGTTTATGCTACTAGACATCATCAAAATAGAATAATTTGGGTATAAATCACTGCAAAACTTTAACAAACATTAGTACATGATCAAGAGATGGTTTGAAAAGAGAGTAAAATTCAAAGCATTCAAGATCTCTGATTTGGTGTTGATATGGGACAAATCCCATGAGAAAAAATGAATGCATGAAAATTTTACCACACTATGGATAAAACCCTATCAAATTTTAAAAAATTTGGGTAATAATTATTTTCATTTAAAGGATATTCAAGGTAACGATCTGACATATCGAATCAATAGATAATTTTTGAAGCATTACTTCATGGCTACCCCATCTAGAGAATTCTTTGGGTAACAATAATATGTTTTGATAGAGGTAAGAGTATATTATATTTAATTTATTAGTTAGTTTCCTAATTTATAATATTTTATATTATCATATTAATTTGCATTTTCTACATTAGCCTTTATTTCTTTTATTAATTTTCTTACTTCTAGAGTAGTTTGATTTTGTTTTCATGATAGTCAAATTCTAGTCAATCTTGGTATAATAAAACATAGGTTGAGGTGTTTTTAATCCAACTAAAATCAAGGGATAATGCATATTATAGTAGAAAAATTTTAATATAGGAAAGCAATAAGAAATTTATCCTTGAATATGTCTTGAAACTAATGATTTAATGAGGTATGAAAAAGTTACTCCCATAATTCCATGTAAATTTAGAAAAAATATTATTATTCCCTTGGGTTAAATGTACATAAAACATTAATACTTTTTAAGATAATAATTACATACATAAGAAGGATTTAACATGGACATTTTGATTAAACTAAAATTTTAACTAAGACCAACTCATTGTGGTCACCTTTTCCCTCATTCCATAAAAGAGAAAACAAAAAAATAAAGAATAGAAATAAAAAATTCATAATCCAAAAATCGAAAATAAAATAAAAAAGAATCCAATGCTGACATGATAAAATAAGATTAATGCATCACACATCATGAAAACTATGAAGGAATGAGCAATAGACGATCAAAGTTATCTATGTCAAGGCTGTAGATGCTTGGTTGGTAGCAGAGCAATGCTTGAGCTCCCCATATATACACCTAACACCCAATCAAAGTGAATCCTATGACTCACCCTTATGTCTTTGCCTAAAAACCTGAAACAAGAGGTAAAGAACAAAACTTTTCACACATAGATTAAAGGTGTAAGTAAAGCTAGTATGTTGTACAAGATTATTAAGAGTATTTTTCTACTTTTTTTTTAGTCATTTTTGTCAGGATAAATTTATGGTTGATATTGGGATTGTGAAACCATGGATTCTAGGTTCTTGAAAACTCTAGAGTAATCATCCCTGTGAGTCATACTTTGTTGTGTTCAATCTATATTTTTATTTTAAAACTGGGGGACCCCACCTCCTTTATTTTTTAGAAATAATGAATATCTTGGATGGGTACCTATGAGTTTTAAGGGTTATCATACTTATATTATTTGTATAAATTTGGTGCCTTTAACATATGTTGTATATTTTTTTCATTTGAAAGTACTTTTTCAAACTAACCTATTAATGAAAATGACAAAAATAATGTATTTGAATAACATCTATTTAGATTATTTTATTTTAGAGTATTCAGTCTTCAACAAATTCAGTCTTCAAGAGCTTTAATTTCATAAAGATTATGTTAGCAAATTTCATTTCAAAAGGATCATTTCAAAAATATTTTCTTCAAAAACTTTCTCACTGGAAGCTTTTCATTGGTGGGATTCCTTTGACAACCTTAGTCATTGGTAACTTTGTTTTGGAAAATTTTGTTTTGGGAACTTTGGGGAAATATATTTTTGAGGAGAATTATATACTTTGGAATCTTTTGGCCTAAAGGTAAAGGTTGACTGCCTTTAACTAGGCTACATAATGACACATATCAAAAGAGGAAAGGATACATGGTATCATCCCGAATGATAAGGAATCCTACATAGCATGTACACTAGGATAGGGTAGTCAAATTAAAATTGAATGAAGGTGACTAAATCATATATATTAATTAATAATAATGCATGAATTGGAAATATTTTTAGGATATCTATTTACATTAAGCACTCAACTGATTTCATGTCATTAAATCTTCGATCTCGATTAGAATTCAACCTTAAGTAATTCAAAACCCCTAATTATTATCAAAGGTGATTTAAGATTTGTGAATTATAGTTTAATAAGTATATGCCATTATTAAAATATTATAACATACCACTACTTAGCAAAATATCCAAATGATCATCATCTATGCCTTATAAGATAGACCTAACACCATCCAAGTTCTCAATCAAGGATCCTATAAAGTACTTAGATACTATATTTGAAGCTACTACATTCGATGGATGATATGTAAATTAATTAGTATTATGGAAAGAAATAGATAACATAGATTAATTTTCACTTGAAGAAGACATTGTAGGGACTTACTCCTTTTTAAATGTCAAGCCCTACAATACGTAGCCACAAAGCCATATGTGATGTCATGCATTGATCTATTATGGTCCCTCTTCTTTGAAGGGAGAATAATGTATGGAGAATATATTCATTCTGTCAACAATAAAATTATTGTTGCATTTATTGAAAGAGAATAATTTAATGGGTATTTGAGCTTACCCATTGTAGATGTTAATTTTAATTTACACATAATCATCACATGAAATAAATCCAATAACCTTGAGTGTGCTCTAACAAAGTGGTTTCCCCTGGGGAAAGTTTTAATCTAAAGGAACATGCTAAGAGCCCCATCCCCATCACATAATTTATAATGGAAATCCAAGTGGGAATGGCATTATTAAAAAATAATTTGGCCATTATAGTATCTATTTCATACACCTAGAATGGGTTCCTCTACTACACCTACTGACTAACTCAGAACACACTTACACTTTGGGGGAAATCATCAGTATGCATCTCCAAGAGAAAATCCTACATAAGGATAAGTTCCCAGTAGGATAAAACTTATATATGATTTTTTACTTATTATATGAAGTCATGGGAACTATGTATAGACATAATTGATTCATGTGGGATCCCAACACTGAATTCATCAAGAAAAGGATTTGTGACTACTATAGTTTTGAGCACATATATTTGTATCTAAGAAACATAACAAAGATCATTAAGGATATCTACCCTTAGGTTTAGATGGCCATTCATGATCAACCTTTAAAAACAATTTCCTACATAATAGCCTAAAAATTAGATAACAATAAGGAGACTACTAGATTTATCCATATTTTACAATGATCATAGTGGATAGCCATAAAGTAGATCCTTTTCAGCTCTCAGAGTTATTTCTAGATAAGGTAGCTAATCATGAAATTGCATATCAAATTTAGAACAATATTGATGATGAGTTGATGAGAAATAAGAAGGCCACCTTCTATAGATCTCATATTTCCATTAGAAAAATGCATTATACATTTTTTAGGTAATTTAAAGAAGCTAAAAATGCCAAGAAGGCCTACGTATTTCCTACCCTTCCTCACAAATATGGGTATCTTCATGGCAAGGTACAAAAGAAGATTCATACCCTTGGCCTTCACTACAAGCGGATAATGAATTTATCTTCTTGAATGCCAAATATGATGAGGAGTTCAAGGAAAGGGATAAAACTATAGGAATAAATGAGGAATTTCTATGAGTGATTCAATTAGACCCATCTCTAACACTCAGTGAAGTGAAGTTTAGAATTCCACCTCCTAGAGGATGGATATCCTCAAATTTTTAGAGTGGTAGGCAATAACACTAGCCAAAAAAAAGAGACCAGATCCTTAACTATCTCAAGGCCAAACTTAAGACCAACAAAAGTTGGTAACTAAGGTACCACTCATTTAAGAGTAGCATGAGTAAGCTGAGGAAGAATAAATACCTTCTTCTACACAATTAAAAGATGAAATAGTGCTCCCAACCTAGGATTCAATAATTGAATTGATCAAGGTCAAGAAAGAGTTACTTGAAGAAATAACTATAGCATGAGGCAAAGCACAAGTATAAGCTATGATTATATGCTTGGATTCCTATGATTAGTAAATAGTGGCTACTATATCCCCAATGCCAAGAACTATTCCCCTTTCTCTTCCATCATAATCAACATTCCCATAGGCAGGGATAACCACAAAGACTTATTAGAGGAAGCCTAAGGGAAACAGGCCATAGACCCCTCCAACATAAGAGGTGGATGAGGATGAGCTATAATATGAAATTTTTTAAAGCCTATAATCACTCAAGGCTAAGGCACTTATCATAGGTGAATCATATGGTAAAGGTCCATTGCACACAACTCCTTTAAGTTTTTCCCCTTTGATGGCTTTACCTATAATTTATATCACTCTAGGACTAGTGTTTCCATATTCATGCCTCAATAAATAATTTATACAAGATTAATTTTCATTCATCCATCCATGAGTCTTCCTATAACAAATGTACCTACTCCATCCTCCACTATTATGGTTTTCATCCCTTTAGTTTCCATTCCATTAACATCCACCCCATGAACATTATCTTATCCATTCTAGCCATTGCTCAATCCATCACTTCAACTTCATCTCCTTCTACCCAATTAGGTTCACCATTACCTTATTCCACTCCCAACATTGTAACCATAGTGATAACAACAAAAAATACACCCAATAGGTAGTTGGTATTTATTGTCCATCCAATTCCACATTATGGAAACTTAGACTAGTCAAAGATTATTTGGCCTGTAATGTCTAATACTTCCACACAAACTAAGAAAGAACTAGAAGAACATGCACAAGTAGAATAATAACTCTTAGATCCCTCAAATCTCACTCTTCTATATTGGGCTAAAGAATCAGGAGCCTTAGACTTTAAGAGGCCCAATCTAAAGATAATAGAATTTCCAATGGTGAGCTCTTTATTTGATAAAACCACTGCATCAATATAAAGGATGAGGAAGAGGAAAATTGAGGATATATTAGGTAGGAAATTAATCATTAAATATATGGAAGTAGTATACTCCCAAATAAATAGGTATAATAGGCAAAAGGGTCAATTCCCTTATATAGGTAAAATTATTTAGGATTGGATTTATAGAAACTAGGGTAGAACACAAAAACTTAATGGGGAATATGAATATAATCAAATCACAACATGCTAAGGCATACAAACACTACAATGACTTGGATGCAAAGAGGAAAGTAGTTTAGTAAATGCCACCTATTAGTTTTACTATGACAACTCCACCTAAAAAAACAATAACAACCACCACCTTATCACCTCTTTAGACTACTTTTCCCATGTTAACAATAGTTTTACATCCTCAAGTGCAATTCTATCTATTATGGTGTCAACTATGAGAACTACTACAATTTTGAGATAAGTCAAGAAAGAGCCAATTTAGATAAAAGGCTAATTTTATACATTATGCATGTAATATTCATAATTGAATAGTTAAGTCTTAGTTTCAAATATATATTATAATTAACTAATTTTTTAGACAATATGCACACATTGCATGACTGGGATATTTTTAATACATTGGTATGTAACTAAGACTTATCTCATAGTCCTTTTATATGTAATTGAAGTATTATAATCTTAAATGATGAGGTGACCCCTTCTCCAAGATCTATATATACATATAAAACTTTCCTTCTAAAGGGTTTAAGTTTTTGAATGAAATATAGGAAGAAATCAAAGATTTTATTATCATGTAACTATGTTTGTTCTTTATTCTTTCCTTTCTATGTTAATGGATTTGATGTTTCTTTATTTTTTATTGATTAAATACTTCTATGTGTGATAATGTTATGTATGAATCTAATTGTAATATATATGAGTGTTAGTCTTAAATTTTCAAAAAATATTGAATATTGATATATTTCAATGATTTATAAAGTTAGTATAAGTTGAATTCGACAATCCAAGGTGTGTAGAAATATCTTATTTGATATAGTATTCTAGGTGTGAGCTAGAATTTCCTTAAATCACTTCTTGGTCTGAATTGTAATATATTATATAAAGGTATATAATAAAAAAATTGAAATGAGTAACCTTCAATTGATACCAATAAACACCCTATATCTAAATACCCATAATCTCAACCATGTTTGTTCGTAAGTGTGCAAAAGATGTAAACAATAAATATTGGCTCTTGAGATATTTGTCCACTAAAGCGATGTAATAAGAAATTCTTATTTAGAGACATATAATCCTTCTTTCTTCCTTACCCTTCCATATTTTTGATGTTTATTTTAGATATACCCACCATATATTAGTCTTTAACACATCAAATTCACTTAGTGATTTATCCTTTTATTAGAATCCACACTTTTGCCCATAAACTTGGTTGAATAATCCACATGCTTAACCTGTTATTCCACCACCTGATTATTCTAACCACATACAGGTAAATCATGCCCTAGATTGTAACCTAGTTCCATAAATATCCTAAAATATTAGAGGTTACCTCATTTAAAATTCTCTGATGTGTGCATAAAGCCCACATTAATAGGACCTTTTGACGTAGTGTAAAAGATCAATCAAGTAGTATATCATCTTACTCTTCTTCCTTCTCTATCTAAAGTCTATGATGTTTTTTATGTGGCATTATTAATAAAATTTTTCCTAGACCCCTCACATGTTTTAAATTGTATCAATATCTAGGAGGAGGAAAAAGAGATAATTCATTTTGAACCTATCAAAAATTTGGAGCAACATAGCATTAAACTAAGGAAAATAAATGTGTAACAAGTTTTGGTCCAATGAGATAAAATTTGAGAAAGGAGTACCACCTAAGAAGATGAATTTTATTATGATAGCAATACCCTCATTCATTTTAAGGCTCTAAGGATGGTTCCACTCTTAACTTGGGTGGATGTCATGACCTCACCTACCCAATACATTGATTTTGACTAATTATTGATACTATTATGATTTTTAGACATTTTTTGTGTGGATATTATGATTCATTTTAAAACATTTCATTTGATTTTAAATTGATCTTTATACAACATTATAATGTGTACTTGAATAATTTTTATGATGATTAGATACTATTGATGTCTTTATGGGTTTGGTTTCAAGTTTATTGCAAATAAGCATAGGTTGGTTCTAGAAGTTTGTGTGTAATAAAAAAGGTGGAGTACATTATGAATGTTGAAGCATGATGTAGTGCTGTCACCATATAATTTGATTCCTTCTATTTTTAATCTTGAGCTATGTTAATGTACTTTACTTATTGGTCTTATGTTGATGGAATTCATTTACTTCTTTCAATTTATCATTTTCTTTATTTTTATCATTTTGACCAACCAAATGTACATTGGGATGAGAATGTGTTTTTTATAACACTGATGTGAAGAGTCCTGAGAAAGGTTAGATGCAAATAAAATCTAAATGAAAATAAAATATTGTTAAAAACTATTAGACCTTTGATAATTTTTATGATTATTTATTCAAGACCAGTTTAGGTCCGATTATCAATGGCAAGTGTTTACCAAAAAGGATAACACCATAATCTTATAATTTTATGTTTAGATTAAGTAAATTGAATAATTTTAAAGTTCTTAAAATAACTGAACTATTATATATTTTTTAATAGTCCATAAAAGGACTAGGATGAAATGAATACTAAGCCAAGACTCATGTCTAAGTTTATGTCATTAGTTAAATTCAACAATAATTCAAATAGACTTATGTCAATGGCATGTTATTTTTACCATGGTCAAGTAACCCAACCATGAAGAGATTTGATGGTTGACTTTGGACACATGCAATTAGGTTTAATGATTTAGTTGTTTCACTCGATTGCTTGGTAAATGGTGTATATGGACATTTATAGGGGCTTCATGTAGGAAGTTGAGGGTTTTGAAATTGACTTCATGACTACATAATCTAGGTATGTGATTTTTTAGGTGTGATTTCCATCTAGCAAAAAAGGGAATTCAACTAGTTCAAACTTTAATAATAGGAAATATGTTATAAAGAAAATTAAAAAAAGGAATAAAAAGAGAGGATGACTGAGGTGGAAAAAGTTGAAATAAATAAGAAATAGTATTTGGGGTCAAGAATTTATAGTAATGAATTACATCTTAATATGAACTAAGTGCATTTTAAAAATTTGTTTTATGAATCAATGTGTTTATTGGATGCTTGATTACTTTAAATAAACTATTGGTTTAAAAAATTTAAGCATATGGGATCTTGAATAGACATAAATTTTTTGACTATTTTTTAAAAATTAGTATAAGAAACCCTAAATCATAGACCATGAGAATACCTCACCCATGGATGAAGGATGGGTAAAACTAAAATGTTGAAAAGACTCATTTGTTGTTTTACTAGTTTGGTTTTGTGTTTTGGGTGTTTTGAATGTTTTTTAGTGTTTTGGGTTTTGAATAATGTTCCCTTTAGATGTTTATTTTAATGGTTTATGCCTTGGTTGTGTGTGTGTCAAGTTAATCTTGGATGTAATTAACTTGTTAGTTCATGTTTTATGTTTTGCTTGAACCTTTGCTTGTTATGAAACCCTTGTTTAAACTATGACACCATTGCATCATGCTTGCTATATTATTTAAGTGTTGAAATCTTTGTCTTTATGTACTTATTTCCACCACCAATAGATGGTTGTTGTGGGTATGAATACCTTATATGTTTGGGATTATCTTTCACATGAGTATGGGTTATATGTTTGTTCTGCCTCTTTGAACTTAGCCAATGGCAGAATAGATTGGTTATTTATACTATTTACACTACATTCTTGTATCTTGATGTGGAATCCATTTGGAAAGGTTTTATATGATCATGTTAATGATGTTTTTGGTATTCAAATGTAAAAAAAATCATTAAGACAATCTTGTGATTTTAAAGATCAAACAAAGTTCCTGTTGTATTTCTTATTCTCTCTTTTCATTATATACTTTCATTGACATAACAATGACGATATGTTTTAGGAAAATGAAGGATTTTTTATTATCATGTTTCAAATATGGTCTAGAAATTATTATTGATTAGGATTTAGAATTGAGTGGATGTTATTTTGGTCGATACATATATTAATTTGTTTCCTCCATTTGATCAATGGTAAGTTGTAAATGTTTCTCACGTTCGCCATTCTATGTATGAGTTTATATTGTACTTAAATGGAAAAGATAATAGTGACTTATAAATATTTATTGAAATTCAATTATTAAGATCATATTTTGGGTTTGAAATTTTATTTGAAAATGGTTATTATTATTCATTACTTATATTATTATTTTGGTATTTTAATTGCAATTAAATATGATTATTTCTATTCATTATTATGATTTTATTAGATATGAGTCTTTGAATAGTGTCATAGTCATAGTTACAAATGGAAATATAGGAAAATTTTTGGTCTTAAACACTTTGTATTATGACTTAGCTATAAGTTATTTTTAGATTCATAGTGAAAATGAATCTTTTGGGAATAATTATATTTTACTACATAATGTGCAATATGGATATGCATCATTTTACATGTATCAATCAAATCATTCATCTTCTTGTAGGTTTGTGTATGAAATATTTTAAAGATTGTTGTAGGTGTTGATTGATATTTATGATATGGATGTTTGTTTGAGTGTTAACCTGCTAACTTATATATATATATATATATATATATATATATATGTATATATATGTGTATATATATATATATGTGTGTGTGTTTGTGTGTGTGTATATATGTATATATATATATATATATATATCTGTATATATATATATATATGTATATATATATATATATATATGTATATATATATATATGTATATATATATATATATATATATGTATATGCACTTATAAATTTAATTGAGTGTCTCTTTTATTTTATGCATAACATTAAATAAGAACAAAATTTGGGTTTCCTTACAAAGGGAAAATAAATCTAGAGATTGTGTGTTCATTGTTTTGTTATTAAAATAGGTTGGTTGCGTATTGCAAAGGCTGTGTATTATGAATCCATTACTTTTGTTCAATTAATATTACACAAATAATGATTAGGTTTTGATATTGAGTACCATTGGTAAATAAGTTATAATAACAATCCATAAATTATTATGGATTATATTTTTTTTATTTGATGTTTATTTTTAAAAAAATTAGAGAATTGTTACTAAGTTTATAATTTTAAAATGTGAATTTTAATTATAATTAGTTGAAGTATGTTATAGTTATCACTTACAAGTTATATTATGAAATGTACATGCATATGGATGAAGTGTTTACACTTGATGTCGTTAGCTATTTATAGACTAATGTGTGTGTGTGTGTGTGTGTGTGTGTGTGTGTGTGTGTGTGTGTGTGTGTGTGTGTGTGTGTGTGTGTGTGTGTGTGTGTGTGTGTGTGTGTGTGTGTGTGTGTGTGTGTGTGTGAGTGATTTACTTATTATAAAAATGAATAATGACTTATCAATATTAGGTTCTTAAAAAGTTGTGTAAGTAATATTTTAAGAACTTAATTGGTGATCAGGACCTAATGTTCTAATTTTGTATTACTTTATCAATATATGAGATTATGGAGGAATCGCTGAGTTGATTAAAAATAATGATAAAATTGTAATGACTTGGTTTCTTTAATATTATTATTGGAATGTAAATTTGATTTCATATAGGTTGAGATTTGCATTTGAACTATATGTTTGGTATGATAGGGAAAATTCTTTTATTTCTTATAAAATTGACTGATAGTTCTCATGAATTTAATGGTTCTTAAGACTTAATTTATAAACTTGGTGTATTTATGATATAGTCAAAATTATGTAATAAATATAGAGATTATGTAAGATTTTTTATTAACTTTTTGTCTAGCTTTCTCTCATCTCTTTCTTGGTATATTAATAAGGAAGTTGAGTAAAAATGATTAAATGTTTGAATTTGTATATTAGTCAAGTGAATATTTATGGTAAGTTTGGTTAGTGTATTGAAGAGTATGAATATAAAACCTTAGATTATTTTGTAGATCATTATTGATATTTTATTAATTATATTAGATCAAGTCATGATTCCTTGTGATATTTAATCTCATGACTAATTAGATGTTTATGTAATAAACATCTAAATTATAAGTCATGGATGTTATTAATATTGGTGTAAGGGTAAGCTTGAATATTGGTAAAGACTATCTTTATTAAGTTGTTTTTATTATGTTTAATTGATAATATTTGATGTATTATTTTATAAACCCATCAAAATCATTGGTAGCTACACCAGAGATTTGTAGTTAATTAAACACGGTCAAAATAAATTAGTGAACGGTTATGTTGAGTTTTAATCATATTTATTAGGTTGTTTTTTGATATAATTAATTCTACATGTTATTTTACCATTTTTAAAAAATACTTAAGCCTCATGGATCTGTATGTGGTCATATTACTTAATAATATCTCATGGATGGCATTTGATATGTATAAGTGTTTACACATCTTAAATAAGATCCAACTGAGTATCAAGCTTACAAATGCTTCTAGTATGCTTATGCAAATCAATTTATTTAGTTTATAAGGTTTTTTGATGTTTTTTTTTAAAAGGAAATAGTTTGTATTCTTATTTATGGATCTATTATGTAAAGATCAATTATTGATTTTATTAAGTATCTGATTATGTTAAAACTAGTGAGAAAGGTGGTTAAATTGTGTTTATGGCCATAGATGACACTAATTACATCAATTAAGCTTAATGGGTGTTCAAAATTAAAATATACTAACATAGAGTTTAAAATTTGTGAATGTCTATCTTCTTATTCTTCATGGTTATGTGGATGTTGTTAATGTTTAAATGTAATTATAGGTTTTGTTCATTTTATTAAGTACTCATACTTTGTGTTATAGTGTTCATATATGATTCCATTTATAGCATGGATTATTCTAAACTCTAATTTATCTTTTTATTGTGAAATATAGTTCTGAAAATGCTTTAGTCACTATCTTATTTGTGTGGTAGTTTTTACGAACATAACTTCCTTAAAGTAGGATTTTTGAAAAATCAAAATTTTGGGGTTATGACATTTCCTTGATGTGATTCATGATAATGTAGATAATATATTGTCAACATATAAAATAAGGTAAGATCATCACAACATCATATGCATTATTTTTGAAGGGTTTATTAAATACAAGGTGCACATAAATCCAAAGAAATGTGTTTATGGGGTCACATTATGAAATAGTGTTGGTTTCATTTTTTTTCATATAGAGGCATAAATCTTAACCTAGTAAAATTTAAAATTATAGCTTATATGCCTCCACCAAATAATCTCAAATAGCTTTGTTATCTCCAAGGAAAGATTCAGGCCATCCAAAGATTCATTTCCCAACATGCTAATATATGCCATACATTTACACATCTTCATATGAAAGACTCTATTTTTAACTATAAGGAAGAGTGTTACTGATAATTTTCTAATCTCATAATATTTGTTCAATCCTCTATTTTTATGCTTCCTAATCTAGGGAAGCCATTATTGTTATATATTTTAGATACATAGTATGCCTTGGGTCCACTCTTAGCATGACATGATAAATAAGGGACAAAGAGGAAGGATTATTACTTATGTAATACTTTAGTATCATATGAAATTAATCATTATAAAATTTAAAAAACATATTTATAAATTATTATTTCTTTAAAAAAAATTAACATTATATGCTTAAAAATCAAACTAAGATCATTGTAGGCAACGTCTCATCTAATGTTCTAATTGTTATATGTGTTAAAGGTACCAATGTAAGTTTAAAAATGATGTATCTACACATGTATGACCTCACCTCGAAGGTGTAGATATTAGTTAGATAGATCTATAATTATTCCAAAGAAAGGAGTTGTAAATATTTTTATGAGCCTCTAATGATACTTCCAAACCACTCATGTTATTTTCAAATTCATCCCTTCTAGAAAATTCATCCCACCCATTTTGAGTCTATGGACATAGTATCCATGGGAGGTGAAAGGGATAGGTTGGAACCTAATTATTTAAAGGAGCTCCATGAACAAAAGAAAGTATGGAAGAAGCTAAAAAAAGGGGACTCACAGAATTCATGGAACATGTTATAGAACATAATCCTGGGATTGCCCATGATTTCATGGTTGCCTAGAATAAGTGGAAAGTAACCATATATGAAATAACCATTAAAGTCTCACAAGATTTAATTATTATATCCACCATAATTCCATGCACAAGCATAAAGGCCTTTAAAGACTAGTCAAAAAATTGAGTTTCACTACAACATTTTTTTGGGAAAAAATGACTTTGTGTAGATAGACAAAAAAGGCTTTCCCCAAGCTAATCTTCCACATTACTAGCCAAATGTTTGCCTTTATATCATGTGGTAAGTGATACTAAAAGGTAATTACACACTTATTTTATCCCACCACTTTCTAATTTTAAATAATTTAATTAGGTATAAATTTAGTTTGCCCTACTTTCTTCTTAAGTCCCTTGAGAGTATCATCTTAGTGCACCAAGTGAATGACACAAATCCCATCCTTCATCAAGGATTTATTCTCATTTTTTTAAAACATTTTCAAGCTCTCTATGGCTAGGGGTTCTTCCTCTAAGGAGGACTCCCAGGAAGCCTATCAGAGGATCCTACTAAGGGATCGCACTAACTCTTTGATCATACCCCTAAGATAGTTTGTAAAAATCCCCCTTGATGACCTTCCACTTAAATTGTTTATCCCCAAACCTAAACCCATTTGTCTAGAACTGGGAACCCTTATGAATATAGCTTGGAAAGGAAAATTTGTTGCTATGAAGGTGTTAGAAAAGAATAAAATGTATCTTGAGAATTTTAATTTTAAGGTCTAGCAAGTAGGTTTGGGTCTGGCCACACTCATTTAAGATTAGAATTCACTCCATAGATAGGTTCAATCCATAGTAAAATATTTCATCCTTTCTACACAGCCCTCTCAGTCCCCTACTTTTAAATCACCAAATATTTTAAAATCCCCCCTCAAGGCTTTCCCAAGGAGGTCCCTAGGTAAAAGTAAAAAAACATACCAAAATGATCTTCCCTGGAGATGTGGTTGAAAGCGCTAAGACCTGTACTCAAGTTAAAATATCAAAGGAAAAACAAATCATCCCTATAAAAGACACTATAGATATTAAAGACCCTCAGGAGGGACTCTCTTTCTAGTTCTATTTTAGTTTCCTATTTTTTGTTTTCATTATAAATAATTTAACTTTTTATTTTGTAGCTTCTCAGACCTATTTTTAGCCTTTTGACTCTATTGTACTATACTTTGGTGGTTTCAAATCCCTATAAAACCTAGCTTTTACCTTATCAAATAAAAAAACTAAGATCATTTCCAAAATTGATCCCATTGAGTATCTTCTTTCTAAATAAGCCCTTATAGTGAGGATGACTAAGTAGATTATGTTTCTTAATGAATTTGACATTTAGTACATGAATTGAAAATATATAAAAGACCAAATTCTTGTAGATCAATTAGTAGAAGCTCCATTCATAGATAAACAACCATTGATAATGAACTTTAGTGATGAGTCTATTTTATCTCTATAGGATTATTCAAAAATGGAAGTTATATTTTGATGAATCCTTTAAAAATCATGGCTCAAGGGTAGGTATTTCTCTCATTACTCCACAAGGTGATATTATCCTAAAATAATTTTAAATAGGATTTCCTTGTACTAATAACATTGAATAGAATTAATCCCTTGTTTCTAGTTTGAAACTAGCCATCCAATGGGGTATTTACCACTTGTTAGTAAATGGTGGCTCATAACTTATTATAAAATAATTCAATTATGAATATCAATCCAAATATGATAATATTTTTAATTACATATGGAAGGTTGAAAATTTAAAAAAAAAATATTTTCGAATATAATTTTGATAAATTTATTAAGTGCAATAGATGCCATGACCAAAATTGATTCCCATCTTGACATGTATCTAGATGTTAATCAAATTCAATTATGGATTTTATAGTTAATTACTCCAAAATATGAGAGCTATGATTATAAATTTATTTGTGAGATTGTTGTACACAATTATCATTGGTACCAATACATATACACCTACATCTATGACAATGTCATATCTCCCAACTTATCCCATAATCATAAGAAAACATTTATGTAATGGGCTTCCTATTTCAAAATCCTTGGTAACACCTTATATTGTAGAGGCTATGATGAAACTATGTCATAATGTTTAAATTTAGACAAGGATATCTTAGCTATCAAGGAGTTTCATGATGAAATTTGTGGTGCACACACTAGTGGCATATTCCATGTTATTAAACTTTTATGAATTGTATATTATTAGCCTAAAATAGAATCCAACTCTTACAATTATGTAAAAAAGTGTATCATGTCAAAAACATGGGGATATTATTCATGATCCATCATAAAATTTATAGCCTATTTCCACTCCATGGACCTTTTTCACATGGGGGATTTATCTCATTGGTAAAATTAATCCAATTTATTTTGATGGCCATTAACATAACTACCACTGAATACTACACCAAATGGGTGGAGGCCATCCCAATTACTTATGTAAAATTTGAACAAATATTTAAGGTCATCCTAACTCATATCCTTTGTCATTATGGTATCCAATCCACTATCATTTATGATAATGGTAAATCCTTCAAGAATAGAGATGTAAAATCCCTTTGCCAATAATTTCATATCAAATATAAATGGTCTGATTCATATTATCCACAAGGTAATGGACAAGCAGATGAATCCAATAATAACATCCTTAAAATCCTTAAATAAGTTGTGAGTGATGTTGGCCATGGTTGGAATTTAAAAATTTATCCTACCTTATGCACTTATCATACTAGTATCCATACACCCATGGGGAAACCCCTTACTACCTTATTTATGGAATTGAATATATTTTACCTATAGAGATTTAATTATCGCCATTAAGTGTTTCATTTAATGATTTAATTGATGATGAGGAATAAAAATACTCAAGGTTGAATGAGTTATACCTTATATATGATAAAATAATTCATGCACTTGATTACCTAAATGCATATCAAAATTGGTTCTACTGCAATTATAATAATAAAATCAAATCTAGGGAGTTTAAATTTAGACATGTTATTCTAAAGGAGAATTAGAGGAACATAAATTATGATCATGATAAAAAGGAAGAATTATAACCTAACTAGTTAGGCCCTTACATTTTAATAACAAATTACGCACCAAGTGCTTAAAAATTAGCAATTGAAGAGGGTGAAGGGATTGATGAACTTATTCACATCATGAATCTCAACCACTTCTATGATTAAATGGATTTATTACTATTATCATGTATATAAAAATATATACATAGATAAATATATATAAATCATCTAAAAGTGAAAACTATTATTATGGTGCTTTGGGAAAGAACCATGGTGAAAAGTAATTTTTTAGTGCCATGTGTAGTATATATTATATATAAATATCAATTTTTACTTGGGAGCATCCCATCCTTGTTTTATCCACTTATTAAAAAATCCATCTTAGCAAGGTCATCCCATCCTTTTAAAATCACCTTACATCCCATCTAGTTTTGTCCTTGATCAATATATGATCAAATTATTTTTTAGAAGAATATTGGTATACCTACATCCACATCTACACACACATGGTCATGATGTCACCTATTAGTTGGTTTATTGAAGCTTAGATGCATGAATTACACTTTTTTAAATCCATAGACATGAATTTTGTCACATCATATCCCACTCTAACAAAATTTCTTAAGTGTTAATAGTGGAGTATGAGGCTAATGATTTATAGTTATAATTTGTATGGTTGGTTTGGGTATGTATGGTGTACGTTTGATAGTTATATTATAAAAAATTTAATCAGTATTATGATTAGATATATGTTGCATATGTTATAATCTACTTTATGATCATAATGATTGATTTCATTTATATGTTATTTTCATTCAACAGTTTATTAATTCTTATATATTGATGACTATTATGCTTTTGGAGTAACTACCCTTTCATTTGATTGATTTAGTTGTAGGACTTTGATTCCATCAAAAGTAGTAAAAAAGGAGAGTATCATCATAGAGGGGGTGTAAATACCAACATTTGGGGTTAATAAAATTCTATCAAACCCACACACACCGCATTTAGTTGCTTGAGAACATTAATATTTATTACATTAGTTATTTTATACTAGATGAGTCTTTTTTGCATTGATGAATTTAGTACTTGTCATGATTTGATTAACATTATATTTGTGATGGTTGTCTTATTTATATTAAAATAATTATAAGAACTTATTTTGATTCTTATTCTTGACTGGATTATGATTTATAAAGGCATGAGTGTTAATTTCGTTATTGAGTTACTTATTAATCATGTTTGATTTGGTTACAATATGCCCTTTTGATGACTTATTAGGGAGTCAAAAGAGGGTAAAAACACCAGAAAATAAATTTAATAGGAATGGGATTCAAAAATTTGAATGTTTTTTTATATTTTTTTGCATATAGTATTAAATGTAAATATAATGAAATTAATTTTTGGTTATTATGTTTGTCATGTTACACAAAGTAAAAGTAATTAGGGTTATTTATTTGAAATTATCACAGGAGGTGACCTACCCATTTTTGAATGATGAATATTTATTATGCCATCATGCTTGGATATGTAGCTCTTGAATATGATTTAAACACAAATTGAAGGTATTGGTGCATTCATGAAGGGAAGTTGCATGAAGTGTAACTCATATGGTTACAGGTGAACTATCGATACATGCAAATTGTGCATGGGTGATATAAAAATAATAAGGTCAAAGATGAAGAGGAACATATATATTCATGGAAGAGAAGGATAAGGTAAAAAATATTGGGGAAGGAAGAAAAATAAGGCTATCAATACACATATTTGGATGATGAAAATAATATCATAAGGTTCGTATTTCTTCAGATATATTTATTCATGATTGGTAGTAGTTTTGAAAGGCAAGAAAATTTGGTTTTATTATGGTTTTTTAT